>JADBJO010002405.1:118626-143626 GCA_016801955.1 Conus betulinus
GCCCTTCCCTCTTTGTAGTGTTCCAGTCCTGATGCCCCATTCTATCGCATTCAGTCTCCATCACCATCATTCTCAACCCCCCATTCTAATTAATTCCTCCTCCTGAATCCATCCCCTATCATTCCCATCCCGACTCTAATCCTACGTGAACCCATCTCATCATCATTCCGTTTCCCCTATTCTGATAATCCTGTCCTCGCCCACCATTCCTCCCCCCCCCCCCCCCCCTATTCATTGCCTTCAGTTTCTCTCCCTATTATTCTCCACCCCCTTTCCACTGGTTTTCTTTCCCCTTCCCCATTTTTTCCCCATCTCCCATTCTACTGCTGGCAGTCCAAAGCACCATCGTTTCCCATCCTGATCTGCTACTTCCAGGCCCATTCCCATCACTCTCCATTCGCCATTCTACTTCTTCCAGTCCCCCGAGTCTTCTGAAGACTGGCCTGTCTGTCTGGAAAACCTGGTACTGCTGATATGCTTGCAAGGCTTGGTGAAGTGTCCTTTTTTCTGTAGAACTGGGTAATTTTGTATTGTATGCAATGCTGGATAATAATGACTTGTCTGAAAAACTTAGCGACAGTGATCAGTCTGCAAGACTGGATGATACTGAACTGCCGTCATGTTTTTGCTAATAATCCGTCTGCGATGCTGGATAAATAGTCATCTGTCTGCAAAGACCGGATAATACTGATCCATCGGCACGACTGATTAACATTGAATTGTCTGCAACATGTCTATAAGTGTTAGTAATAATGTTCTTTTGGCAAGATCGAGTAATGATGAATCTCAGGATATTTATTTTTATGTGAATAATGATCTTCAGGAGAGTGCATGATAGAGATCTGTCTGCAAGTCTGTGTAATAGTAATCTGTTTGGACAACTGGGTAATACTGATATGTCTGCAAGAGTTGTTAAGAATGATGAGTCTACAAGGCGTGCTAACACTGACATTTTTTGCAAGACTCGGTAATAAATATTTCTCTGACTCGTGAAGACTGTCTGTCACAAGCAGATGTCTGTTTGAAGGATTAACTAAGGCTTGTATGTCGGGGTATCTGTGAAGTATTGGTCTATCAGCAAGACGGCGTTACACGAATCTGTTTAAAAGACAACGTGATACTAATTAGCATACAAGATTAGGCGATATTGCAGCATGTATCACTTGCGCACTTTTATTTTTAACTGTGCCGTTCAGGTTTGAGATGATTAATGCGGTCAGTTTGACCATCAGCCGCATTGAATAGATATGTAACTTTACAAACAATACATAAGAAAGAGGCATAAAAGCTGCGTTCACTTCTTCAATCGCAAGGAAATTAGGGAACAGCATACATCAACTTTATTCTTTATCTCCCCTATTCGCACACACTTCCACCCCCTCCCCTCTCCTTCCTAACTTGAGAAGACAGTTCCCATGACCTTCTGAATGAAGAAACTTGATTAAAAACAAAAAAACAGAACATTGGAATCTATGCGCTTCGTTCACATCCAGGTTGAACTGCGCAATACAAACAGCAATATCAGATAAAGGGAAATGTAAGAGGAAAAAAAGAGAGAAAATGGGAAGGGGAACCTGCCGTGAAGATTGGGCGTAGGACGGGGATAAGGGTGTGTGTGTGTGTGTGTGTGTGTGTGTGTGTGTGTGTGTGTGTGTGTGTGTGTGTGTGTGTGTTAGGGGGGGGGGGGTGTGCTTGACATGCAGTATCTGGGATTAGGAGGTCAAGAAAGCAAACGCAATACGGCTAAGGGGGCAGGGGGGAGGGGGAGGCGGTACAGAGTTGTGGCGAGATGGCGACAGGGAGGTGGAGGGGGGGGGGGGGTGTCAAGACCCCACCTCACTCTCTTTTTCACCCAGCACCACAGCCCCCCCCCCCCCCCCCCCCCTCACCCGAATCCCATCCCACTCCACCTTCTATCGATCACAGACGCACGCACGCACACACACACACACACACACACACACACACACACACACACACACACACACACACGCACGCACGCACGCACGCACGCACGCACCGCGCACGCACGCACGCACGCACGTACGTACGTACGTACGTACGTACGTACACACACACACACACACACACACACACACACACACACACACACACACACACACACACACACACACACACACACACACACACACACACACCACAACACATACCTCCCAAAACAAATTTGATCCAACTTTGTGATTCGTTTGCCTCAGGAGGCGTAAACTGCCATCAGTTGCGGTTGCATCGTCTCCCGTCGAGGTCACGTGTAGATTAACCCGCCTTCCCTTCGCCCTCATCTCCTGAATCCCAAAGCAACAGCTATCCCTCCCTTCCACCTTCGGTCACCCTCCCCCTCTCCCCTTCCTCCTCCCCTCCTCCTTCCTTCCATCCCACTTTGGTCATCATGTGTTCCCGGAAGACGTAAATTCCGACGGCCGTTTCTTCCAGTCCCAAGAAAGTTTACGAATTGGGCAAGTTCATTTGTATATTAATATCTAGAAATGAAGTTGGTAGATCTTTAAAACCAAGGCGAATGCTTAACAAGGTACCTTCTAAACTCAGCTTTTTTCCGTTTCAAATCCACTTCATCTTTAACACAAGCAAGATGAATGCGTCAAAGAGGTCAACCCGGAAATATTTTTTGATTACACTCCGCCATTTTGCTTCCCTGTGCACTAAAGCCAGTAACATTCTTTGATTGGTAGGGAGAGCCGCTGGTGTTTCTATTCGCTTCTGGCTGCTGTTATGAGATTGTACCAGACTGGTCTCCTCCTCGGCGCCTCCTCTCCTCTTCTTGTGACCCACCCCTCTTCCACATCTTTACCCCCCACCCCACCCTGTCTTTCATCTCCTCCTCCTCCTCCTTCTTCATCTTGTTCTGAATTCCCTACCAGACGAACTGACCGTGCTGTATATGGAGACGCTGGGAGGCGAATGATGATGAAGGCAATACACGAGTGTCCTGGCAGTAAGGAGATGAGAGATGGGGACTTCATTGGACACCCAAGTCTGGTGGATCTGAGCCTTCAGGCAGACATAATAAATCAGGTTCTTTAATTGCCAGAATAAAATCAATAGTTCCTGGAGAACTATCTGTGACCTCTACTATAACGAAACAACCAATGATGAGGGACATCGCCTGCTTAACAGCGATGGGGAACATCGCCAGTAGTAATGTCTTCGTTCGTGTTAACTCTGTTGGTCACTATAAAGCATCCCCACGATGGACATGGTACTCCACAAACGGTCAATATAACAGCCACTCGAGTATATTCTTATAAAAACCCGGGACAGGTCTGGCATTTATAGGACTGAAACAAGGGCGTTTCCAGTGCCTGAACTTTGCAGTGACAACGATCTGATCATGATGAACATTAAACCACAGCTGAAGGACAAGAACAGAGTCATCAACACATACACAGTCATTTTGAATTCAGTCTAGGGGATACTAACACATACTGATGTGGCTGAACACTTCCAGGCGGCCACAGGAGGACGATTCTCCCCGCATTCACAGTTGGAAGAAGACTTTGAATCCCTCACAACCAAGTGATGGCTGAAACAGCAATAGAGGCTGCAGGATCAAGCCAGTGGAAAACCAAGTCACGATCACAATCAAATTCTTGCAGACGTATGAATATAGAAGGAGCTTCAAACCTCATAAGAAGACTAAGAAAGGGAGAGAAAAATACAGTTTTGTAAACGAGAAAGTCGGTGATGAAATGAAAAATGCAAAGGAAATCTGGATAGAAGAAAATGTTTGAAGACTTCGAGAAAACCATGTTGAGCAACGACATAAAGAAAGCTTTTAAACTCGTCTCTGGAAAGGATGTGGCGTTCCAAACCTCTCTATCGGAAATATGTAAGCTGTTGACGTAAAGTTTGCGCAAACACATTTTCTTCACCTGCTTCTCGCTAATACCATGAGAATTTAAAACCACGTTCACACAGATAAACATCCACAATTGTCACCCAGTTACTCGCGCCCTTAGGTCTAGATCGTGAATCATGTCATAAAATTTTAGTGGCAGTCGATTAATGTTTAATTTCCATTATTTCAACCAATAGCGGATATATCTAATTCAGAGGTTACATAAACCGGTTATTCATTTGTCTCATGATGCAGCTCATTTGGTGTTTTAATGCGGTGACCACCGAGGAATCCTTAAAGTCCAAATTAATGAAGGATTTACAATACAATGCACAATAGCTTTTCTATCTAGTCTTCAAAACTCTAAGCCAGCTTGTGCTAATTGTACATTAAGTTGCATCTGAAAGTCGATTTTTAACAGAGTTCCAGCTAGATTTTATTCTATAAAACCAAACGTAGAACAATGCATTTCTTGCTCTTCTAAAATAAATCTTGACAAAACAAACGAGTTGAGAACAAAACTCGAAGATACTTAAATACATTGACAACTGATGAAATAATAACATTATTTATCTACCTTTCACTTGTTGCTAGACAGCCCCCCGGCCACCCTTCCCACCCACACTATTCTAAAGAGGTTGATAATACTTATCCAAATAAAATTCATTTTGAACTGCAGTTTGTCAGCTAAGTGTCTCTAAGCTATTTAATTGTGTTCGCAAACCAGCAGCTGTTTATGAGAGCAATGATATATTGTCAGCAAGTAATAAAATCAGCCGTTCCAAACAGGAGAGAGAGAGAGAGAGAGAGAGAGAGAGAGAGAGAGAGAGAGAGAGAGAGAGAGAGAGAGAGAGAGAGAGAGAGAGAGAGAGAGAGAGAGATCACACTCATGTACATACAATGTGTGTGTGTGTGTGTGTGTGTGTGTGTGTGTGTGTGTGTGCGTGCGTGCGTGCGTGCGTGCGTGCGTGCGTGCGTGCGTGCGTGCGTGTGTGTGTGTGTGTGTGTGTTGTGTGTGTGTGTGTGTGTGTGTGTGTGTGTGTGTGTGTGTGTGTGTGTGTGTGTGTGTGTGGATAAATAGATCGACAGAGAGAGCGAAAGAAATAAATAGAGAAAGAGAGGGAGGGAGGGATGGAGGGAGACAGAGACAGAGAGACAGAAATTTCACACACGCACGTACATATTATTTGTGGGAGAGAGAGAGAGAGAGAGAGAGAGAGAGAGAGAGAGAGAGAGAGAGAGAGAGAGAGAGAGAGAGAGAGAGAGGCAAAGGGAAACTCGCTGGAAGGGGGAAGGTAAGGAGGCAGAGAAAATGGCAGAACAGAGAGGCTACCAGGTAAACGAAGGCATAGGGTCCTAGACCCCTAATCTGAAGTCAAAACACCAGTATCTTTTCCATTGACTGTGATCACGGAGACTGGATAAGAAAAGAGAGAAACATGGCAGAGGGACCAGTTGATTACTGTCTATCATCACAATGCAAAGTCAGATTTTACCGTCACACAGTTCAACTTCCGTAAACGTCAGGGTCTACCTCGGCAACTGTTTCCAGACCCTATCTCTATCATTCTCTCTCTCTCCCCCCCCCACCCCACCCCCCTCCTTCTCACATTTTCAGTCTCTACCCCTCATATTTCACGAGTCTCATTCTACTGCTCCCAGTCCTATTCCCTTAATTCCCCATCCCCACCTTTGATGTTTTCAGTCCCCCATCCCCACCAGTCCCTAACACTCATCGTATTGCATCCATCCGCTTGCAGACCCCGCCACGTCAACTCACACTCATTGTACTGCGACCAGCCCCCATCCCCTATTGCACCATTCTTCTTCTATCTGCTTCTTTCAGTCCACATCCCTATGGTCCCCTGATCCTATTCTACAGCTGTCAGTACCCACTCTAATTCATTCCCCGTCCTCATTATGCTGCCTCCAGCCCCCAATTCCATCATTCCCGCCGCCCATCCCACTGATGCTATCTGCATCCCCATGACCGCCCCCCCCCCCCCCCCTCTTCTCCCGATGATACCGCTTGCAGTCCCAGTTCCAATTAATTCCAATCCTCCATTCTACTGCTTGCAGTCCCCATGACTGTCATCAACCCCTACCCCGCATTCTGCTGCTTTCATTCTGAATCCCCATCATTCCTAACCCTCCATCCTGCTGCTTCCACAACCCATCTCCATCATTTCCACCACCATCCCATTCTACTGCTTCCAGTCCCCATCTCCATCATTCCCATCCCATTCTACTGCTTCCAATTCCCATTTCCATCATTCCCATCCCATTCTACTGCTTCCATTCCCATCTCCATCATTCCCACCACCATCCCATTCTACTGCTTCCAATTCCCATCTCCATCATTTCCATCCCATTCTACTGCTTCCAGTCCCCATCTCCGTCATTTCCATCCCATTCTACTGCTTCCAATTCCTATCTCCATCATTTCCATCCCATTCTACTGCTTCCAGTCCCCATCTCCATCATTCCCATCCCATTCTACTGCTTCCCATTCCCATCTCGATCATTTCCCCCCCATTTCTACTGCTTCCAGTCCCCATCTCCATCATTTCCACTCCATCCCATTCTACTGCTTCCAGTCCCCATCTCCATCATTCCCATCCCATTTTACTGCTTCCAATTCCCATCTCCATCATTTCCATCCTCCATCATCCATTCTACTGCTTCCAGTCCCCATCTCCTTCATTTCCCATCCACCATCCCATTCTACTGCTTCCAATTCCCATCTCCATCATTTCCATGCCCCATTCTACTGCTTCCAGTCCCCATCTCCGTCATTTTTCCCATCCCCATGCCCGTCCCTCATCTCCGTCATTTCCATCCCATTCCCACTTTACTGCTTCCCGTCCCATCTCCTCCGTCATTTCCATCCCATTTCTACTGCTTCCAGTCCCCATCTCCATCATTTCCATCCCATTCTACTGCTTCCAGTCCCCCCATCACCATCCATTCTCCATTCCCATCGCCATTTCCACTACTGCTTCCAGTCCATTCCCCATCTCCATCATTTCCACACCATCCCATTCTACTGCTTCCAGTCCCCATCTCCATCATTTCCACCATCCCATTCTACTGCTTGCAGGTCTCATCCCCATCCTTTCCCATCCCCCTGTTGCACTGCCTTCATTCCTCAGCTCCGTCATTCTCCACCCCCAGTCTACTGCCTCCACTCCCCATCTCCATCATTTCCATAACTCTTTCCACTGCTTTACGTCTTTTGTACTGGGTCACGGGGGTAGGAGTGGGGATAAACATTCTCTCTCTCTCTCTCTCTCCCCCCCCCCCTCTCTCTCTCTCTCTATGTTTCTCTGTCTTTGTGTTTCTGTCTGTCTGTCTGTCCCTCCTCCCTTCCTTCTCTCTCTCTCTCTCTCTCTCTCTCTCTCTCTCTCTCTCTCTCTCTCTCTCTCTCTCTCTCTCTCTTTAATAAATTTGCTATCGAAATATCAGCTTCCCCACATGGGTATGTACTTATAATAAACAGGTTAAAACAGAAAACAAAAAATATCCTGTATTTCCTCTATCAAGCAGATTTGAAGGGACGGCGGCATTGCTTCCTTCCTTATCTCCCTTTTCCGCACTCCCTACCCCGTCCCTTCCAACACGAGAAGATAGTCCCCCCTTATCTCTATCACGGTGGAGGAAATGGCTACAGAAGCAGAAAATTGGAATGTAGGCGATGTTTTCCTTTAGCTTGGATTGTGTAACACAAGCAACGATGTCAGGTAAAAATGAAAACAAACAAGATTTTTTTTTTTCAGATAGGAAGAAAAAGAAAAAGAAAAGAAAAAAAAAAAAAGGGGAGGGGGCGGGGGGCATAAAGGAGTAAGAGAAGAGGGGGAACGGGTGCTGTTCATGTTGTTTGTGCAAGGCTTTTTCATTCCCCTCTCCCACTCCCTTCCTCCCTCTTCTCCCCCTTCCCCAATCCATATACACCCATAAGCTGTTCGATTCTTACGAGTAACATGTCAGCCTGTCCCATACTCTGATGATCTTTGACTCCCGTGCATTAGATGTATATATGGGGTCACATAGAATTGATGTTTCAGGATATCAGTAGATATGGGCCCTGTGTGTGTGTGTGTGTGTGTGTGTGTGTGTGTGTGTGTGTGTGTGTGTGTGTGTGTGTGTGTGTGTGTGTGTGTGTGCGCGCGCGCGCGCGCGCGCGGAGTGTGTGTGTGTGTGTGTGTGTGTGTGTGTGTGTGTGTGTGTGTGTGTGTGTGTGTGTGTGTGTGTGTGTGTGTGTGTGTGTGTGTGTGTGTGTGCGCGCGCGCGAGTGTGTGTGCATGTCTCTGTGTGTGTATGTGCCTATGGCTGTGTTTGTGTGTGATGAATGCCCTGTCAGTGCCCTATTGACACCTTCCTTGTATCCTTCATTGGTCCTCAAGGATAGCTCTAAGATTCACACACCACACCCCCCCCCCCCCCTTGTATTTTATTACTTCTCGTGTAATGAGTTAATTTTTTTTAGGCTGCTTATTTCCTTTCAGTGCTTTCTTCTCATTTTACATTTTCAGCTTATACTGGCTTGCTTAGGGGTGCCATTGGATTCCATCTTTTAATCTGTGTCTGGTGAGGATATCACAGAGTTATTGGCGGTATAGTTTCTTTCCATGCCAAGGGAGGACCACAGACGCAATCAACTGTTTATACGGAGGAAAGTTTTCAGGGGAAGTAATACGATTAAATTTGTTTCAAGTCGGGCGATAATGCTCTGCGTAGTCTGTTACGTAAAGATTATGTTTACAACCCCCCCCCCCCCCCCCCCCCCCCCCACACACACACACACACTTTTTTTTTTTTCAATCTGTGTTTATACGCTAGTTACAGACACATTGCTGGATTGCAATCCATTGTTTCTTCCCTCCCCCACCCGTTTACTTACTTGACATTTACAACCGAAGACTGCCGTCGGGGAGCACGTGAAATCATTTGAAAGCTTGTAGTATCGGAAGAACGGGTGGGTGGCTGGTGGTTACTGTCCGGATGCATTTCACGATGCACGTGACTGTTTGACCGTGATGTCCAGCAGGGTCTGTCATCATGAAATAGTGGCTTGTCTCCCGCCACCCTCTATAGAGATCCCGTGTGCCCTATTACAACTGCCAGAGAGTGGGTATGTCCCTTGACGTCTCAAGCTATGCCCTGCGAATGTCTGTGACCTATGTTATGAACACGGAGCACGCTGCGGGAGGTGGTACGGGATTTGATTAAGGGATTGAGGTTCATACTTCAGTAAATCCCACTGGCGCCATAAGACTATTTTTTTTCTTTATAGGATAAACACGCGAGGTAGAGCTGAAAAAAAGGAGTTTAAACAATACACATTCTAATTCAGCTTTTTTCAAGTCCTCTGAAATAGAGAACAACACATGTTGCCTTACTGGGTAAAGGTCAAACGGAAATCTATTCTAATTACACATAGCCATTACCGTTTTCCCTTTCACTAACACTCTCTGGCTGGTTGGCGGAAGAGCCGCCGGTATTTCAACTCCCGTCGAGTATCTTGAGAATTGATTCTCCCTCTCCCTTTCCTGTCGTTGCCCATTCCTCTTCCAAATCCTTTCCCCTCAACACACACACACACACACACACACACACACACACACACACACACACACACACACACACACACACACACACACACACACACACACACACACACACACACACACACACACACACACACACACACACACACACACACACACACACACACACACACACACACGCGCGCGCGCGCGCGCGCGCGCGCAGAGTTTTTTCCATCTTGTGCTCCCAGGTAATGTTGCTTATAGCCCAGCCGACCGCAAAGGGCCATATCAGGGCTGTTGCGCTCCCAGACAAATTGATAATGCTGTATACATGGAGACCCCTGGAGGCGAACAATATACGAGTGTCCTGTCAGTTGGAAGATGAGAGTCGTGGTCTTTATTGGACATCCAAAGTCTGTGGGGTCAAGACCTCCAGGCAGACAAGATGAAACAGATTCTTTATTTGTCAGAATGAAAGCAATGTGTCCCAGAGGAATAGCTGAGACCTCTACTGTGATAAGGCCGCCGACGGTGGGAGATATCGTCTGCCAGAATTTGCCTGTGATAATGGCTGGGTTCGTGCTAGCAATCTCGGTGACCATAAAGCATCCCAACGGTGGACATAGAACCCCCAAACGACCAATATCATAGCCAGTAGAGTATACTTTTGTACAGGATCAGAGCAGGTTTGACATCTGAAGGGCTGAAACACGGGCGTCTCCACGAGCTGACGCTTGTAGCAACAACGGCTTGGTCATGATAAACTTTGAAGTATGACTTAAGAACAAGAACAGAATGAAAAAACAATTGACTCCAGTTCCGTCTAGACAAACTGAAAATTCCTAAAACGGCTTAATGTTCCAAGTGGCTACAACTGCTTGAAGATTTCTTTAAAACCCTCACACAAGCAAGCAATGACTAGTAAGCAACAAACATTCTAAGAATAAGCCGATGGAAATCCAAATCATGGATTACAAGCAAAATCTTGAAGATTTTGAGATTAGGAGATTAAAAACTGCAAAAGGAGACACGGAAAGACGAAAACATACAGCGTTTGAAACAAGAAAAACGGTCGAGAAATAAAGAATGCAGAGGGAAACAGGGCCAATCAACAGCACTGGGACATTGAGAAAGAACGACAACGCGCTGAAAGCCTTTGAGATTTCAAAGACCTGAAGATCAAAGCCAAATCAACAACTTTCCGAATCAAGTTCTACAAAAGCCAGTACAAGGAAGATCAAGCAGATACAGCTACAGGGAAATCGCTAAAATGTGGTAAACGTCCAGCATAGACAACATGCTCGCAGAACTGTTAATCAGCAGGGAGTCAGTAATTGATATCCTTACAGCCATACGCAACAAAATCAGCACACTATTGGGTCGCTCATGCTATAGTGTCATTCACTAATTGTCACCTATCTTTAGAAGGAAAAAATATCTCAAACACTGTCAGAACTACCATACTATCATCTTGATTAGTCGTGCCAGCAAAGCAATGCTCAAAATCATACTTAACAGGTTACAGCCGCCAGCAGTTTGCTGAACGACCCGTTGGATTATGCAAAGGCAGAAGTACCATCGAACTAAGCCGCTGAGAGGGAGCCGGTAGAGAGAAAGAAACGGAGCCACAAACGGATGGAAAGGGCGGGAGATGGGGTGGTGTTGGGGACTAAACGAAATGGAATAACGGAGAGAACGACATGTGAACGACGACAAAGAGTCTGGACTCCTGATCTGGAGTCAGACAGCAATATGTCCACCGTTGCCTTTGATCACGGAGATGGAGAGAGGAGAAGGAAACGTGGCATAGGGACCAGTTGATGACATTCCATCATGAGAATGCTCAGTCAGGTTTCACCGCCACACAGTTCAACCACTGAAGACGTTGGGGGCCGATTACGTTCCACTGGATCGTGACCCAGTTTCCCACCATTCCCATCTCCCCAGTTTATTGCTTTCAGTCCCAGTCTCCATCACCCCCCAACCCCAGCCCTCAAGTACTGTTTTCAATTCCATGCCATTCCGCACATTCTTTTCTACTGTTTTCAGTCCCCATTCCCATCATTCCCCCAAACCCTGTTGCATACACACACGCACGAACGCACGAACGCGCGCGCGCGCGCGCGCGCGCACGCGCACGCACACACACACACACACACACACACACACACACACACACACACACACACAACACACACACACACACACACACACACACACACACACACACACACACACACACACACACACACACACACACACACACACACGCACGCACATCCCTATCACTCCGTACCCCATTTTACTGCTTCCAGACATCTGTCGCTATCACCCCATACCCCATTTTACTACTTTCAGTCTCCCATCCCATTCACCTCATACCCGCTTTTACTGCTTCCACCCATCATTCCCTATTGCCAGTTCTGCTACCCAGTCCTTATCTTTACCATTTCCACCAACCCGTCCCAATACTGTTCTTCCAGTCCCCGTTCCATCCTTTCTATATCACCACCACCAGCATCACCCACCACCACTACCACCACCACCACCACCACCACCACCACCATCATCAACACCAACACCATCATCAACACCCATTCTACTGCTTTAAGTCCCCCTTGCCCTTTACCCACTCCCCCATTCTGCTGCTTCCAATCCCTATCTCAATAGTCCACTTACCCCGTTCTGCAACTTCCATTCCCATTCCCATCACTTCCCAGTCCCCATGTCAGATATTCCACCCCTCATTGTGCCTGTTTCCTGTCCCATCCCCATCCCCGCTATCTCACCCGTTTCTCTTGCTTCCTGTCCCTATCCCCCCCCCCCCCCCCCTTTTTTTTTTTAACACCTTTTTTCCACTACGTCCAGTACCTGCTCGCAATCATATTCTCAATCATATTCGCTTATCTCTGTGCGCGAGTCTGCTTGTTTTGACGCGCTTATGTCAGTCTCTGTCTGCGTGTGTTTGTTTTTTCGTGTGTGTTGTCGTGTGTGTGTGTGTGTGTGTGTGTGTGTGTGTGTGTGTGTGTGTGTGTGTGTGTGTGTGTGTGTGTGTGAGCGCGCGCGCGCGCGTGTGTGTGTGTGCGTGCATGCGTGAATGTGTGTATGTGTGTGTGTGTGTGTGTGTGTGTGTGTGTGTGTGTGTGTGTGTGTGTGTTTTGAGTCAGAATTAGTATTCTATCATGTTTCTGTAATTGCGCTTTGGGCTCTCGCGAGGTAAAGCGCTCTATAAATATCCTTTTAACATTACATTACATTACATTACATTACATTACATTACATTACTTACATTACTCAAGCCCACCCTCCATTCTGACGTTTCCAACCTTCATCCCCATCAGTCCACCCCTCTTCATCTACTGCTAACAGTCCCCATCCTCATGACCCCCATCTCTCATACATCAATGAAGAGCTTCCCTTCGGTACATGGATGGGAGAGAGAATATCTACCTCCTCCTTTCTCCCGCTTTTGAGAATGTCGCCATGGTACTGTGCTCACTGTGTGTGTGTGTGTTCTCTTAATGTTCATTCTATTTTGCCCTCGGCCAGATGGGATTGTTTTGTCAAAGGACATAAAAAAGAAATAAAAAACTTTGCCGATTTTTTTTTTTCATGCTGGGACAATGGTGACAACAGCGATGGCAAACTGCGGGGCGAGAGATGTTAGGACCCAGGGATATATTCAGCGTGAACGTGTGGCTTGGAACGAACCTTGAGAAGCTTCAGTCGGTAGACGGTCTCTTCAGCTAGGGAATGACGACAGCATGGACCTCATCCTGACTACCTGCCTTTAGGATTCAACTGAGGTCTGAGGTGATGTCCATCAGAGGCTGAGTGTGCTGGGACTGTCAGACGAATACTCGCTGGGATAATAGTGTCCTGCTGCCAAGGCCGGGTAAAGAGGATCTGTCAGTAACACTGGGTAATAGTGATCTGTCAGTAACACTGGGTAATAGTGATCTATCAGTAACACTGGGTAATATGATCAGAATTATTGCGATCTGTTGGCAAGACTGGGTAATTGTGATCTGCTGGAAAAAAAAAGAGCAGTAGTGATCAGTTGGAAAGGCAGAGTAATAGTGATCTATTAGAAATACTGGGTAATAATGATCTGTTGACAAGATTGGGTAATAGTGACTGTTGGAAAGATAGGATATTAGTGTTTTGTTTGCAAGGCAGGGTAATAGTGATCTGTTGGCAAAACAGACAGGGTAACAGGGATCTGCAAGCAAAACAGGGTAATAGTGACATATTGGTAAGAAAGGTAATAATGGTCTGTTGGAAAAACATGGTAATAGTGGTCTGTTGGAAAAACAGAGCAATAGCGGTCTGTTGGAAAAACAGGGTAATAGTGGTCTGTTGGAAAAAAAAAAACAGGATAATAGTGGTCTGTTGAAAAAAAAAACAGGGTAATAGTGATATGTTAGTAAGATGAGACAATAGTGGTCTGTTGGAAAAAACAGAGTGATAATGGGTGGAAAAAGGGTATAGTGGTCTGCTGGAAAAAACAGGGTAATAGTGATATGGTGGTAAGATAAGGTAATAGTGGTCTGTTGGAAAAACAGGGTAGTAGTGGTATGGTGGGTAAGATAAGGTAACAGTGGTCTGTTGGAAAAACGGTAATAGTGGTCTGTTGACAAAACAGGGTAATAGTGGTCTGTTGGAGAAAAAAAAAAACAGAGTAATAGTGGTCTGTTGGAAAAACAGAGTAATAGGAATCTGTCGTCAAAACAGGGTAATAGTGATCTGTTGGCAAGATTGGGTAATAGTAATGTGTCCGCAAGATTGATCATACAGATCTTTGCAAGTCTTGGCAATAGTGATCTATTTGCAAGACCGATTAGTGGTGACCTTTTTGCATGACTAGGTAAATACGACTTGTTTGCAAGACGGGCAATACAGATCTGTTAGCATGCGAGACAGGACCGTTGTGGCCTTTGCAAAATACAGTAATGCTGAACCGTGTGCTAGACGGAAATATTGAGCTGCCTACAAAATAAGATAATGTTCCTCTGTTTTGCCACACCGGGTAATAGTGATCTGTCTGCACATTTGTTTTGATCTGTCTGCTTGATTCGGCGACAAAATACTTGGTCCCTGGGTATGATTAAGTGATACTGATTAGGCGCCAAGTTACGGTGAAACTGGTCGGTCAGTAAGACTTGGCGTCCATATAAGAACACCCGCAATGTTTCATGTCTCCTCTTCTCCATTCCCGTGGAAATCATTTGTACAGTTTAATTTTCAGTTATACTTTCAGGCCCGGGATGCTTCCCGTGGTGGGTTGTACCATCGGCAACATGAACTGAAATGGAACTACATAGTTACTTAGTTTAACAGAAAAAAAAAATGAAAATCGCATTTTCTTTTTTTTATCATATATAGAATGAGCGGGGATAGCATGAAGTGGTTCCTTTTGCGAGAACCACGTTCGAACACCCGTGTGAATTGGCCGGCCTGTCTAAAGTGGAGTATCCTTGTAGTGCGGTCGTTGATTTGGTGGCTGCCAGTCTTCCACTGCTTGAGCATTGGGATGTTGTCACACTACAGTGGTTGAACAGCAGATGTAATCAGACAAGACTGGATAATATGATCTGCTGCCGAAACAGAGACACGTTAATAAGTGATTTGTTGGCAAAACAGACGCAAGATGATAGTGATCTGAGGATTGGCTTCTCGTCACACTACAACGGTTCAACAGCAGCTATAATTAGACAACATTATCCAGATAGTAACTGACCGAGCTTAAGAAACAAGAACATTGCTCATAAATCCAAGCTGAGGGGTTTGCATGAAAGTGTGCTATCCGATTGTCGGTGTGCACGTGTTGCAGATTATGTGACAAAGAGCAAGTAGCCTCTCCGAGCTCTTTATCCAGGGAACAGCAGAGGAGGAGAGGAGACAGAGCGGACAGGGAAAGAAGGCCCCGACAAAACAATTTGCTGAGAGGACCAGAGAAAGCTTGATCCCACATTTAGGCACTGGTCCACAGCTGTCAGAGATGTAGAGACGACTGGTGCACCATTCATCATGGCAGACCTCCTGCAGCCCTGGTGATTTCCGGGACCAGTGACTGAATGCTGGTCATGCTTGGTCTCCGCTCTCCTGTTGGCGGCCCAAGGGCTCTTCTTGTAGACGACGTGGGTCTGTGTTCTTGATGTTCTGTTTTGGAAATGTTCTCTTTCATGTCACACTCGTTAACTCTGTTCTTTATGTTTCCCTGTTCTGATTACAGGTTCCCTCCCTCTTCCTCTTCTCCCTCACCGGTTGCCTTTGCGACTCAGTCGAGCGTATTTTTCGACAAAATATGTCAAATATGTCACCTTTTCTTCTTCTGTCATAATTCATAGCAAGCTATTGTGGACACACACACCCACACCCACCCACCCACCCACCCCACATGTAATGACAGAGAGACAGACAGACAGACAGACAACCAGATAGTAGATAGATAGAAAAATAGATAGATAGATAGATAGAGAGAGATAGATAGATAGATAGATAGATAGATAGATAGATAGATAGATAGATAGATACACGCTGTTTGGTCTGTTACTTCTTTTGATTAAACCCGGGATTCATAGATAGATTGGGGTGGCCGACTCACTCTTCTGGGCTGACACTTATCTGTTTGACTAACGCCAGCAGTTAAGCTAGGTTTGTCTATGTTGATAACAATCATGTGCGCTGCCAGGTATCGGCTTTCAGACAGCGCTTTGCCCATGGTCTTTCCGTCGGCAAGGTGACGGCCCTGATATTCCCTGTGCTGCAGGCTGGGGCTGAATCGATCTGCACGTCAGACGCTTGGTGCCCCGCATTGTAGCAGGCTGTAATCCAGCACGTCATGGGAACTCTCCATCAAGGGCAGATTACTCCAATCATGAGGTTGTGGGGCCAATTTTTTTTTTCTTTTTTCTTTTTTTTTTTTTTTTTTTTTGTAAAAAGAGATGTTTGGACCTCTGCCACACAAATAAATCTTACCCAAAAAAAAGTTTTCAGCCAGGAGGCAGGCGAGGGGGGGGGGGGGGGGGGGGGGGGGGGGGGGGGGGGGGGAGGGGGGGGGAGATCGGGATGGGGGCAGAGACTCAAGACGAAGCACAGGAGGGGTGAGGGGTGGTTGCAAAAGAGTTTCCGTTGTAGTGTTATTATTATTGCCCAGCCGAATACAGACCTATTCTTTTTCTTTATCATGTCGTTGGAATCCAACTTAAGAAAAAAAAAAATCTATTCTCAGTGTGCTGCCTACAAACAAACAACGTTTTAATGACAGACCCAGAGAGGAACTGGTTCATCAATGATGTAATTGGTGAATTCCATTGTCTATATGTGGACTCCTCGTCAATAACGCCAGGAACAATGGGTCAGCTAGTTATTCTTATTATCATCATTTATATGTTTAGTTATTCGGTTTTATTTTTAGTTTTTATTGTATTTATTTTTGCTGTCTCATATCCGGGCTATCGCAAAGTCATTACTCTTATTCTGTTTATTCGGGACCCCCATAGTCATGTACTCTCATATTTGTCCTGTAACAGATCCTATTTCCCACATCTATTGGGAATTACCAACACCAGGTCGACGGAGGCAATGCAGCAGAGTAAACACTGCCCTGCTGCGGGGTCACTTCCAAAGTGTTAAGTAATGCCGGTTTTGATCCAACACACGCAGGATACCACCGGCTGAATTCCCTACTAATGGCGATAATTGCTTAATTGCAGAGCCAATGTCCCCTTCCGTAAGGCGCCATTATTGCCATCCAGCAATAGTCTTCATGAATTGGTTGCTATCGAGGCCTGTGACAGGAACTCAACACCGGCAAAGATGTGGAAGTGCAATCCAAACTGAAGACACCATCAGGGTACAGCATGAAGAGCCACAGAATTGGTTGAACTACTACATTTGTAGAAACCACTCGCCTGCTCATATTCGGCGCAAGATCAAAACAGTATTTTGATCTCGCGCCGAATATGAGAAGATAAATGGTTTCTCGTTCTTCGTTTTCACTGTCATCAGTGTTATTTGTCTTTGCCTGAAGAAGACCCTAGAGGTCGAATGCATCATGTTACTTCCTGTAGTTTGTTTGTCTGTGTCCTTGGCAGTCGCCTCACTTTGCAAGTATGTCCTTGGCGTTAACTAACCCCCTCTCTTTCTCAAAATTGTTTGCTGTAGTTGTTAGGCGAACCAGTTATTCTTCGTTTGCACCTATATAAAAAAAATATTGTAGTATTCGCTAACTTATACTGACACGTATATATCGTCCGATTTCCATTAACAAAAATAACAAATTAATCAAACTGACAAATAAGTGTCAACTTACCTTCGAAAAAAATGTCCCGATTTTCTTTTCATTGAGTCATTACTGTGTGGTTCCTTCTCTCCCTTTTTTTTTACCCCTGTTATTGATGCGTTACTTTAACATTTTTAAAAGATGTTTTCTTTCAAAACTGCACATGAAATCAATTGATTCATTTATATAATCAGACCACCAGCCCCAAATGATTATCACTACAAAGCAGACACACATAAAACAACAAACCAGTTACACATAAGACGACAAACCAGATGGTTATCACTGCTGCTCAACAAACTAGGCACAAATAAGACAACAAACCATAAGACAAAAAGACAAAAGATACAGACATACACCAAACCAGACACCCACCAGACTACAGACTAGACAGACGTACGACGACAGACCAAACACACATAAGACAACAAACCAAATGCACATTCGACGACAAAACAAACATGTTAGACAACAACGAGAGACACTCTTCAAACGACAAACAAGACACTCATCAGGCGGCAACCAGACACACATCAAACCAAATACATAAGTCGACAAACTGGACACACACCAGACGACAAAGCAAATGCACAAGAGACGACAAACCATATACACATCAGACAACAAACCGGACATACATGAGAGGACAAACTAGGTATTCATAGAGCAAACACATCAGACACACATAAAGACGACAACTTAGCCGCACTTTGGACGACAAACAAGGCGCACATCAGAGGGCAAGCCATACACATAGCAAACGTCAAACCAGACATACTTTACACGACAAACTAGACACGTCAGATGACAAACTAGAGACCAAACACCAAAAACAGTTATCAGGCATACATCTGACTATAAACCATACGTTCATTAGAAGACAAATCAGACACATCAGACGACATATCTGAGACACACCAGACGGCACAGCTGGCAACAGATTCAGGAAAGGCCAAGGTAAACGCTATCCTCTCCATTTCCCGCCTTCTCCTACCGACACATTCTGTGTATGCGCGCTGAGAGAGAGAGAGAGAGAGAGAGAGAGAGAGAGAGAGAGAGAGAGAGAGAGAGAGAGAGAGAGAGAGAGAGAGAGAGAGAGAGAGAGGAGAGAGACAGACAGACAGACAGACAGACAGACAGACAGAATTAACGGTCTGGCAGACAGGCATAAATAGAGAAAAGATAAAATGACCGGTCACTAAACAGTGGAAACCTCCCCAATCTCTCCAAGTTGCCAGTTATTGCGATGCAAACGCCTCATACATCTTTCATGTGGACAAATCATGCATATTCATGTGGACAAGTCATGTATATTCATGGCTCTGGATGGGGAGATCACTAACGACAAACTCTGACGGAGGTGTAGCATCGAGACAGGGGAATTATCTTTGCTGCACCGGCATCGTCGCTGGGCCATGGGCGTTTGAGACTTCAGTCCCCAAAAGTCTGGGAGGTCCGTCATTCGTAT
This sequence comes from Conus betulinus, assembly GCA_016801955.1. Classification (NCBI taxonomy): domain Eukaryota; kingdom Metazoa; phylum Mollusca; class Gastropoda; order Neogastropoda; family Conidae; genus Conus; species Conus betulinus. Next base: position 137,805 of record JADBJO010002405.1, read on the forward strand.
CGCTGTAGTACCTGGTGAATCAAGAGTGGAGAGATTTCTCAAGTTAAACAGAAGTGCTCATAGCAGCGATACCTTGTGTGTGTGTGTGTGTGTGTGTGTGTGTGTGTGTGTGTGTGTGTGTGTGTGTGTGTGTGTGTGTGTGTGTGTGTGTGTGTGTGTGTGTGTGTGTGTGTGTGTGTGTGTGTGTGGTTGTGTGCGTCTGAAGGGGCGGGGAGCCGTGTATGTGTTCACGTATTCAATATGTCTTTCTTTGTCTGTTGCGTCATTATTGCAAATTTGCATATTCTTGTATATAGCCGGTTGATCTTCTCTCAGGTTAGGAGATGCGCGCACTGTCAGCATTGTCAGGTGAGACTATTTTGAGGGCACCAAGTTTGAGTCCACTGGGATTAGAGACGTTTCTCATTTTAACGGTATTAGGCTTAATTCAAATCACATACCACTCATTTTGATTGCATCCGATTTGAGCCCTAAGATAAGACATGACTCATTTTGATGACATCACTTTTAAACCATGAGATGATTCATTTTGATGACATCAGTTCTGAACCATAAGAACAGATCTGTAGGCATACAAAAGGTCTTGTAACCTCCATCAGAGCACGGGGATTACAGAAAAAAAGAGCGTAAGAAGCCACTACTCGGTACACACGAAAATACTCGGACAGATGATGATCTCCGCCAGGCGTCACCTTCCCATTCTCCTCCCACCCCCATCCCCACTTCCTCCCCACCCCAACCTCAACACACCCAGTTGCACACACACTGACATACAGCACTGGCTTGTCAAGCAGACTCAACAAGCTTGAAGAGGACTGAAGAGATATGATACGAAGACACGCTACCGGTGTTTCAACTATTTCTGAAAAAAATCGAACGTAGACAAGGATTAGATATCTGTAAGGTCCTGTTTGCTCCTTTTGAGTACACACACACACACACACACACTCACACACACACACACACACACACACACACACACACACACACACACACACACACACACACACGCGCGCGCGCACCATGATTTCCTTTGTGAAACCGAGGTCAGCTTTAAATCACTACTGTTGCACAGATTAACGCCATTTCTTCGATAAGCCATTTTCTAGGAGAGAGAGAGAGAGAGAGAGAGAGAGAGAGAGAGGGGGGGGGGGGGGATTATCACTCCAGACTCCCCTGGGAATTCCGAGCGTTTTGCGCCCGGGGTTTAGATTTTTAGCAACCTAATACGCCACTACCCTCCCCAACTCTACAACTCCCCCCCCCCCCCCTCCCCCGTACAAACTAACCGACCTACCCTAAAGTGGTAATGACGTCTTTCAAATCCACATGGATGTCGCTCTCTCTCAGCGTCAAAATAGCGCAAATACACTTTAGAGACTGTGTTCAAATGCCGCATTTACATGTCCACCCACGAGACTGTCGCTGTCAGTGTTGTGCTCTTTCATGGTAAGGCAATACAACTATGTCTTACTTTTTGAGAACCACGCATTTTCACTTATGATGCTAAACCAAATGTAGAAGAATTGCTTTGAAAATGATGGGAAATGCGAGCATTATAAAGAGAGCCACCGTAAAATAAAGTGGCGTTGGGGAAAGTTGGTTTCCATAACCTTAGGGTCTGAAAGGATTACAAAAGTTACTTCCGTTTGTCTGCAAAAACGGTAAGAAAGAACAATCGTGTGTATGTTACATACTACATATACATTTTCTTCTTTCTTTCTTTCTTTCTTTCTTTCTTTCTTTCTTTCTTCCTATACCCTTCATGATGATGATGATGATGATGATGATGATGATGATGATGATGATGATCATCATCATCATCATCATCATCATCATCATCATCATCATCATCATCATCATCATCATCATCTTCTTTCTTCTTCTCTTCTTCTTCTTCTTCTTCTTCTTCTTCTTCTTCTTCTTCTTCTCCCCCTCTCCTTCTTCAACACTTTCCCACACACCCACCAAATGAGGAACGCGCCATGTGATTTACTGCATATTGTAACATCTGTAATATAGCAATGGGATTTGTGTGTCTAAGTGTTAGGGGATTTTGACCGCGGTGATTGCCTGAGTCAGACCATCAAGTAGCACATCGGACCATGCACAGATTTGCTGATACCAGACAAATGACGAAAAATACGTGGGCCATGTAGCGAAATGAATGGATCTGCTGTAACAGTCTTGCAGCACTATCTCCTGCGTGTTGGGTGTAAACCGAACTGGAAGATAAAAAATTATGATCTGGAAGGGGATAAAGCTCCGCCAGATTTGACTTGCCCAAGACAAGTCATGAAAGAGGAAATTACAGAACTGTGGAGGTGGGAAACTGAGGGGAAGACATTTTTGAAAAATCTGCAGATTGCACAGGGAAAACACTCAGAGATCTAAGTGTACGCAGAAAAGCCACAGAATTGGAGGAACTTGGCAGGTTTTTTCAGCATTGAGCTCCCGTGACTCTTCACAGAAGAAGAAAAAGAAGAAGAAGAAGAAGAGAAGGTGACAAAGAAGAAGAAAGAAAAAGAAGAAGAGGAGGAGGAGGAGGAGGAGGAGGAGGAGGAGGAGGAGAAGAGAAGAAGAAGAGAAGAAAGAAAGAAGAAGAAGAAGAAGAAAGAAGAAAAAGAAAAGAAGAAGAAGAAGAGCAACAACAACCACACCACCACAACAACAACATGAAGAAAAAAAGAACAAGAAGAACAAGAAGGAGGTGACGAAGGAGGCGGAGGAGAAGAAGACAGTTTTCATTCATAATCAGGGTTCTGCGGGTCAATCTCATAACACAATGTGCAGCTGGCAACCACATCGTTACGGGCGACTGGGAGAAAAATAAAGTGGTTTAAAAGGTGGACGTCAACATTCTTTTTACGTGTCGCATTACGATGTGCTGTATTGTACGTATTGGTTTGTGATACAGTGCACTGCTTTGTATAATAGTGTGTTTGTTTTTTTCCAACAAATGGTTTCTGGAATGTTTTGTATATACTGTTAATTGTGTAACACGTTGTTGTTCTATTATATCAAATGAGATTGTATTGTATTACAATCTATTGAATTACGCTGCGTTGTGATGTGTCATCATGTAGGCTCCTCTCACAATATATTTGAGTAAAGGTCAGGAAGCTGTACACAGGTAGAACGTGTCGCCACGACACATAGACATCCATATTGTTTTCTGCCTGCACGGAGTCTTTTTTACCTCTGACAGTGGATTTTTCTTCCCTGTTTTCGCTGGGAACAAAATTCGTCGTTTCCGTAAGTTTCCTTCCAAGTGCATGCTATGCCAAGATTCATCTTTTTTTTTTTTTTTTTTTTTTTTTACTTCATCTCAAAGAGCAGCACTCCAGACCACCACTCAAGATCAGGGGAGAGGAACGCTGGGAAAAAAGAAGGCGCAGGCTAGACTGAAATGATGAAGTTGGTGGTTTCCCGGGTGAATGTGTTTAGCACTAGAATGCCTGTAAGATTCAATAGTCTTCACTAAACACAGTGTGACTGTTACCTGATATTAGTGACATAGGAATTTGTCGTGTCCGAAAAACAGCACAGTAATGCGAAAAACAAGAACAAAACAGATAACAAAAAAATGATCTTAGGACTAACATCAGCAAATCTTTACATCTTTTTCTATTACGAGCTGGTTACCATTTTGGTTGGATACCATCTCACAGTGAGAACGATCAAGCGGACAGCGAAGCAAACAGGAGAGCAAGATTTTCCACAGGTGCTACACAACTCCATTGCTCATTGTTGTCTGAAGAGATGAGACACTAAGATTTACGATGTTTCTCTTTTTTTTTATATCTTAAATTCTACAAAGTCTGTGAAGTAATATTCTCTGACCGGAGTTTAGGCCATTTGAAAATTTCATTGTATGATCATCCACTCCCATTCCCAACTATTCTTTTCCCTCCTACATACTATCCAACACTCCACCACCTCTCACCCCCCCCCCCCCTCCCTCTTCTTCCTCCTCATCCTCCTCCTCCTTCTTCGTCTTTGAAAAGGATCATTATGATATTAATACGGTCATGTTCAGCGATGTTTACCATCCCCTGCATTAAACACAATTCTTTTCGTCCTGGCCATGGCGATGTCCTGTCGAAACTGCCATTACTCTTTTATATGTAATGTGCTTGTCAATACTGTTGGAACGTACATGGAGTATACCACCGAGCAATGGCTGGGAGGACGTACTGAAGGTGCATTTGATGCTGGCTACTGTTCACATAGTCTTTCCTCGAACGTGCGAACTCAAAGAGGTTCTTCAATCCACTTTCTAATGAAAGGCAAAGTGGGGAAATGGTCGGTGTCCATTTGGAGATCTTCTAGGCAAAGTGAGTAGTCGGTGTCACTGGTCCTACACCTTTCTTCAGGAGGGTGGCGAGGCAAAGCAAGGGGGAAAGGGGGAGAATTCCTTGAGTAACGTGATGGAAACAAAACACAGCATTCATGTTACAAGGAATCAGGACACAGCAGCACACTCGTTACACATCTACCAAAGGCAAAAATAAGACAGGAACGCGGAAATTTTTTTTTTTTTTTTTTTTTTTAATAAACGAAGACTATAACAAAAGAAAAATTGTGGAGTCAAGATGTTTTTTTTTTGGTCCAGATTTCGAAAGATAACTGTAAGAACGAAAGTTGGCCGTTGATTCTGTAGCATACTTAGTCCTGTTTTGTGGCCGTCTTTTTCGCCTCCTTCCTTCTTTTTTTTTTTAATTCAACAACGATAAATCAGCAGCAGCAGCAGCAGCAGCAGCAGCAGCAGCAGCAGCAGCAGTAGTAGGAGTAGGGAGTAGTAGTAGTAGTAGTAATGTTGTTGTTGTCATTATTATTACGTAGAATATTCTTATAGCTCTCAATACAGACCAAACTCAGCACTTTACAATTCACGCTGTCGTTTACCCAACGGACCGTCTACCTGGGTAGAGCGGCCGATTGAAGAGCTAACCTTAAATAAATGTTAACGAACCGCCAAGAGAAACGTGGACAAACGAGTCACAAGACAAAACACGACGCGTTTCGACCTCTTGCCTGAAGAAGTCCTAAGAGGTCGAAACGCGCGTGTTTTGTCTTGTGACTCGTTTGTCCTCGTTTCTCTTGGCGGTTTCGCTAACATTATTTAAGGTTAGCTCTTTAATCGGCCGCTCTACCCAGGTTAAGATTTCCGCCAGCAGTCGTCTCACTTTGCAACTACATCGATTAAAGAGCTGTTTGCTCGTGCTACGTTTTGTGTCATTTATCGACTCTTTTTTTTTTTTTTTTTTTTTTTTTTTTTTTTTTTAAACTATTTTTTTTCCATAGTCGTCATCTATATTAGGTCAAATTGGCCTTCTCTTCTGTAAATTGGTGATGGAATTTACGTTTATACAAATGTATTTATTCAAACACGATTCCTCGGTTTATAGACTCATGGGATGAAATTTTCGGGACATGGAGACAGAACTGATGTTAACTCCAAGGGAAAAATCCCAGAGCGCCAATGTGGCTCAGGAAAGATTCGAACGCGTAATTCTTCGATCAGCAGGATCATGAGTCGCACGTTCTCCCGACTTAACTATTCATTCTGTGGGCGATCTATCTATCTATCTATCTATCTATCTATCTATCTATCTATCTATCTATCTATCTATCTATCTATCTATCCATCTCTTTTATCTATTATTTTAGCTTAATCTGTTCTTGTTTAAAGAGGAAACATGGACATGCACTTTCGCTAGCGCATAATTACACACACATACACGCGCGCGCACGCGCGCACACACAGTGGTGCCACCCTCTGACCAGTTGATCTGGATTCGCCGCCTTATGTAAATCTC
>JADBJO010002405.1:148626-158626 GCA_016801955.1 Conus betulinus
GTGTTCACATTGAAAGACTGGATCCCCATTGTAGGCTATTGGCTATAATGGAAAACTGGATCCTCATTGTAGGCTATTGGCTATAATGGAAAGACTGGATCCCCATTGCAGGGTATTGGCTATAATGGAAAGACTGGATCCCCATTGCAGGGTATTGGCTATAATGGAAAGACTGGATCCCCATTGCAGGGTATTGGCTATCATGGAAAGACTGGATCCCCATCGCAGGGTATTGGCTATCATGGAAAGACTGGATCCCATCGCAGGGTATTGGCTATAATGGAAGGACTGGATCCCCATTGCAGGGTATTGGCTATCATGGAAAGACTGGATCCCCATCGCAGGGTATTGGCTATAATGGAAGGACTGGATCCCCATTGCAGGGTATTGGCTATAATGGAAGGACTGGATCCCCATTGCAGGGTATTGGCTATAATGGAAGGACTGGATCCCCATTGCAGGGTATTGGCTATAATGGAAGGACTGGATCCCCATTGCAGGGTATTGGCCATATGGAAGGACTGGATCCCACAGTGTGTTGTAGGCTGCGGTAGAAAGACTGAATGTCTACAGTGTGTTATCAGCTGCAATGGACACACCGGATTCCCACAGTGTGCTATGGGCTGTAACGGAAAGACTTGATGTCCACAGTGTGCTATGGGGTGTAACGGAAAGACAGGAAGCCCACAGTGTGCTATGGGCTGTAATGGAAAGAGTTGATGTCCACAGTGCTATGTGCTAAAGAAATGGATGTAAGTGGCGGAAAAGGGGGAAAAAGCTGCTTGGAATTACTGCGGGTGAAATGGAGGAGGAGACGAAAACGGATGCTGAAGTTCTAAGTACGGCGAGAGTGAGAGAGAGAGAGAGAGAGAGAGAGAGAGAGAGAGAGAGAGAGATTCGCTTCTCCCTTAGAAGGGTTTCTGTTCCCTCATCTCCACCTCCCAGTGACGTGAGGGCTCAGGCAGTGTGACGCATTGGCTTGGCTGTGACGCATAGGCTTGGCTGTTCACTGTCGTTAACTGCAGACTACAACGAGAAGACTGACTGCCTGGTCAAGCCTTCCTCCACCTTCTTTCTTCCTGTCTCTTCCTTCTGTTACTATTTTGATCGAACAAAATCTATGTTTACCTTTCCTTTTTTTCAAACCAGTCAGTCCTTTTCCTGTTAAAAACAAACAACCAACAAAAATATTCTATTGCTTCATTTGTTATTTATGGCACAGCAAATGGGAACAGACCAGATGAAGAGTTTAAAAAAAAAAAAGCTGCAACATGATCGAATTTGTGATACCCAAACCAGTTTTGTAAAGTCTCGCACGCATGATCATTATTTCCACAATTATAAGACTCATCTTTATATCCCTGACGAGGTTCCAGTGGGCTGGCGGGTATGCAACATTTGTGGCGTCCGTTACAGTGCTTCTTTAAGATGTGAACAAAATTAGCATTAAGTATTAAGATGATGATATTTTTCATTTTAATTGTCTACTCGAAATACTTCAATTTGAACAGGTCTGATACACAAAAATGGTATGCAAGTCAGCATACATAGTGTTCCGCGCTAAAGGTAAAATAAAGCGTAGGTTAGTCGAGTGATTATTATCCAGAAAATCGTTGGTCCTCGTTCTTTCTTCTAAAATTTTAAACCTGTATCCTGTCGATTCCAGTTCTGTCCAAGTACAGAATGCAGTGCCGACGTAACTTCCCACGTGTGTTCACTCCACCTTCCAGTGACAATGTCGTTACTGGTCGGGAAATGTCAGATACAGTAGCCTCCATCTCACTCCAGCCCTCCAGCTCTCCCCTCCTTTCCATCTGCTCCCACGCCGCTTCCCCACCGGCCAATGCGTTGTGTGCCCCTTTTTTCACCCCACGCGGTATTGTAAAAAAAGAAATGCAGATCACGCACTTTTGTCTGGGTCAAAAGTGTTTCTTTCCTATACCAACTTCCCTTCACTTCTTCCTTTTCCCCCTTCCCCGCTCCCCCCTCACCCCAGCCGCCTTCCTCTACCCACGTCTCCCCCCCCCCCCCCCCCCCCCCCCCCCCCCCCCCCCCCCCCCCGATCCCGATTTTTTTCTGTGGCTCCGATCCGGAGTCAAGTGTCAAGAGACTTGAGAATCTATGTTCAGCTGGCTCTGCACACAGGACACATTGTGCAGAACTAATAAATACTTTATGGATATCAAGCAAATTTCTCCCAGCAAGCATCAGATACCATGGAAAGCTGATATGATGAGAGGAGAGTATGGATCTGTCCCTAATTCCCTGTCCTAGACACTCAGGGGCACAAAGTAATGCAGAGACAGAGAGAAGAAGAGCTGGTTTGGAGACCCCGAAACACTGGAGAAGAGAGAGAGAGAGAGAGAGAGAGAGAGAGAGAGAGAGAGAGAGAGAGAGAGAGAGAGAGAGAGAGAGAGAGAGAGAGAGAGAGAGAGAGAACAAACGAACGAATATTATTTTACTGAGGAAAAAGAAAATGCACATAAAGTCTCTATACATACTTGCCGTCAAGACCAGAACAACACTGGAAGAAAAAAGTGTAAACAAGATATTCAATATATTAAACTCCAAAATGACGTTCAATACACATGAAATGTCAGTGCATGTGTAGGGTGACAAAATTGTTGGGGGAGAAACGACGGGAGGGGGAAGGTTGGGGTAAGGTATGGTAAGGTGATGTTGCTTATAGCCCAGCCGACCGCAAGGGGCATATCAGGGCTGTCACCCCGTTGAAGTCAACTCACAACTCGGAACCAAAAAAAAAGATTAAAAAAAAAAAAAAAAAAAAAAAACACACACCTTTCACACATCTCCTTAAACTACACCGTCTAAAAAACGCACCAGAATCTTCGTCAAATATCTTTCTTCTGTCACATGAAAAATGTTAATCTCTTTCAGAAATTTCAAAGATCGCGTCAGGTGGGACATCTCTGAACAAAGTTTTGATGGAGTCTGCCTCAAAGTGTTTAAGTGTCACATCGTGGAAGTCCCAACACTCTAAAAGAATATGTTTCACTGTGAGTGGCACATGACACGGAATGCACCACGGAGCTTCTCCACGTTTTAAAAGATAAGAATGGGAGTAAAACGAGTGGCCTGTATGCAAACGGCACAAGACTGTTTCGTCTTTACGGCCGCCTCTGGGACACGGTTTAAACTCTTTCAGGTTTGGACGGATTTTAAATAGTTTGTTATCCGTCTGCGAGTCCCATTCCTCTTGCCAGAGGTCTTTGACATAAGCCAGTGTTTTGGGTTTCAGATCAGTGTGAAGGATACACAACCTGCTCAACTTTTTTTCCTTTGTGGCACTGTTGGCAGGTTGATCAACTTTATCGTTGCCTGGAATGCCCACACATGGATGGGAGCCCAAGCAAACACTACGTTGAATCCATCTGATTTCAGAGAGGTGTACAGTTCGGAAACTTTCAGCAGCTGAGGGTGCTTGAGATTATGGCTGGCAATGGCCTCCAAAGCAGAAAGGAAGTCTGACAAAATGAGGAAATCTTTATGTTCGGATTTGCAAACCATTTTAAGAGCCAGGACCACCCACGGCTGTCAGCTCAGCAGTGTAGATGGAGCTATGGGTGGGGATGTGATCAGTACATCTCCCGGAGGGGGGGGGGGGGGGGGGGGGGGGTGTCTACTGCACAAAAACACAGCAGAGGCATCTCCTTCCTCAGAATGGGAACCGTCAGTGAAAATTCTTTTGAAGGATGGAAACTTTGTAGAGACGGAGAAGGAGTGAGGTGCCGGTTGGTGTTGAGAGCGGAGAAAGGAAAAAAAAAAAGAGGAGTGTTGGGGGGGGGGGGGGGGGGGGGGGGGGGGGGTTGAGAGGAGGGGGGGGGGGGGGTACACGAATAAAAAAAAGCAAGGCACACAAATGTTTCCATTATTGAAGGAATTCAGAAACATTTTGAAAATGTGCATCACTTGGAAGAAGACTACTATACATAAACAGTAGAATGAAAGCCAAATGCACGAGAGAGAGAGAGAGAGAGAGAGAGAGAGAGAGAGAGAGAGAGAGAGAGAGAGAGAGAGAGAGAGAGAGAGAGAGAGAGAGAGAGATTACAACAGATATACAAAAGGAAATAAATTTAAATATGATAATCAAAGTTCACTAGATAGATGCACAAAATAGATTGTTGGAAATAAGAATGTCATACATGTTTAGATACAGCAAAACAATGTAGGTGAGAGGCCACAGGTGGCGGAAGGAGGGAGATTATGATAGAAGCACAGATAGAAAATACAAAGGGGAGGAGGGGGGGGCAAGGAAGGGCAAGGAAGATGGGGATTACCCTGAAGAGAAATAGATGTATTCGATTCATACGATTGAGTTGACAGATTCTGTCATAAGGTGCTTACGGAAATGTACGCTTGAACATATTCAGTCCAGGGTAAACGTTGAAAATAACTAAGATTGTGTTTCACACGAATCCACCAGAATAATGGGAATCGATTTGAAAAGTTCGACTCAGGTATAAGGGGAATGTGTTTATGCACATGGCGATGATCATTAACAATAAATTGAATTATATATGACAATGATGCACAACCTGATAGAATGTTGAATATGAAAATGGATTTCATTATATCTTAGTTCAGGTGAAACGGCATGATTTCCAATGAAACATGATCAGAACCTATTAGTTTCCATGATTTATTGAAACTTGTTTTAAAGCACGACTGTAAAGACTTGGTGGTGGTGGGGGGGGGGGGTAAGCTATTTACACCAGCTGAATCCCAGGCTGTTGAGGTCTGATTCATTTGTGACTAAATGAAGGCATATATTTTGCTTCCCAGAATGCAAATCTAGGAAGTGTTTGATTTTAGATAACTGATATATCTTTTTTAAAAACGGATTTACAAATCATTGTCACATGTTCGGACTATGACAGATCATGATCCAAGACAACACCAAGAATTCATGGTTTTGAACTTGGTCAATATTTTTACCGTTTAAGCAGAGAGGAGAACCACAAGAAAGGTGACGTTTCTGTCTTATGGTGATGATAACAAATTGAGGCGCCAGTGGATGTTGACTCAAGTGTTTTAACTCTGACCATTTCATTGGTTTGCTGACTAGATTATACAAAGTAAGTGAGATCTCTGCATTATTAGCATTACTAGCATGTAAGTTCATGTCGTCTGCGAGTAATTCACATTTGTGCACTATCACTTAAAGGTAAATCATTTAGACAGACTGAAAGTAAAAAAGGTCCTTATGAGTGACAGAGAGACAGAGAGAGATAGAGACACAGAGAGTGAGAGAGAGAGAGAGAGAGAGAGAGAGAGAGAGCGAGAGAGAGAGAGAGAGAGAGAGAGAGAGAGAGAGGGGGGGGGGGCTCAGTAGATGGTGGAAAACAAAGAAAAGGAGAACGGACATTTCTGATCACACTAATAACATGTTTAACAGAGCAAATTCAAACTCAACATCTATTAAAAAGTTTACTCAAATTTCTTTGGAAAAAAAAGTGAACAAGCTTCACTAGCGTTCGTTTATTTTCTTTTGAGACATGAAACTTCAGTGTCCTCACGTGTTTCTCTCTAGGAGTTCTGCCTGTCAACACGGTCCCAAGTACTACAAGAATTGTATGAAGACACTGAGACAGACATTGATGTCGGGTGACGACTTACATACCAAGAAGACCTGACGTCGCAGCTGGAAAGAGGTCCGGTGCAAAAGGTAAACACAAAGACCACACTAGCGGGCTGCTGTGGTCCCTCACTGCCAAGGCACTCGTCACGGGAACTGGTGATGACTATGACAGTGGCCAGCACCGTTTAGTAGACAGAAGTTTCATCGTCGCGCACACGCTGAAAAGATTGTGAGTTACGGCCCCCGCTGGCCTTTAGTGGACTGCAGTGCGCAACAAGAATAGAACAAGGTTCTACCCCGAGAGAACAAGAATCCACTTTGTATGGCTTTCAAGCTGTTCCAGCGAGTCCTTATGGATCTGCTTTTCCCCCTCAATTTAAAGGATCGACAATCAGGAAACTGTACTCTCTCGCTTTCAATCCCAATATGTCCGTTTTTCTTTTCGCACTCCATGCTAAGCCATCTCTGTAATTGCCTCTCTGTGTTTCCTTGCCTCTTTCTTTTTCTGTCCGTGTCTGTTTGTGTTGGCTGTAGGCTGGCCGCTTCTGTGTTGATTCAATTATGTCTGTTCTTGTAGTCTGCGGAAGCTGTGTTATTTGTTTATGTCATTGCCTGAATTCATGCGTGCTCCTGCGTGACATATTACGTTACATCGGCGCTAAATTTGGAGAAGGGTCACGGTTTTTTTTTTTCCACCTAGGGAACGTTTTTCAAGCAATCAAGACACAGCTCAACCATAAAGTTAATTAACCCTAGACCCGTGAATAAAAAACAGGAACGTAAATTCTCTCTCTCTCTCTCTCTCTCTCTCTCTCTCTCTCTCTCTCTCTCTCTCTCTCACACACACACACACACACACACACACACACACACACACACACACACACACATACAAGCGCAAGCGCGCGCGCTCGCGCGCTCGCACGCACACACACACACACACTCTCTCTCTCTCACACACACACACACACTCTCTCTCTCTCTCTCTCTCACTCTCACACACACACACACACACACACACACACACACACACACACGCGCGCGCGCACACACACACACACTCTCTCTTGAATGCAAAGCGAAGCCAAAGAAGGGACGCTACTCGCTCTGGTCATATCTGCATCGGTGACGCAAGCTCCTCGAGCAGATATTGAGCAGACGACAGCTGAGAGAGAGAAAGGGGACAGGCAGCAGACCACCAACTGACGGAGGATATGTGTGCAACATTCGGTGTTGTGTGACTGGGTCGATTTCCACCTCTTCTCAAAACCTACAAGTGAAAATGATGGATTTCTAATCCAACGTTGGGATTATGTGGATCGTGATTCACGTTGCACGGTAACAGCGAGCACATACTATTGAAAACTTCACAAACTGGCCATCGAGGTATTTGTCATTTGCTTATTTTCTAGGTGTAGAATACTAACAAGTCAGAAATGAAAAAGTGACCGATTCTCCTTATTCCTGTTTTGTAGCGCCAAACTTTGAATGGATTAAAAGTCGAACTTACATTCTTAGGCCTACCTTAGCCTTCAGGACGTGTACCAGACTGTTCATATTTTGTCGATGTTGTTGGTGTATCATGAGGCGTATATAGCAATGGCATGGAGAAGAAATCACAATCTCCTTTTTCTTCAGGTGAAGGACTCACGATCTTGACATTGACCGCTTTGGAATACATGATTTGTACACTGGTACACTGTAAAGACAAAAAGATCCCAACAAAATACGATGACTTCATACATAATAAGCAGAAGGGCTTACCAGGAAAGTTTTTCATCTGGGCGTAACAGTACCTCATGTGTCTTACTCTGTTAGTGTTTGAATCGATAACTGTGAAATGCCACATGTTAACTGAAACATCATTTAAAATAAAAGTAATGACTCACATGCCAAACATTCGACACTGAAATCAGCATTATTCAAGTTTAAATAATTGTGAATTAAGGTTTTCAGTTTTGTATTCAAAAAATTCAGTACTTTCAAGAAATCTGCATCTTTAGGAAGCCTACATTTTACTTTGCATTTATACAAATAATGCTTTGCTAGAAATTATGATGGAGTAAAAAAAAAAATAAAAATAAAAATAAACAAAAAACGATCAATATCAGTTGTCAAGTGAAAACTAAGAAGTACGAGGCGTGTATTCTGGGCGTTGAGACTTGTCTCTTTAACTACGCGGCAAAGACGCTCCGACAGTTTTTGAATGCATAACGATTTCCATAGCATGCGGTCCAAATTGTCTTTATGAAAACCACAAGAGCTATATTGGTCGTTATTTATAATTCCTATTTTTTTGAAATGCCAGTTATAACCAAACACCTCTCAACTAATCTCAGCTGGAACCATTTTAGGTTTACATCAGTTAATTTGTGTAATATAAAAAAAAAAAAAAAAGAAAACAGATATCCGGTCATGACGTTTTGACAGTTACAAGTTCCATTTGTCACAACATGGAGGTCTTAGATTATTTTCAATAAAAGCATCATGATATGACGTGGAACCCTCGTACGTGGCAAAAACATGTCTGTTGGACAAAGCGTAGAATTGATATATATACTTGTTGTTATTTTTAACAGTGAAAACACACTTAATCATGTCATCAGGTGTCGCAAGCTTATAACCCACAAAGGTGAGAAAACCAAACTGAAACTATATTTTTTCATGAAATGTCTATAGGAAGAAACCTGTCTATTTTCGTGGGGAAAAATGTGGCAAAAAAAAACCCCTTTGTTTTTGAAACTTTGGGAATCAATGAATTTTGTCCTTATTTGCATATGTTTACTATAACAAAGCATTCAGCAAGATACGTTTGTAACAAAAAAAAAATTATACGCTTCAAAAATATCAGTCCAGAACTGATTACATTTAGTAAATTTCAAGACACTCTCCAGACGACATTTTCTAATAAGAGATCATTGAATAAAATCGCTGAGGAGAATGTCCCTCCATTTGTAATGTGTTCTTTCCGCCCTACGAATCCAGGATAAGTTTACAGATATAAGAAAGGTTTTCAGCACAAGAAGCCAACGCCGCCATTTTAAAGAATTTTATGCATTATCTGGCATTTTATTCCAGACAAATTTATAACATTTTTACCAAATGTTGTTATCTGGAGTTTTATCCATATTTTAAAAAAGTTGGTTCAGATCTTTTGATCGTTCAAAATAATTCAATTCTAAACATTTTTTTTTTACCGTTCTTGAACTACAAGGCAAGTATTTGAAATTTTGTCCATTCCTAACCGTTCCATGTGGCAAATTTCACTATTTTTCCTGCTCCCTGATCAAATTGCACTTATTTTACCCAAACGTGAAGACTGGATAGGTTATCAAAATTAAAAAGTACATCAGTAACGTTTCAAAAACGATCTCCGATCCCCTGCAAGTGAGAACTTAGTGTTATGACTTACTGAGACACCTTGTCGATGCTCAGTTTCATTGATTTTAACTCCTTCAATGTTTCAAGTGTCTGTTACCTTAATGGCTAAAATATTGACACAACGTACAAACAGATACCTGGAGACAAGGTCTCTTGTCGACAGCCTCTTCCAGCTTCGATCTAATTTGAAACTTGACCGCTCACAACGACTCAAGACTTGACAATTTCAGGAAATAAACTCATCACCTATACGACAAATATCTTTTGAAAGTCAAACGCTTTTAATACTTTGAACATGAATTCCGAGTTAATCAAATCAAATGCTTTTTTAAAAAAATCTATGCTGAGCAATAATCTACTTTGGTCACACTCATCAAAATAAAATATAAAATAAAGTATTAATCTGAGATTATCGCCCTATCTAGCTATTTATAATTAGTTTTTTTTTCTTGGTCCTCGTGTATAATCTTAGGCAATATACTTTTAGGCTTTTGAAATGCACGCCAAACCTATCTTATAAACCACATTTAATATTGAAATAGGTCTCCAGTTCTGTATAAATTACCAAGATTTGTCATGTTTTGATATACACATAATAAAGTCCTACCTCTTAATCTATAACAGTCCCCCTTTTCTGAAACCTGTGTTTAGCTCTCTGATAATAAATATACCAATCTCTTAAAAACATTTACAGAATAAAGCAGTAAAATTGTCGGAAAATGATTTATTTCATATTCTTCATGGTCTAAAGGAGAAATGCTGCATACACTAGAGCAGTCTCTCCCTCTAGTTTAATTACTTTTGGTCTTTCTCTGTCTTTGTCTCTGCATGTACGTCTGTCTCTCTGTCTGTCTGTCTATCTGTCTGCCTGTCTGCCTGTCTTTCCCTTTCTGTGTGTGTGTGTGTGTGTGTGTGTGTGTGTGTGTGTGTGTGTGAGAGAGAGAGAGAGAGAGAGAGAGAGAGAGAGAGAGAGAGAGAGAGAGAGAGAGAGAGAGTCGAAGTGCAAATAACCACAATTCC
>JADBJO010002405.1:161126-163626 GCA_016801955.1 Conus betulinus
GTATAATAAGGCCAACCTTGCAAAATATTGTTCATTTGAGGATGCCTCCTCATCTTGTTCTGTGTACTTTGTGCCTGCATTTGGCGAAGGAAAGCCGAAAGCAGCTTTCGTTTCCAGTTTAGGGCGTGTCATTGTCTCACTTCGGAAAACCTGAGTTATCCTCCTTGTTTGTTTCTTTCTGTTCACTGTTCACTGTTCTTTGACTAGTTTAGCCTACGTTTTCATATTAATCGAGCTGATGTGTCTGGCATTTGTTTCTGTTGTACTGTGTGTTCAGTTTCAAGAATAAAGGTTATGATAATATTGAATGGATATTAATTTTGTGTGTGTGTGCGTGCGTGCGTGCGTGTCGTGCGTGTGTGTGTGTGTGTGTGTGTGTGTGTGTGTGTGTGTGTGTGTGTGTGTGTGTGTGTGTGTGTGTGTGTGTGTGTGTGTGTGTGTTCAGTTCTTGAAGCTGTGTGCATGTAACATGCACAAGAGTATCTAGGCAAGCTTACCTTGGAAAGTCGTTTCGTTTTTGTCTGAGGACAAAATTATCCTCATTGTGTCCGTGTCCTTTGTATGTGCTTTTGGCCGAGGCATACCAGTGCTGTTAGCACGTTTTGTTTTGGAGCCGCGGGCACGTAATTCTGCCACCGTTTGTGCGAGTGTTGCCTTTTTGTTCGCTATTTATTGTTCAGTCTTTCCTGCCTCAGTAGACATCCTTTGTAATATTTCACCTGCGGGTATCAGCAATAATAGATATTGATAAAATTGACATTTCAGCACCTTTAAAATTTTGGTTACAAGCATATTTGAATAAGAATATAGGTTTCTGGATTCTGGATTCGACATTAGAAAAATCTAATCATATCTACAAAGTCCTTCCTCACCAAAAGAAAAGTTAAAGAAGCCATCAAACTTGAGACCAGACGCCCTAGCCTGAACAGAAATCAAGGCTTTGAACTTCCCCCAATCTACTATCACATCCGGACAACCGTTCACCCCACACAACAGTCATCCCACCAGGCCTCGCTGCCACAACAGCAACAGTGAGCTGAAGAAGACAGGGCGACCCTGTCGAAATATTCTCCAAGTAAGTTTTTTGATTCTGAGTCTGTAACGACTTTTCTAACATATTTGTTTGATTTGCAGGCGTCCAGCAACTTAACCTTTGTCTGGTTTTGTTTTTAACACCAGAATGCAAAAAACATAAAACGTACTTACAATTAAAATTGACAGCTGAACGCGCATTCTACATTAATTTGTTTTGCGCTAGTGAGACGATCAAAAAACTTTTTTGCAGATTTTTTTATAATAATTCATCGTAGGAACGCAAACAAAAAGCACTAAAAAAAACAAAACATTTCTTTTTTTCAAAATATTTGGGTCTCTTCTCTTGCCTATGCCTAGCTCATTCGGCGGTTTCCTGACCTCCTTCTCTTTGTGTATTGATCTCTCTCTCTCTCTCTCTCTCTCTCTCTCTCTCTCTCTCTCTCTCTCTCTCTCCAGCAAGATTTGCTGGATATCGACGGAGAGAGAGAGCGAATGAAGAGAGAGACAGACAGACAGACAGACAGAGAGAGACAGACAGACAGACAGAGACACAGAGAGACAGACAGAGATAGAGACAGACAGAGAGAAAGAAAGACAGACAGACAGACAGACAGACAGAGACAGACAGAGAGAGAGCGCCAGCCAACCAGCCAAATGGCCAGGCAGACCTAGACAGAGACAAGACAGCCAGCCAGACATGAAGTGAGGGAAGTGTTGGCTGCGGTCGTGATCAGCCAGACAGGACATCTAGGTCAGCTGTCGGATTGACCATCCGCAGACAGGGATCTGGGTCACAACAGAACTCTGATTCTGTCTGGAACATATATATATGTGTTCACGCGCACGTGTTTGATTGTGTGAGTGCGTGTGATGTAATATAATATGACATAACAATGATATTATATAATGTAATAATGAAATACAATACAGTATTGTACAACATAGTATACTGTGGTTTAATATAGTAACTATGATTTAATATAATGTAATATAGAATAACATAGCATAAACAGAATGGAATAGAATATAATAGCGTATGATATATGTTAGTGTAATACAATAATGCATGCGCCTCTCTCTCTCTCTCTCTCTCTCTCTCTCTCTCTCTCTCTCTCTGCGTGCGTGTGTGTGTGCGCGCGCGCGCGCGTGTGTGTGTGTGTGTGTGTGTGTGTGTTCTATTTCAAGAGAAAAACAAACTGGTTTAGAATCACACTCCAGTTCAAAAGTGCACATAGCTCGTAAAAGCAAGCGTATATACTGAGAGAGAGAGAGAGAGAGAGAGAGAGAGAGAGAGAGAGAGAGAGCTATGCAGCAGTATTAGTAGTTAGTGGAAGGGACGACCTCCATAGTCAGTCAAGTCATCAATAACATGACGTCATTCCAGCGTCTAACTGCCTATGCCTCGATTTTTTTTACACTGAAAAAGAAATCTACTTACAGTTGAATACTGGGCCTGGACATAATC
>JADBJO010002405.1:171126-173626 GCA_016801955.1 Conus betulinus
TTATGCCACTTATAACTATGTCTGGAAACGGTCATAACGAAGAAACAAACGAACAAATGATTTTTTATTCATGGTAAGCATAAAATGAGCGGCAAATACCAGCCTTCACCGCCCTCTGCGGAATACTCTGGCCTTTGGAGTCATGGCCAAACGCATACCTGTGGTGCCCTTTTCGTTGAATGCTCTGTACCTTCGTGACAATGGAAAGGGACTAGGCGCTGTTTTTCATCTGTTGCTTAGCTTCCCACAAAGCCTGGAAGGACGCCAGGAATACGGGAATGGCATATGTACCTGGGTAAGATTTGAGGCCCAGACCATGCGCATGAGTATCAGTGAATCTATGACCTACGGCGAGGGTTGCCACATGCACCCTTCCCTCAGAAACTGCCCCTGTCGTTGGCTGAGACCATCTTTCCTTTTTTCAAGAATGTGAACTTTCCAAAGAAATATCGCTGACAACGAGTTTTTTTCCTCCCTGACAAAAGACATAGACAAAGATAAAAATGTCCTCCCTGCTCGTATATGATAAAAAAAAATGCCTAGCAAGTAATTCTGAACTTCCTGACTCCTGTGCGACATTATCAGTTTGCTTCTCCAGGGAAATTACAGTGCTGTCTTGTCAGATCCAGCTTGATCGGGTATGGGTTTTCTCCAGATTTAGGCTATGTCTGTCTGTCTGTCTGTCTGTCTGTCCTGTCTCTGTCTCTCAAAAACATACAGATGCAAGCAAGCACGCACGCAAGCACGCTCGCACACACACACACACACACACACACACACACACACACACACACACACACACACACACACACACACACACACACACACACAAGCGCACATGCACACACACACACACACAGACACACACACACACACACACACACACACACACACACACACACACACACACACACACACACACACACACACACACACACACACACACACACACACACACGCAAACACACACACACACACACACACACACACACACACACACACACACACACACACACACCACACACACACACACACACACACACACACACACACACACACACACATCACCAGCAAGATTTGAAAGTAATCCTTAGCATTGAGAGAGAGAGAGAGAGAGAGAGAGAGAGAGAGAGAGAGAGAGAGAGAGAGAGAGAGAGAGAGAGAGAGAGAGAGAGGGTGACGGGGAGGGAGAGAGAGGGGTAGAGAGGGAAGAAGGAAGTGGGGGAGAGAGTTTTGAAGGGAGGGATGGTGATATGGAGCCAGAGAGAGAGAGAGAGAGAGAGAGAGAGAGAGAGAGAGAGAGAGAGAGAGAGAGATGCAACAGACAGACAGACAGACACACCAAAAGACAGACGACACAGACACACAAACAGACAGACAGAGAGGAGGGACAGAGACAGAGACAGAGACAGAGACAGACAGACAGACAGACAGACAGACAAAGAGAGAGAGAGAGAGAGAGAGAGAGAGAGAGAGAGAGAGAGAGGAGAGAGAGAGAGATGGGGAGGGGGGATTCAATGGCTCAGCAGACCCCGTGTTTTAGATAATGCATAAATCTAGTTGGTGACAGTGATAAAACGTTACCTGACCACTCCCGATCATCTGTAGCTTCACGGTGATCAGGAAATTATCGTTTTTAGTTGTTTGTTATTGGAGGTGATTTCATTGCATCAATGTTGGAGTATCTCTGTCACGTTCCAAGAGAGATCACATGGTCAGAGCGCCAGACAGCCAATATATTTTGACGTTAGCTTATTGCAGTGCAGCTGCACCTGTTGGACAGAATATGTACTGACCACAAATCTGTCAATATCGGTAGCAGCTACTGTTGCCAGCTGGTTCATTGCAGAGAGAACCGATAGTAACTCAGTAGAAGTTGCACGACTGAGACGAATTTACATCAAAGTAAACATCAAACAAGGACAAGTTTAAATCAAGTTACGTTGCATTGGAAAATGAACAAAACCAGTATGCATTTGAGTCATTTACGTCCCGTTGTGCGAAGAGCAAAGGCAAGACATATCTGAGCCTAATTCCATTGTTCTTTGAAATAAGCATAAACATGGCATGTATATAGGCCTATTTAGGTAATGCCATGTAAAGAGCACAAAAAGACGTATTGAGACATTTTCAATTTTATTGTAAAGTTAGCTAAAGCATTGTTTGTGTCGGCCTTATTATGTTAAAAGTATGAAAAGAATATATATATTTAAGCCTATGAAAAGAATATGTATTTGAGCCTATGTGCACTGAATATCTGAAAACACGCATTATTCGGGTCTACCCACAGGATGTTTGTTTTTACGTCACTAATTATTTCTAGAGTACAGAATTGTTGGGTCATTTAGTTATAGGGTTTAATTTCTTAGAGGTCTCTAACATGAGCCATTTCTCATGTTTCTTAGCTGCAGTCAGCACTGGTGTAACTGACAATGTTTAGGATGTAAGGTGTTAAAGGTGACGATGTTTAGGATGTTGAAGGTGACTATCCAGACTGTTG
>JADBJO010002405.1:178626-181126 GCA_016801955.1 Conus betulinus
AACGGAATCTGAAAGAATTTGTAAATGATTTGTCTTTCCTGGAGAGATTCCTCCCCTCCCATCCATCAAGATTCTCCCTCTCTCTCCCTCCCCCATGAACCCCTCAGGATCTCCCGGTGCTCCTCTCCCCCCTCTCTCTCTCTCTCTCTCTCTCTCTCTCTCTCTCTCTCTCTCTCTCTCTCTCTCTCTCTCTGGGAGGCTCCTCCCTCTGCTCTCTCAAATGCTCGATGGGCTCTCTTCCCCAAATCCCTCCCCTCTCTCTCTCCCCTCCCTCCCTCCCCTTCCCCCCACCCCTCCCCCCTTGATCTCCTCCATGATTTTCTCTCTCTCTCTCTCTCTCCCTCCTCTCCTCTCTCTCTCTCTCTCTCTCTCCTCACTCTCTCTCTGACTTCTCAAATGTAACAGTTTTTTATTCCCTCCCTTTTCTCTCTCTCTCTCTCTCTCTCTCTGACTTTAGTAGGTTTTATTTGCAAACAGTATTTTAAAACAAACAAAAAAATGAATGAAAAAAGGACACCACAGAAGTCACATGAACATAATGAACAGAAGTTTTGAACAAGAAAGTCTTCCATCTGGGTATAATTGCATTTTGTGCAATTCACTGTGTTAACATATTGATACCTACGACTGTGAAGTGCTACAAATTACATAAAACAGTCATTCAAGACAAAAAAGCAATGGCTTATATGCCAACAATTTGGCACTGGAATTAGCATGATTCAAGTTTAAATGAGGATTATGTTTTCGATTTTGCATCGAAAGTTCAATACATTCAAGAAATCTGCAGCTTGTGGAAGCCTGCGTTCTGGTTTGCATTTATACAGATAATGATTTGCTGAAATTATAATGAAGTAAACAAAATACAGTCAAGATCCATTGTCAAATGAACACCAAGATGATAGATGACTGTTAGGTGCAGGCTCTCGGCGTTTAGACAGTTTTCTGTAACCAAATCAGCAAAGATACTCTAAAAGTTTTGAGCGTTCGTGCATTTCCATAACATGTGCTCAAAATTGTCTTTGTGTAAAACAACAAAAGCTGCTTTTTTGTCGTTGTTAACATTTTTATTTCTTTTGAAGTAGCATTTGTGCCCAAACATCTCTTTCGTTGTCAAATGGAGCCATTTCATTTTTTTTTTTACACCTCTTAGTTTCAAATGGAGGTGTCTGCAGGCGAACATTGAAGCAAACTTTAAAGAAAATTTAGTATTCCTCCGAACAAACAGGACAAACAAATTACAAGACAAAAACACGACGCGTTTTCCACCTCTTTGGTCTTCTTCAGGCAAGACAAGCCACAATTAAGACAATGAAAATGAAGAACAAACAGTTACTTGTC
Source organism: Conus betulinus (assembly GCA_016801955.1). NCBI lineage: Eukaryota > Metazoa > Mollusca > Gastropoda > Neogastropoda > Conidae > Conus > Conus betulinus. Next base: position 179,965 of record JADBJO010002405.1, read on the forward strand.
TCCTTAAGTTGGGCGCACATCCATTTTGCGCCCAAGAAACCAGCCAAAGGTTTAGTTGCTAGACACAAGTGAACCGAATAAAAATGTTGGTATCTGTATTGCAAGAAAAAGCGCTAATATTTCAATTTCATCTGTATCAATTATTGCTGATTTCCACCAGTGAAAAATTGAAAATTGCAAAGAATGTCTTGAGTGAGGCAGGGAACAGTGAACAATAAATAGCAGACAAAAAAGGCAACTCCTGATTGAATGGTAGGAGAATTACATGGCCATAGTTCCAAACAAAAGATGCTAACGGCACCCGTCTACCCAGGCCAAATATAGACTCAAAGCACTCTGAACAAACAAGGAGATATCAGAAAAGAGGATGTTCCAAATTTGCCTAAATACCCAGTGCGTGATACGTACACACAGCATCAAGAACCGAACCAATAAACAAAACTTAACATTCATTCAATATTGACGTAACCCTGAATCTTAAAACTGAACATACAGCAGAATGGAAATAAGTACAGGAAACCTAAGCTGTATTGATATGATCGATATGAAAACAAACGTTGAAATAGTCAAGTAACAGTGTCAGTAAGTAACAAACAAGAAGGATAACTCATGCTCCTATGGTGAGACAATTGTGCGCCCAAAACGGGAAACAGAAGTGCTTTCTACATCCCATTGCCTAGCACAAATGCAGACACAAAGCACACAGAACAAATAAGGAGACATCCTCAAAAAAAAAAGGATTTTCCAAGCTTATCCATGTTATTCCCTGCGCCCGATAATGCATGCAGCAACAACCAGCAAATCGATGATTTACCATGGATTTTTCTTGCCATGGGAGCAAGATTAACCGTCTTAATTGAAAATAAGTTACATCAGCTAGGTTTAAAAGCTTCTAGCTTCAAAGCAAAAAGAAACACAAAGGAGACCAGGACGTCACACAGATTCCCTGAAACTACTGACTGACAGTTACTAGGTCAATGGCAGGCAGTGTTATTTCCTGCCCACGGTTTTCGTTTTTATGTCAAAGTACGGAGAGCTCTCCGGTTCAGAAAATAAGCCACTGAGACACTGAAATAAGAACTACCTTCCATTGGGACCTGTTTAATTTTCGTGAACAGAATTCCATGGGGTTCATTAAAATCCTGATGGAAGAAAGTCGATA
>JADBJO010002405.1:186126-191126 GCA_016801955.1 Conus betulinus
ATCGTCAGCACACTCCCGTAGATGATGTGGTAGCCCACGAGAATGGATGAGCAAGGGTTATGGGGCAAACGGTGGGTTAAGGTTCCCTTTCCGCGCCCCACTCTCTCCCTGCGCCTACGACTGCGTCAACACAACCAAAATGACCACGCGCTAAGATGGGTAACAAGCAAATGACAATATCTGTGTCGGGTACCAACGGGATTCGCATTCAGAACACTTGACAGCCAGCTATGCTTTCCAACCAGCTGACCCAACCAGGTACCCTCAGACTAGCAACCAGTCTGGCACCCAGTCTGGCACTCAGTTAAAAGGTCAGCCATTCTTGTGACCATGTCTTCATGCAGTGCACAGGTGCAACAAAGCGCCTGTACTTCACTATCAAACTGAGTCCTAATAGCCTTGCCCCGAAGAGGCTGGGACTTCAGAACGATGTTTGGCTGGTTTCTGGTGAAGTAGATCAGTGATCCCCCGGTTACTGCATGAGCACAGGCACATTGAGAGATGCCTCCGCTAAACATGGAAGCTCTCAGATGTGTGTGTGTGTGTGTGTGTGTGTGTGTGTGTGTGTGTGTGTGTGTGTGTGTGTGTGTGCGCGCGCGTGTGTGTGTGTGTGTGTGTATGCGCGCGTGTGCACGTGCGTGCGTGTATGCCTGCGTGTGTGGTATGTGTGTGTGTGTATGTGTGTGTGTGTGTGCGCGTGCGTGCGTGTGTGTGTGTGTGTGCGCGCGCGTGTGTGTGTGTGTTTGTGTGTGCGCGCGCCATTCATTTATCTGTTTCATGTATTTATTTTTCTATACTGCCCATACAGTATTGTATTTAGTAACCGATTGTCATAACTGTCTGGATTAAAAACTACCATCACATCAGATGTAGAGTTACTTTTCGTACAACTAATGCTCTAATGCTCTTTATCTATTGACTGTTCGGCCTATGACAATAATGGATCATACCTTTCCCTCTTTCTTTCTCCCTTTTCTCTCCCTATGTTTCACGTCATATCACTGCAACCGTCGTTGTCGCAGTAACAATAACCAGTGGTTATTCTTTTACTTATCATCAACATCAGCAGCAGCAGCAGCAGCATCATAATCATTGACATTAATGTCAGTGGTCAATCAACAGGATTCTTGTCAAACTTCAATCCAGTGTTCAGCTGATATGCTAACAATCCGCTCGATGATCATGGCTTCTGACGAAACGCTCAGGCATCGAAACCTTTTCCCAGCGCTCCGGGTCTCTGCACAGATTTGGTGAGGAAAAACCTGATGAGTTACAGCTCCCGTTGGCCGTTATTGGACAGCGCTGGGCAACGGGGTTGAAATCTGATTCCATCCTGGCGGACCTAGAATCCTCTTTGATGCTTTCTGTGGCTTTCAAGCTGTTCCAGCCAGCCCTGTCCGCATCTGCACTTTTCACTCCCATCTTCAGGGATCGATCGTCAGGGAATGCTACTTACTTTCCGTCTTCCGTCTCTCTCTCTCTCTCTCTCTCTCTCTCTCTCTCTCTCTCTCTCTCTCTCCTGCCGCATGTAACCTATTTCTGTCTTTGCCTCTCTGTCTGTATTTGCCTCTTTTTTTTCTGTCTACCTCTTTGTGTTTGTCTGTCGGTCCGCCGTCTCTGTGTAGATTTCTCTGTTGTCCATTCATTGCTCCACTATTTCCGAGTTTGTTATTTGCTTCTGTCACGTCTGAATTCATGCATACTTTTATGTGTGCTAGTGCGTGAAATATTAACTATTGCGTCACACGCGCGCCAAAATTGGAAAAGGACAGAAAGCCTGGTCTTTTGCTTTGGAGATGTTAATCAAGTAGCTAGGGCAAAGCATGCATATATAAGGATAAACACATTGCAGAATTATCTGTAAAAGCAAAATCATCTCTCTCTCTCTCTTACTCTATCTCTCTCATACATGCGCCCATAAATAAAACTGAAAGCACACACACACACACACAAACATGTGCGTGCGCGCACGCGCGCGTGAGCGCGCGCGCGCGCGCGCACACACACACACACACACACACACACACAGAATCTTTGGATGCAAAGCCAGCCGAAGAAGGGACGCTCGCTTTGGTGGCATGCGTACTGGTGACGCAAAGTGCTCGCGCAGACGACAGCTGAGAGAGAGAAAAGGGGGCGGGCAGCAGCCGACCAACTGACGGTGGATGTGTGTGCAACATTCGGTGTTGTGTGATGGTGTCGGATTTCTACCTTTGCACAGAACTGAAGGTGAACATGGTGGATTTATAATCCTGTATGGTGAAAGATGTTTGGATCGTGGGGCAAGTTATTCAATAGCAGTATGACTATCATGTTGAAAGATTTGTAAACTAGGCCTGGTTATTATTTACTTATAATCGCAATGCAGTGTTGCATCTAGTCAAAAGCGAAACAAATACGACTGAATATTGTTAGTGCTGCTTTGTACGTGCGTTGAACTTCAAGTTGCCGTAATGTCATAGGCCTGCTTCACAACACTGCCAGAGTTGTTGGCCTTGGTTCACAGATCAATAACTTTCGGTCCTTGACGTCAGAAACGAAATGACAAATCTTTTTTTTTCTTCTTGCTCTTCAGGTGAAGAACCCGCAATCAATACATCCGTGAACTTTGGAGTGGAGAGTTTGGAGAAGGAAGAGATAGGGGTCGGGGTGAGGGTGGGGAGTATGGGAGGATGAGAGAATAGGTGTGTTGAGGCAAGGGAGGGAGAGGAGTGGATCGGGAGGAGGGGGCGATTGTAAGGTGGTTCACACTGAGAGATAACAAACTGATGAGAGCTTTAGAGTAAATGAAAATGACAGGATACCCTGTTTTTAATGTTACACGCAGCAGGGAATAGTAGCGCGTCAGATAGCATTAGAATTCTAAACATAACGCTACGCCATCAATCTATTACTTTCGCTAATCAACGGTTATTGTGAGGAAATTACGAACCGTGTGACGGCCATTATAATCGCGCTATGGGCAATTAAAATTGTGAAAGTGGTATCGCTCTAGCTGATCTGGCGTTTAGCCACTTTGGTCAATATAGTTGCAGTATCTTTACATTTCTTATCGAAAACAGGGGATAAAAAAACATCTTTTTGGCGACTCTCACATTTTGTCGGCATTGTCTCGGCACACATAGCATTTTTACTCTCTCAAAATGATACGCACTATATTTTTTGATGAGATTTATTCGTTTAATATCTTTTAAGTAAGGGGCTGGGATTGAGGTTGGAGTTGGGTGGGCGGAGGTTTGGTGCTGATCAGATGGAGTCTAGCGGTTCGTGTGATTCAGAATTACTTCAGAATTATTTAGAGTAGCAAAGGACTGAAATAATCCATATTGTGTCTTTAATGGTACTTTCATCTTGTACTCTATATATACCGCTTCAAAGAATTCAAGGGATATCTTGAACATAAAAAAGACTTTAATTTATACCCTCAATCTTTCTGCTAATATTGAATAAACGAAAAGCGAAACAAATACATGGTGGAATTGCCTCAAAGGCGTTAAAGCTTACTAAACAAAGAAAAGAAAGGGAAAGGGGCCTAAATGTTTTGTGGGTTATTCATCCATGAGGACAAGACTTTTTACTGGTTTAGCTTAAAAGACATTACAACCTAGTCAAAAGAACAGAATGGTGAAAGAATGCGCTGGCCATGACATCTTTCCCTTGATCTTACCGACGTCATCGTGTGATCACATATGTTTAGCTCCGGTCCAGATCAAGAACAAAGAGACAACAATGTCAACCCACTCCTCAGTTCAGTCCATCCTGTGCCCGGGTCCTGTGATTTTCGGTACAGTGGTTAAGTGGCCCGGCGATAAGGAAGATAGCGTTCCACCAGAACTCCCCCGGGGTTCGGATCCCGGGTCTGCACCAGCCAGGGCTGAGTGGGACCTGCGGGAGGTGGAGGAGGGAGGGAGTTAGCGGTCATGATGATGAAACACCCAGACAGAGCTCACGCCATGCTGTTGGAGAACCTGAGGGTGATAGCCGATTATCGGAGACGTTCCCTGGACAACCGGTAAGTGTGTCGTTCTTTGTGCTGGTCTCTGTCGGTAAATGGTGTTCGTTGTATCAAGGAGTCGGCATTATGCTCTGTCTCTCCTCGTTCAAGCAGCGCATCAGACAGTTATTGCTATACAAACTAGCTTTGTCAGAAAACAGTTTATCTTATATATCAGACAGAAAAGAAGTAATCGACACTTTGGCATTGCGCTGACGGTCTGACGGTCTACAAAACAAGTAAAAAGGGGTTTCAGTTTAACACCCCCGTTGTTCAGAGTCAGGAAGGATTTTATACATAACAAACTACCAAAGATCTTACAGAGGCTAATGCTTGTCAGACCAAAGTGTTGACTGGTGATCTCTGACAACTTTTAGGCTTTAAACTGTAGTTCTTATAAAACATATAAAACTATTCAATATTTCGTTGAGTGTATGTTATCCTTAAAATGATAGATTTGGAGATGCAGAACACTTCTTATATGAGCAGGCAGGGGTTGAGGGGTAAATACTATATTTTGTATGAATAACATCGATGCCACAAGCTATTAATGTCAACCTGGATTTATGCGATACACATCATACCGTTCAAAAGAACGTAAAGATGGTTATTTTGGTGTGTTCATTCGATCAAGGCTTGCTGCTTAAAATATGTTCCTTCCAGATTTTGAGAAATACTCAAAGAATAAGAAAATGTACAGAAGAATTCAAGAGCAGCCAGACTTAGGTCACGGTGGAAGCAATCATAGCACTGGAACTTAGTAGTACCTGCACAAATGGAACGTTGTAGAATGCAAAGTGAAAAGAAGTCTTGTTTGAAAAGGTACAACAAAGAAAAAACAAGGACAGTGTGACAGGTGTCCCAACGTTTCCCCTCCTCTCATCAGTAAATTACTGCATACGGGAATCCATGAGGATAAAGACAAAAAGCATTCATTCACATTCTCCACAAACAAATTGTGCTCTCACATAGGCACACACTCCATTACTGACATGCAGCCCTCACA
>JADBJO010002405.1:196126-208626 GCA_016801955.1 Conus betulinus
TTTATCTAATCCCCATATTTCAGTACCGAACATAGCAATAGGTAAAACCTGATTATCACAAAAATTAAAAAATGCTGCAAACGAATTATTCTTAACCATGCACAACTTATGCATGATACACCGCAAAGCCTTTTTTTTTGCTCGGCTTGCAAGGTCTTCACAAGCAAATACAAAAACTAAGTCTAGTGGAAAAATATATACCAAGATACTAATAACAGTTGAGAATCTTCACTTCCACTCCATAAAGAAACCCCCCTATCTCTCGCTGCCATATAACCACCTATCATAAATACAACAACAGTTCTCTTTTCCATTTTACCTTGAGCTGAAGTCTTGAAGATGCATTCCATAAATTATTCAGTTTGTGTTTGAAGACCAACTGGTGTTTCGGAAAGCAAGGCAATGTCATCCACTAAGGAAAACAGTCTATACAATTCAATAAAATCGAAGTCAGTGTTGCACCATGCATTCCTTTCTCTGTTATTTCCAGAGCTAGCTCGTTTATAAACAAAGAGAAAAGTACAGGACTGCATGCATCACCCTGTTTAACCCTCTTGTACACATGATATTGTCGGTACAACTAGCACCAAATCTTACTCTTGCTCTTGCACTACAATGCATACCATAAAATACTTGTAGAGTTTTCCTTGAATTCAATTCTTTTGGGGTACCGGCCAGAGTAATGATCTTGATACAGAGTCGAAAGCTTTTTTGAAACCAATAAAGGCAACATATGATTTACGGTTCTGTGAAAATTGTTTCTGTATTAACGCTAAGAGTGTGAACATCTGATCGACAGTTGAGTAGCCTTTCTTAAATCCTGCTTGATGCTCACCTGTAATGTCATTTTGCCGCACCCACTCTTGTAGCCTGCAATTGGTCATTGATCTGAATACCTTACTACTGATGTCACACAGCGATATACCTCTATAATTAGCAGGGACATCAGTTGCACCCTTTTTAAACGGTGGTACGATTACTGACTCTGTACACAATTCTGAAAATATCCCATCGTCAAAAAGTGTATTGAAGAACTTGACAAAAAATCAATCAATAATATCATCACCACTAAATTTCAGTAATTCTCTGATGATTCCATCTGGCCCTGCAGATTTTCTGTTTTAAGACTTTTCATTGCAACTGAAATCTGCTCTCTTGAAGCTGGACGATCAAAATAAGAACACTCGGTATCATTTTCAGACGCGATTTACTTCGTTAATCACATTGATAACATCGTCTTCGGTTTTGCCATCTGCAGGTTTATGAAAATGAGAAAACCCATTATCAATAGTTATATCATTGGATTTATGCACTCTTTCCACATATATTCTAGGCAAGTGCTTCCAAAATTCTTACTTGTCATTTGCCGAATTTACGAGGTTACACAGTAGAGAACTGTTATTTTCTTTTTTTCTTCCTCTCGATCAATTGTTTTTATTCTCTTCGTGCAAGACGATATGTTTTGTTACCTTCTTTATCTAGCGTTCTCCTGCATATCCGCAAAAGTCTTCTTGCCTTTAATTTAGTACTAGTGCATTTTGTATTATGCCAATGATTGTCTTTGTCCCTACCGTCCATTCTAATTCATCTTTTTAATGCATTCAGCTTGTTTTATAATACACTCATTAAAAATATCGAGAGTTGCATGAGCATCCTCGTCAATAAGAGCAATAGCCTGTCCAATCAGTGACAGTGTATCTTTGCTATTTATATTCATATTCATTAAATAAATCAGTATGTTTATCTTGCACCGGTATATTTTTTCAATAAATTGAGCTTTTTTTATTTCGCATGTTTTATTGTTATTGTTTTGAAGAGAACCAATGCTAAATTCCACAGGTTTATGGTCAGAATCAATTCGTTCACCTACATTAAGTGAACAAAACAGATGGATGACTTCAAAGAAATCACACTGCTTCCAGTTTCTAATATGTGTGTGAATGACCTTGACAGTCACCATTACACACACCATTTAAAATACATAGACCCAGTAATGTACATATATCTAACAACAACTTACCATATCTGTTGAAGCAATCATCTTCGGAAATATCTGTTACTCATCTCGGGTCTGTAGTTTAATTGAAATTTATTGACAATTTCATGTGCATTCAAATCTTGTGGAACATCAGATGTTCTACTGTTTAGATCCCCAGAAAGAAGTGAAAACCCGTTAGGCAGAGAACTAGCAAAGCATCAACAATACAGGCTTCTAGATCAGTAGTGCCATTGTCAGTATCGCAAATAGAATAATACGGTGAAACTCGCTGGTGGCACATAAGCACAAACATACAAAATATCCTTTGATAAGCCAAAAAGACTCTTATAAATAAGGAACATAATGACTTTTTTTTTATCAGTATACACCTCTTGAATATATGGCAAAATTCCCTCTTTTGTAAAACGAGTAGCAGATCTATAAGATATTTTATATTTTCTGTACGCATTAGATTGAAAATCAACCACAAATGTCTCAACAAAACACAAAATCGAAAGAAACGGTACAGGACACAAAATCTTCTTCAACGATCTTTGAAAGCAAACCACTAACGTTGCAGTGTAAAAACAGTATGGGTTTTCCATTCACACATGGACCGTTTACATTGTCATGACCTCTCACACGATCTTGACTTTTCTCCCTTTCACAATAGATATAAAGACAGTCAGAGTTGCCCCCAGAAGTTTTTGCACAAACATGTGAACAGACAGACGAAGAGCTGTCATTCATTAAAGAAAAATGTGCTCTGCTAGACAAAGCGGCCATGAAAGAGTTATCAGAACGAAGATCTATTTCATCACGAACTATGTAATCATTGTCAACTTTATCAAAAGGACTCATTGCATCTGCCTGTGTTTCCATCACATGTTTACATGCATTACCCGTGTAAACACTGTCACAAGCACCTGCCACCGACAACTCTGTATTACCTGCCAACGCTCGACCTGCGCATGAGCTTTTTCTCAGGCGATTCGCACACTGCCGGTGTCAAACTACCTTGCGTTCCCTCTCCTACGTTCACAATTTCACGGACCTTTATTTTGATAGTTTAAGAGAGTTGCATATTTATGATGAGGCTGGCCGTGTCCCTAACTGACTTGTTTAAGCGTGTCTGCCTGATCTAAATAGTACTTTTGACCATCAATTATAAGACGGTCAAAAACCATAGAAATCCTTTTATTGGCATTTTTTGCGGCCTCCAAAGGACGAACGAGTTCTTCTTTCCTGATCTCCCTGACACGCTAGGTAAAGTCCTCACCAATATAGATGCGTGGTCCCTGGCACCCAGTAGTCGCTCTTTGTCCGTGTAGAAGGTACAGCAACCAGTGATGGGGGAGCCTGTCGAACTGAATGTCACTGGCCAGCTCGAGTTGGTCAGTGATCAGATCCTGAACCAGCCATCACAATCTGTGTAGTCTCGTTCTCCCTTCTAGGTATACCATGAATTATTGTAATATTTCCTTTGGACCGTCCTTCTGAGTCATCAGTCTTCAGTTCTAACTGTAAGACCTCAGTCTGTCATTTTGTTCTTTTAACTTTACGTTTTCTCGTTTGAGTTCAGACATTTCACGTCTTAGGGACGATACATCCTCACGCAGACCTGCACGTGTACATTTCAGTTATTTCATGTCCTCTTTCATTCCATCAAAGTCAGTTTTTAATCCATCAAACTTCCTGGTTAGATCTCGCATACACAACATCAAGTCTTTCAGAGTTGGTTCAGCACAGGTTCGACCAGGGGAGGGTTGGAGACGGCTGATACTTCGCTGGCACTCTTCAGCCTCGTTTGTCGCAGAGCGTCCGCCTTGTCCGCCTCGGTGCTGAGAGTAGATCCTGGATTCAGTTCAATATCACGACATCTTTGTAATAAGAGTCCGTGGGAAAAACATAGAGAGGAACAAACTTATTGCAGCACCGTCCTGCCACTTCCGAAGTTTTAATGTCCGACAGAATAATCTGCCTTTCACACAGTACGTGCGTGAAAGAAAGAAATAAAGACACTCACAAAACGTCTACACACTGAGCGAAACAATAAAGGCAATGCTGGTATGATAAAGATTACACACAAATATAATCGAAGTGGTCTGCACAGAATTTCACTTCTGAACTGTAGCCTCTGTCACACACTGTTTACATTTTCAAAACCGCTAGTTCACCACATACCCCCCCCCCCCCCCCCCCCCCCCCCCGAGAGAGAGAGAGAGAGAGAGAGAGAGAGAGAGAGAGAGAGAGAGAGCATTTGCTTGAGAAGACTGAAACACACCATAGTGTTTTTTTTTTTCAAAGTAGAAATAACCCCACTACTGGAAAGCAACACGGACTGCTCGGTAGTAAACAAGACATAATAGTCGACGAAACTATTTTCTTCAGACTTCACAAATACAAAATCAATGCACCTAACACTGCCCCGAAAAGAACAAACAACTCGTGCAGTACTGTTTCCATGGTCTCTCGTGTCTCAAATGTTGCATTATCTTCACATCTCACGTGGACATAATGCAAAAGAGAACAAAAGGTATGTAACCTATTTAATGATATCTGAAAATGGATTAGCGCACCTGTTAGATAGGAAGTGTGTAGAATAGATGTACCGTGTCGTTATAGGCATGAGTAGATGGAGTTAAAACTTGTAAGTTCCCCAAATCACTCATCAACACCACTCCGGAAAAAAATGAAGCGATAGCATCAACAGAATTAATGTAATAATAATGCTTTATGCAACATTATCCCAGAGCATGGCTACTGGTAAGAGCTGTTGGTTTAACATATGGTTTAGAAAACATAAACCATTTTTCTCTAACTATCATGGAATGATATATCTGATAAATATGTCTGGTTGATTGTACATTATATGTCGTAAAGAAAACGGTTGGAAAACGGCAAAAATTACCCATTACACTGCTAACTCCTCCCACCTCCTGCTTTCTCTCCACCTCCATCCCCCCCCCCCCCCCCCCCCCCCCAGAAATAAAAGATTGGAGCAAAACATTTCTACTCCAAGAGCGAATAAGGTGTACCTCTATTTTCGAAGAGAGTTTTTGGTAGAAAACACAGCCACAGTCGCGGCGAGAATGTAAAAAAAAAAAAAAAAAAAAAAAAAAAAAAGGTAGTAGCAGAGAGTTTCAGTTTGGCGTTTAGTATTCATAACAGACGCTGAGCAGAAGAGATTAAAAGTGGGGGGGGGGGGGGGGGAAAGGGACAGGTCTGGGGGTAGGGACAGGGTAAATTAAGTGGAGAGAAACAGTTTCCGTCAATGAATGCAAAAAACGTCACACGAACAGAAAGCTTGTTGACACACGTGCATGTTCGTATGCACACTCAACAAAGTGCGTCGAGAGAGCATAGCTAACCGCAACTAACAGTGGTGAATCATTTAAGAAAAAAAAAACAACACTTCTGGTAATAAAACGAGAAAAAGAAAGTAGTGACATGGAAATCATAAGTAGAGATGCACATTGCCTATAATATGAAATAATATACAGTGTATTTTTAGACAATGACTGTGTATCTAAACAATGGAAATAAAGTTTAATTAGTCACCATGCAGTCATTATTATTGAGTGACCTTAAAAAGCGTCAATCTTTTATCTGCAAAATTCTGCATTTTTGTCACTATTCGTTTCTGTTAGAAGTTCCAAAGCTCAGATCAGAAGAACAAGAGTTGTTTTACGCAGGTAAATTCTATGTCCGGGAACTGAAGTTTTTATAAGATATAAAAGATCCGCGGAAAATTAAACTGAATAGGTATCGACAAATCCACATATCACATTTCTTTATTAACGAAAGATATGTCCTTTACAGGAAAAAAAAAAATCCATTCCGGTTAATTCTTTGTGTAGGACTTGAAGATTTTTATAAGAAACGCTAGAAGTGAAGGTTGAGAGATACTGATGAAAGATATGAATTTGTAATTGGCACAGCCAAAGAGTGAGAGAGAGAGAGAGAGAGAGAGAGAGAGAGAGAGAGAGAGAGAGAGAGAGAGAGCATACAAAGTTGTTTATCTACGAGGAGAACAGATAAGCACTAACATGTTTGTTTACACCCAGTCCTTGCCCGGCGTACTGGCAACAATATATACTAGTCACATAAAGTTAAGCACAGGCCTTTGCACACAGGGGGTTGATTCATCCTTCAAAAAAACATTGGTTTTTTTTTGTTATGCGGCAACCAATGATGGAATCTCACACAGCAGTGTGTAATCCAGCCTGTGTCAACTGGTAGTGCGCACGGGGGTCTTGGTGACCTCGTTACCGCGCGGGATAAAAGTGCAAAGTTGCGTTAACTGTGCCTGTTTTTGCATCAAGCTTGCTGGCGACACAAGATGTGTAAAATGAAAAATTCTTTTTTTCCCGTGCAAGAGCAGTCTCTCAAGTGAGTTTTATGCCCCTTCTTTTGGCTGTTTAAGCGCGGGGTTGGTTACTGTCAGCCCTTTTCTCACCATGCCACCACGAAGAAAACTTAGCACCTTTGACAAAACCAGGGCGATTGCGTGGATACAAGATGGCATTGCAAAGGCTGAAGTGGCGCGACGACTTGGTGTGCATCATTCAGTTATTGTTAGACTGAATCAGCGTTTTAGGGCGACCAACAGCGTTGAAGAGAGGCCACGGTCAGGTCGGCCTAGGCAGACTACTCCCAGAGAAGATCGTTTCATCGAGAGGCAGGCCCTATTGCAGCGGGATATACCACTTCCACCAGCATCCAAAGGCAGCTTCGTATGGCAAATAACACCATCCTCAGCCGTCAAGCCATACGAAACCGTCTTCACCACTTCGGCCTCAGATCACGTCGCCCAGCTGTTCGACCACGACTGCTAGCAGCCCATAGGGCTGGCTCGCCGAGCTTTCTGCCATCGTCATGTGAGATGGAACCAACAACAGTGGTCCCAGGTCCTCTTTTCAGATGAGTCGCGGTTTAGTCTTGAACACAATGACGGCCGAACTAGAGTTTGGAGGCGTGTTGGTGAACGTTACATTGATGCAGCTGTTCGCCAGACCAGGGCCTTTGGGGGAGGATCTGTTATGGTATGGGGTGCCTTCAGCCTCCACCACAAGACACCACTCTACCATATTGATGGAAACCTCACAGGCATCCGCTATCGGGATGAAATCCTGGCGCCTTTCGTTGTTCCGACCATGCAACGGATAGGACCCATGGCAGTCTTCCAAGACGACAATGCTCGGCCACATAGGGCCCGGGGTGGCCGAAAACTTCATTGTGCAGGCCGGCATCAACAGGATGATCTTCCCGCGTATAGTCCCGACCTCAATCCCATCGAGCATATGTGGGATGAGTTGGGGGAGACGTGTGAAGGAGAACCATCCACCTCCAGAGAGACCGCCAGGATCTCTTCCAAATGCTGCAACTGGAATGGCAGAGAATCCCTCAGAGGGTCATCAGAACACTGGTCAACTCGATGAGAGAGTCGCTGCGTGGAATGTCTCGCCAATGGCGGTGGCCACACACCCACTATTGAAATGATTTTGTGAACTGAACAGATTTTGCGAACTTTGATTTCGACCCATCCTCTGTTTAATTGTCTGTAAATCAACAACCGTTCATTCGATCCCAATGAAATTCAATGTACGTTGGACAAGATAATGAATTAAATCTGTTCCCAATTTCAAAATCGTGGCTTTTATATTTTGGAAATTATGCGGGTACATGTAAACTGTGCTTAACTTTATGTGACTAGTATAGCATAGTCACAACGATGTAGAATGAAATAAGGCGATATACGTAGAGGCACGCACAATGAAGGTTCAGTTGAAATGAGAGAGAGAGAGAGAGAGAGAGAGAGAGAGAGAGAGAGAGAGAGAGATTGGGGTACGGCACACGCGAGCGCGCGCGCGTGCGCGCGCACGCACGCACGCACGCACGCACACACACACACACACACATACACACACACACACACACACACACACACACACACACACACACACGGAAGCAGTTAATTTCATCGTTGACAGCCCAGCAAACCAAGGGAAGGGGAGGGATGAATATCAGGCTTATAACAAGTCCGCTTTAGAGAGAGAGAGAGAGAGAGAGAGAGAGAGAGAGAGAGAGAGAGAGAGAGAGAGAGAGAGAGAGATTGTAACAAATATAAGGAAAGAAAATAAATCGTCAAGCGCTCCAGCTCTTGCCAGCACGGGCCAGGTCTGCACTTGGAGATAGCTGGATTTTTTTCTTTTTTTTTTTTTTTTAAAAACTATGTGTTGAAGTCAGGGTTTTATGGTTTCCCCCCTAAGACCAATAAACCGTTAACGACCTGCTCAGAAGCTGTCCTAAGAACATACAGAGCAGTGTTGCCATCATCTCCCGGGTTCTCCTCTCAAGCAATGGCAATCGATAGATCGAGAGAAAAAAAAGCCCAGGCGATTTGATTTTCTGACCAATTTAGCTCTGCTGAAGCCTTTCAAAATAGGCAGACGGAATTGATTTCATGTCTTGCCTGGTCCTTAAAAGAACTTTATTAGGCTCTCAGCTCCTTTCCTGCCTGAGCCAGACATGCACAAACATTGGCAAGTCTTCGCTGCTCATACAAATAAGAAACCAGCCTTCGTGGCCCACTGGTTTGTCTCACAGAGAATCGTGGGTTCAAACCTCATGACAACAAAAGTCTTCGGCCATAATTCGTTCTGCTTTTAGCTTTGCAGTGGAATGTGACATATACTGCAGGCACTGACATGTAAAGAAATGCAGACAGGCAACCCACTTATTTTTCCTATCAACACATGTTGTCAGCAAGCTGCAGTCCTGACACTGAGCAGTCCACAGCATGTCGAGGAAGCTTGGCTCGTTTTCAAGAAAACCGAAACTGTAGTGACTTCTGGGAGGCATTTTCCCAAATTAGTACGACATGCAGCTCATCGTAGATTTACGACTGCGTGAAAGTGCGTGCTCAGTTTGATTTCGTTGTCAACATTACAAACTGATCGAGGGAGAAAAAAAGATCAGCACATAAAATGGACCCAAATTACGAAGTCTTAGAAGCTGAAAGCATGTTAAAGGACAAAGGGCCTCCCTGGCAGCTGGTTTGAAAATTAACCACAGGGAAGAAGGAGGCTTTACAGGGAAGAAGGAGGCTTTACAGGGAAGAAGGAGGCTTTACAGAGAAGAAGGAGGCTTTACAGGGGAAGAAGGAGGCTTTACAGAGAAGAAGGAGGCTTTACAGAGGAAGGAGCTTTACAGGGAAGACAATTCGTGTTTTTATCATAAAGAATAACGTTCTTAAAATGAGATTCTAACCGCAACGATGCAGTTGATTTATCATTCTGTATTACAGTAACAGATACGCATTTATGGTGCTTTGTTTTCATTTTTTTTAATCTCATGATATATCAAAAATAGAGTCATATTAAGATACATAGTCAGATTTCGCGAGCCCATTGTTGGCTAAAACTCAAAATAATTTGTAGCAGATTTTTTTCTGCAAGACGAATGATGAACGATGTTCAGTCTTCTTAGAGATCTCATAAACTATATTTTTAGTATACGCACAGTCTCTCGTTCATTACATGAGGTAAAAGATATCTTGCAGTTAAAACAGTAAAGTTTGATGTTGATATGTGTTACTTCACAGCTGTCTCTGACAAACAGCTGTTAAAATGTGCCGATTTTGTACATCCTAGTTTGGCCAGCTTTGGTATTATACAGTACAGTTCGGTAGCGCATTAGCCGATCGCAAGGGACCTCCTTACCACCCATCGTCTTCAATCATTCTTCATCCATCACCGCGATGAAAAAGATTGCAATGTGTGTGAGACTGGGCGGTCCCTTGGGCTGGGCCTCCATGGCGATCTTTTCCATTGATCTCCTCGCAGCCTTGCCCATTGTGAGGTCCAGGCACTATGGGAGACTGACAAGATTCATGGACACGTGGAGAGCAGAGACGTACCAACGTCTAGGAAGTAGACATGATGGGCGACATACCTTTTTACCTCTTGCCTTAACGACGACATTTAAACTTACACACTAAAATGAATTTAATGGAAAGTAGCTAATTTGAACACCAGACTGCTTACACTTTGTTATTTGTCTCTGTTCAAAAAATGACTGATCAGTTGGTGTTACCAGTAATGGGTTAGTGGGTGGCGTAGCATACTCGCCGACTGGCCAGCTCCGCGTCATGCCGTTAGCTGTGAGTATTGTCATTGCTGCGGGAATTCCCCGACAGATAGACTGCATCGTGAATCATGGATCAAAGCACAGAAACAGATTTCTTTTAAATAAATCATATTGTATTACATCAAAATGAAAACGCAGGATTAAAAAAAAACAAAAAAAAAACAAAAAAAAAAAAAAACGAAAAAAAACGCAAAAGTGATTCGGACGCGCAACGTTGAGGTTGGGGCTGCGACACTCGCGAACGCTCTAGCCAGGCGAAAGCGAATCAATGCTATCCAGCCTTTAAATACCGCTTTTTGGTTAATTATCTAACCATAGCGCCGTGATGTGGGGCTGGCGGATTGGTGAGAATACTGTGGTTGAATGAGAACAGAGACGGCTGACCCCCCAGCTGGGGGTAACGATCGTGCAGGGTCTGCTAATGGGTGACCTCACGACGACCCGGAGTGATAACTCCACGGGAATGACTGTTTCTTAGACTGTTAAGAGACGAGTCAAAGCGTGGTTGTGTCTGGAGATGAAAGGCGTCAAGACCGAACCACCAGAGAGGGAAAAAGTCCGCCTGCCTCTGAGAAAAACAGATGACATTTGAGAAAAGATTTACATTGCCATACAACTGAACAGCTTACGATCCTATATAATTTATAAACACTATTTATAAATAACGGAAAAAGCAACAAAACCTATTCACGAACGGCCTAATCTCTAAACAACAGGCAATGAAGATAATAAAACCAAATGTAATAATCATGTTAACTCCTCTCTCTCTCTCTCTCTCTCTCTCTCTCTCTCTCTCTCTCTCTCTCTCTCTCTGACAGACACAGACACAAATGCACACACACACACGCACACACACACACACACACACACACACATGCGCGAGGGCGGACATATCATCCCTTCACTGCCCCCCCCCCCCCCCCCCCCTTTTTTTTTCACCCCGTTCTCCTTCACCGTTCACACCATCACATCCCCGGAGAAGCCAGTTTCTGTTGTAGAGAGTGGTGAACGGCGTAGAAGGTCACTTATGTCACGTTTTTACACAACAACTGCATTTTCCAGTTGGCTGTGTAGAGATTGCTATCAGTAATGGGCCGGGCAATGACAACCTGGATTCATTTGCATAATGATTGGAACATGGAAGATAATTCGATTCATCGATTTGGGAATGCTGTAATAGCAATCGGTGGTGATAGATACAAACATGGTTACACTAACTGGCATGAACAGAAGATTGAAAATGCAGAAATTAAAGTAGCAAGCGGAACATAGGAAAGGAATCCAGAACGGGGAAAAGTACGTGCTTAAAACTTGATGCAGTTCGTGTGTTAAGCTGGACATGTTTTCATTAGAAGACTGCCAGAGTTTCTTTTTTCGATTTATTGATTATTAATTTACTTATTTTTTCATTTATTTATTTATCATTTATATTCATTTATATGTTTATGTCTTCATTATTTTTTTTATTTTATTTACAGAGAGAAAGTCTTCATCAGGGTGTCAGTCAAGAATATGCAAACCACCAGCCGCCGTGGCGAAGTGGTTAGCGTCGCGGATTCCCGGCTGGAAGGTCGTGGTTCAAATCCCATCAGAGTCATGTGTGTTTTTTCTGCCCCGACCGGCTCCTACCCAGAGTTGAGTTTGCTGCGGACTCAGTTGGGAAGACTGGGACCACACAGTCGAGTTTCATCCGCTTAATGGATGCGTTTCTGAGAGTGTTGCTCAAATGTCTTGATTAACACTGCAGGTGCCTGTATCTCTCGGGCTTGGTTGATGCCGGGATATATTATGAAAGGAAGCGTAGAGTACAGCCCCGTCATGTAGTCTCAGACCGAAATGGAAATCCGTAGCATCATCTTAATCATCCTCATTCTCACTGATCAGCATAAAAAAAAAATGTCTCAAATTCTGTGGCCCTTCATGCCCTGTTCCCATGGTGACCTCAATTTCGATGTCCTCTCCACGTCTGTGGCCCTGGGTTTGGTTCTGTCGGGATCACCGGTATCGGCGAGTCTATGGGGCTGTCGTTGGACGGACGTGGTGGCGCCCTCCGGAGGGAGAGCTCACTCAAGCCGGCTCCGCGACCAAGCAATTATTTTTCGTCAGTAGGGGGCTTAGTAGGTGGTGTCCTGCGTATGTTAGATCAGAACAGGCGCCACTGAACACCACCGAAGTGACTCGGCAGCTGTGCAGTGTCTCCTCCGGTGGGTTGCCTCTTGACGACTTGACATTGACTGCTCCCTGTGGATTGCTGGTGCCGAGGCTGCGGCGGGGCCAACCGGGCTGTGGCTGTGGACGGGGTGTCGGAATGAGCGGCGTGGGTGCACTCTTTGGTCGGCGGGCGTTTATTGGGATTTTTCAGTGTACTGAC
>JADBJO010002405.1:213626-216126 GCA_016801955.1 Conus betulinus
ATGTGTGTATGATTCTGAACGTGCTTATTTGGAAGCTTTTCTGTCAGTATGTTGTATTAGGTTTCTTCATTTTGAGATGCATCATTCTCATCACTAGCTCCCAGTTTATTTGTTTTGTTTCTTTTCTTTCATTACTCACTATCTTATTGGGTTTCCCCCTTCATTCTTTCTATCCTTACCTTTTGTTGAAAAAAGTTTATTTTTGCATTACAGATATCAAATTTAAGATCCTAACTGAAAATTACTAGAAGAATGAACTAATGAAAGTAGCATAGTTCCTGAACACAAAAGAGGTTTTTTTTTTTAATGACAACATCAAACCGTGTTAAAGTAGCTGGAAAGTTCCCTCCCCCTCCACCACAACCATACTGTCCCCCCCATCCCCGTATCACACTGTCTGTCTGTCTGTTAATCTCTCTCTCTCTCTCTCTCTCTCTCTCTCTCTCTCTCTCTCTCTCTCTCTCCTCTCTCTCTCTCTCTCTCCTCTGTGTCAAGAGAATAAGGAATCTGTGATCTATGTTGTTTGACGTGGTCCCTATTTACATCAATTATATCAGTAACACTATTGGAACAACAAACAATAGAATGCGCAAAGATGAAGTGAAGGGAAGATTTAACAGAACAAGGTAGAGAAGAGGCCAGGGGTGATCAGACAGGGTGTGTAGACAGATGGTTCTGCTGATAAGGGTCTTGGGGGGGGGGGGGGGGGGGGGGGGGGGGGGGGGGGGGGGGAGGAGAGGGAGGCTCTGTTGGGCAAGCAGTTAGTGGCTAACTGATTTTAGGGAGGAACGGTCCGGGCAAGGGGAACGAGTGAGTGGCTGGATGATTGAGAGGAGGGGGAGAGGACGTCTGAGGAAGGAGAAGGGATTGGAAGAGGGTTTGTTGCCACAGAAACAGTGTAATCCATGACAGAGAGGATGACTTCCCCTGCCCCTCTTCCAAACATTGCTCTCCGATGACTCCCAGTCAGACGATACCAGGGGCCGGTGTTAGCTGACTTAGACTGGGTCCACCCTAATTCTGTTTGGAGCCCTGGAAGATACGAGACTTTACAAACGAAAAGGCTTAGCCTGGGGGTAAGCGGGACAGACTTGTGTTCCGAGGGCTGGGAGTTCAATTCCAACTCGGAATGTCCCGTTGGAAGAGATTTTTTTTTAACATCTATGCAGACCTCAGTTCTCCCTTTGATGAGATTTTCAACCAAGGTCCTGCATGAACACATAGGTAAAGAATCTTGCTCACACATTAGATCTCATTCCAACTTTTGGAGTAAATCGGCCATGGTATGCTGATGGGATGGATGACAAAAAATGTAATACACACACGATGCTGTCGTGTCTAGATGTCATCCCCTGAGATGGAAGATGGCTATCTTAATGGTGGGATTTAAACGGTTGCATGCGAAAAATCGCAACAATTATAATAAACCGCAGAGTTCTCGCTGAGGAACACACACACACACACACACACACACACACACACACACACACACACACACACACACACACACACACACACACACACACACACACACAGCGGCAGACAGACACAGACAGAAATACAAACAGATACACACACACACACACACACACACACACACACAGTCACAGAGAGAGAGAGAGACAGAGAGAGACAGAGAGAGACAGAGAGAGACAGAGAGACAGAGACAGACAGAGACAGACAGAGAGGGGAGCAGGGACGGAGGGGAGAGAGAGAGAGAGAGAGAGGGCAGGGAGGGCCAGAGAGAGAGAGAGAGAGAGAGAGAGAGAGAGAGAGAGATAGAGAGAGAGAGAGAGAGAGAGAGAGAGAGAGATTTTGCAAGCTAAGAATGAATATTTGTTGTTTAAGGACAGACGTCGAGTGTCGACTGATAATGTGAACCGCTTTAAATGTGATGAAAAAAAAAAAACAACAACACTTTTATGAAAATATCATACACATCATTTCTGTATTACGTCATTTAAACATATAGAAGCCAGGCTCAACTCAGAAATCTTCCAGATTAGACTGTTTATTCGCCACTTTTCTTATTTCTCAGAATGACACCAATACATAAAAAGATCACCATAAGAAACATTGAAAATGACAAGGGGAACTTCTTTTTGTTCTTAACGTTCTTCACAAAGAGCAAGGAATGGATAGGCACGTATTCAGTCAGAACAGAAGAAAATCAATCCGAGATGACCGTTCCCAGCAAGGGAAAGACAGGGCTTTACAGCCCATGTGACCCCTGTGAGAAAACCATACAGACTTTACAGCCCGTGTGACCCCTGTGAGAAAACCATACAGACTTTACAGCCCATGTGACCCCTGTGAGAAAACCATACAGACTTTACAGCCCACGTGACCCCTGTGAGAAAACCATACAGACTTTACAGCTCGTGTGACCCCTGTGAGAAAACTATACAGACTTTACAGCCCGTGTGACCTCTGTGAGAAAACCATACAGACTTTACAGCCCACGTGACTCCTGTGAGAAAAACCATACAGACTTTACAGC
>JADBJO010002405.1:221126-228626 GCA_016801955.1 Conus betulinus
CACAAAGAATAGAAGAAAAAAAAAAAGAAAAAAAAAAAAAGAAAGAAAGAAAGAAAAAGAAAACACGACACACAGTTCGGAAGTTCAACTCAACATCCACACAGGGCTGAGGTAATGTGACATCTCAGGAGAAAGGAGGAGGGCCCCAACAGTTTACACTGTACTTCACCGCCAAGCCACAAGTTCCCTATCGGAGTCATTTTGTTGTTGACCATTCACACACGGGACAGCTACACCATGACAGTAGTTCCCTATCGGACTGACTGTTCCTGCAGAGCACAGGTACAGCGCTGTGAGAACATGCTGTTCTCATGAAACAAACTACACATGCAGAGCACAGGTACAGCACAGTGAGAACATGTTGTTCTCCATGAAACAAACTACACATGCAGAGCACAGGTACAGCACAGTGAGAACATGCTGTTCTCCATGAAACAAACTACACAAGCAGAGCACAGGTACAGCACCGTGAGAACATGCTGTTCTCCATGAAACAAACTACACATGCAGAGCACAGGTACAGCACAGTGAGAACATGCTGTTCTCCATGAAACAAACTACACATGCAGAGCGCAGGTACAGCACAGTGAGAACATGCTGTTGTTCTCCATGAAACAAACTACACATGCAGAGCGCAGGTACAGCACAGTGAGAACATGCTGTTCTCCATGAAACAAACTACACATGCAGAGCACAGGTACAGCACAGTGAGAACATGCTGTTCTCCATGAAACAAACTACACATGCAGAGCCACAGGTACAGCACAGTGAGAACATGTTGTTCTCCATGAAACAAACTACACATGCAGAGCACAGGTACAGCACAGTGAGAACATGTTGTTCTCCATGAAAAACAAACTACACATGCAGAGCACAGGTACAGCACAGTGAGAACATGCTGTTCTCCATGAAACAAACTACACATGCAGAGCACAGGTACAGCACAGTGAGAACATGTTGTTCTCCATGAAACAAACTACACATGCAGAGCACAGGTACAGCACAGTGAGAACATGTTGTTCTCCATGAAACAAACTATACATGCAGAGCATAGGTACAGCACTGTGAGAACATGTTGTTCTCCATGAAACAAACTACACGTGCAGAGCACACGTAAGCATAGTAATTGCAGTTCCCAGTCAGACGTTACTATTCCTGTATCCTGTGGGGCACAATTAAGCAATACTAACCGTAGTTACATGTCGGACTGGTTTTCATGTCGAGCAAAGGCTCTGCATAGTGACTGTAGGTCTCTATCAGACCGTCGACTCATGTAGAGCACAGGCACAGCATAGTGACTGTAGTTCTCGTATATCAAACCGACCACTCATGTAGAACGCAGGCACAGCATAGTGACTGTAGGTCTCTATCAAACTGACCACTCATGTAGAACGCAGGCACAGCATAGTGACTGTAGTTCTCGTTATCAAACCGACCACTCATGTAGAACGCAGGCACAGCATAGTGACTGTGATTTGCTGTCAGACTGACTTCATGCATAGCACAGTGTAGCATAGTGACTCTACTTCTCTACCGCACCGCACTGATCATTCATGTACAGCACACACAGGATGATAACTGTATTTCCCATACATACTAGCTGTTCATGCAAAGAATTGGAACAGCATAGTTACTGTAGCTCCCTAAATGACTGAATATCGCATAATCCTACTCCAAAGACGCCGAGAGTTAATCTTAAACGAGTTCATACGTCTGCCGAAGTTCATCATCGTCCATGTGTGGATGTGTACCCTAAATCTGTCGTGCACATTTCATTATATCTCCCAGATTACCATACGTAGATACAAACTGTCGTCATAAATGTCCATTGATTCTGCTACACTTTGTTTCTACTTGCAGGTGTCTAGATTTGCTTGTTACTGGACAGGAGGTGAACAAATACCCACCCTGCTTCACGTAGGTACAATAATGAATGGGTCCGACAAAAGTTGAGGTCTCAGATTCGTGTGTGCGTGCGTGCTTGTGTGTGTGTGGGGGAGTGTGGGGAGGAGGGGGGGGGGGGCGTGTGTGTGTGCGTGTATGTGCGTGCGTGTATGTGCGTGCGTGTGTGTGCGTGCGTGCGTGCGCGCGCGTGTGTGCGTGTGTGTGTGTGTGTGTGCGTGTGCGTGTGTGTGTGTGTGTGTGTGTGTGTGTGTGTGTGTGTGTGTGTGTGTGTGTGTGTGTGTGTGTGTGTGTTTACATGGACATGGTTTTCTGACAGAAATAGAGTCTGTTGTGTATGCAGCATATTTTTATGTATAAACTGTGTATGATGTGCATAACAATGTACTATTCATTCATTTGATTTACAGGTTTAGATCATTAATATTAATTGTTCAGCACGTATTCAGCATGATATTTTGTAGCCTATGGATGCAAAAGGATACAAGGTTAGATATCGTCTTCTTTTCGTTGGCTGGTTGGTTTGTTTTGCTACCCTGTATATGTTATTTGTTTACTCTGGTCTGAATAGATAGATAATTTTTTCATTTTTTTCTCTCCATTCTCTCGCTGTATTTCACATCATGAACTACCAGCTTATCACTGAAATGTCCATTGTGGTAGTTACAATAACCATCAATACTCTCTCTCTCTCTCTCTCTCTCTCTCTCTCTCTCTCTCTCTCTCTCTCTCTGCGTTTTTTTTTAAAAAATGTTTTCAACGTCGTCGTAGTCATACTGCCATCGTCATCATCATCATCATCATCATTGTCATCAATAACAATAGTGACCAGGATTCTGTACAAAACATTGTCCAATGTTCTGCTGAATAATACAACAGTTCGCTCAAAACCTTTGACGAACACTCAGACATCGAAACCCATTCTCAGCGCTAAGAGCGTTTGAATTCCTCCGCTGTCTGCACATATTGGTACGGAAAGCGAGATGATTTACAACTGCCATTCGCCAGCGCTAGACAGGGGTGGGCACCAAGGTTGAAATCAGATTCTGTCCGTGGAGAACTAGAATGTTCCTGAGGCTTTTATAAAATAGCTTGCAAGCTGTTCCAGTAAATCTCTGCTTTTTTCACTTCCATCTTCATTAATTGCCGATCAGGAAATACCCTCCGCCCCCCCCCCCCCTCACTCCCCTTGTTTGCAGTCCCGCTGTACGTTTACCTTTTTTTTCTCCTTCGTGCATGTGAATTCATTTCAGTCTTCGTTCACTTCTTTCTTTTTTCTGTCTCTGTCTCTTCGTTCGTCGTCTGAAAAACTGACCTTCAGCATATGAATTGCAATCTCTCTGAATCAGCGATGTTTGTTTCCGTCACTGTTTGAATTCATGCAAGCTTACAACTGGTCTCATGCGTGAAATATTAATCATTACGTGACATCAGCTCTAAATTTGGAGAAAGGCGCTGGGCCTACCTCCCCCCACCCACCAACTCCCTCTTCTGTGATACTGAATCACGCGTTCAAGCCGAACCATGGGGATAATTAACTCTAGACCCATCTGTACATTTCTCTCTCTCTCTCTCTCTCCTCTCTCTCTCTCTCTCTCTCTCTCTCTCTCTCTCTCTCTCTCTCTCTCTCTCTCACATACAGTCACACACAGACACACACAGACACAGACACACACAGACACACACACACACACACACACACACACACACACACACACACACACACACACACACACACACACACACACACACACACACACACACACACACACACACACAGAGAGACAGAGAGAGAGAGAGAGACAGAGAGAGGAGGAGAGAGAGAGAGAGGAGAGAGAGAGAGAGAGAGAGAGAGAGAGAGAGAGAGAGAGAGAGGGAGGGAGACAGAGACGGACAGAGAGAGAGAGAGAGAGAGAGAGAGAGAGAGAGAGAGAGAGAGAGAGACAGACAGACAGACAGACAGACAGACAGACAAACAGAGAGAAAGACAGAGAGAGAGAGAGTCTTCCTTGAATAGAAAGCGAGCCGAAAAAAGGGACGCTACTCGGAGGAAGCATGCACACTGACGGAGTAAACTGCTCGCGCAGATATTGAGCAGACGACAGCGAAGAAATGAGACGGGCAGCAGACGATCAGCTCATGGTGGATATGTGTGCAACATTCGGTGTTGTGTGACTGTGTCTGATTTCTGCCTCTACTCGGAGATTAACTGCGAAAATAATGGATTTATAATTCTGTGTGGAGACGATTAGTTGATCGTAGTACTGGCAAGATTATGTTCATATAACACTGAAAGTTTACGATTTGGCCGTATTTGTTACTAGCTTATACTCTCAATGCAGTATAACATTTTGTCAACAGTAAACAAGTGTCTGGTTATCCTTATTTCGGTTTCGTGCCTTCAGAGTTGAACTGAAAGTTACTGTTTAGCTTCAGAGGTCTCCTTTTGCCGTGAGGGCGTGTACCAGACAACTCGCGTTCTGTTGCTGGTGTAACATTTGCTTTGTAAATCAATAACTGTAACTTCTTGACGTTGGAAACGAAACGACAAAATCTGTTTTCTTCTTGTCCCTTGGGTGAAGGATCTACAGTCAATGGATCTACAGTCAATGGATCTACAGTCAATGGATCTAGTGGATCTACAGTTAATACAAGAGTATTCTGGCATCTTAACTCTGGTGGTGTGGAGACCTTAGGGAAGGTACTGGTGGGTAGTGTGTGTGTGTGTGTGTGTGTGGGGGGGGGGGGGGTGGGGGGGGGGGGGGGGGGGGGGGGGGGGGGGGGGGGGTTAAGACAGAAGGGTGGGGGGAAGGGGGAAAGGGGGGCAGGGGGAGACGGGGGTGGGGGGTTACAGAAAAGGAGAGAAGAGGGGAGCGTTTGGGAAGGGAGAAAGATGGCAGAGAAGACGGAGTGAGGGAAAGGCAGTTTGTGTGCTGGAATAAAAATAAATAAACAGGTCTGGATAAAAAATAAAAAAGGCAAACGAAAACAAAAAACAATTCCTGTTTATTGTATTCCAGTGCCAGCAATAAATGCAGAGGGGAGAGGGTAGGTGGCATATAAAATCTCAGCACGCTGAGGCCTTTGAAGGTGTGTGTCTATTGCGTTCTTTTTGATTAACACGACTGGGCGGAAACAGACTAAGTGCATAAACCAATCCAGGAAAGGGAGGGATGTGGTATGGAGAGTGTGGGCAAAGTGTCCATAAAAAAGTATTCATTTCTTAGCTTCATTAAAGGGAGGGGTGTGGTATGGAGAGTGGCGCTAAGTGTCAATAAAAAGTACTCATTTCTTAGCTTCGTATCTCTTTATATACGAACATCACAAAAATCTTAAGTTTTTTTTTTCATCATACTGGTATGTGTTTCACAAACCCAAAGTTTTAAATAATTTCCTTAACAGTGGTCTTTGAAGCCTTGAAATGCCTTTCTTAGTACTGGTTATGTCTGACTGATACGGACTATGACATGCTTTATTTTTCAGAATGCTGTCCTATGTTTAATTTGTCCATATTTCACATGGACTTTAGCCTGTTGAGTACTGGTGTGGATTGACATTGTGTTCTGATACGGAACGTTCGATCTCCAATCTCTTGTTCTTATTCCTGCCGCCAATACCTGTTTCCGCCTGTATCGCGGTTGAATGAACATTTATGCTTTATTTTTTGTTGAGGCCGGCCGAGCAATAAAATACTTAAACTATCTCAGTGTGTAATTTTTTTGTCATGCATACCTTATTCTCATACCCCGTATCTTCTGGGATTAAAAGAAAAGTAATTTGTGGAATTTGAGAAGTGATTTGATTTACAGTACTCCCACTTTCCCTTGTAATATTGATTAAACGATATGAATCACTGCAGAAGCTTTGTGACCCGCCCAAAAAGAAAGGAGCCAACAAGCGCTTAGAATTATTGTGGATGGTTCATTCATAAGAACAATTTTCACTGCTTTAACGTAAAGGCATACACCAAATCGAGGGGTTGTAGGAAAGGAACGGTACAAGAATACACGGGACTTATCTTTCCGTATATTTTCTAAAACAAAACGTCTGGATCTGATCACACGTCTAGTCCATGTTAAAAACAAAGAAAAACGATATACGCCCACTCCTCAGTTCAGTTCCGTCCATCCTGTGCCTGGATCCTGTGATTTTCGGTACAGTGGTGAAGTGGAGGTGCCCCCGCGAAAAGGAAGATAGGGTTCCCCCAGGACTATCCGGAGGTTCGGATCCCGGGGCTGCACCAGCCAGGGCTGAGTGGGACCTGCGGGAGGTGGAGGAGGGAGGGAGTAGTGGTCATGATGATGAAACACCCAGACAGAGCTCACGCCATGCTGTTGGAGAACCTGAGGGTGATAGCCGATTATCGGAGACGTTCCCTGGACAACCGGTAAGTGTGTCGTTCTTTGTGCTGGCCTCTAACTGTAAATGGGTTTGTTGCATCAGAGTCTGTGTTATAGTCTGTCTATCCTCATTCGTACAGTGTATAAAACGTCCATCGCTACACAAACTAGGCTTGTTGGAGAACAGTTTATCTCGTGTCAGAGAAGCAAAGGAATAATCCGTACTTTGGCTTTTCATCAGCTTTGTGCGAAACAAGGAAAATGTGGTTTCCGTTTAATAGCATGTCTTCTTATAAAGCATCAAATGCATTCTTTACACATCAAACTCCCAAATACCCAGGTTGATTATCTTAACTATAAAACAATTCGTTTACAGATACAGAAAGATGTGCTTTAGCGAAACGTGAGCAGGAAGATGTGGAAGGATAAATGGATCGAGGGAAAACTACATTTTGTATTCCTAACATCTTGTGCAATTAAAACATTGACGTAAAACTCACTTGTAGGCAGTGCATCACATCGTTCAGAAGACAGGTGCCAGAGCCGACTACCTTTTAAGTTCAACTAATACCATTTCTTATCTGATATACCAACATTCCAGATTTGAGAACAAGTTCAATTTGGAGAAATTTCCCATAAGATGACAGCGAGGAGCAGGGTCACATTTCACAACAAAGACAGTTATGATGCTGTTATATAGAACAATTAAGAACTGTTCTTGTGTCCTCAGTCAGACAGCAATGTAGAGGTATAACCCTGTCCTTTGTGTCCAGATTTGTGGAGGTAGAACCCATCCAATTCTGTTCTTCTCTGTCAGTGTCAGATAAAGTGAAAAAGACACACACACACACACACACACACACACACACACACACACACACACACACACAAGCGCGCGCACGCACGCACATATACTTAAAAACGCAACAATTACACACGCTTGCAAACAAACAACCCACACAGGCGCGCGGCTCACACACACGCGCGCCGTACACACACACACACACACACACACGCACGCACACACACACACACACACACACACACACACACACACACACACACACACACACACACACACACACACACAAGCCCGCACGCACGTATATCCAAAAACGCAAGCTTACCTACGCCTGCAAACAAGCAACCCCGCACACGCACACACTGTCTCTGTGGCTGTCATCGTCTCTGTCTCTGTCTGGCTGTCTGTTTGTCTGTCTCTGAGCGTCTGTCTGTCTGTCTCTCACTCTCTGTCTCT
>JADBJO010002405.1:233626-236126 GCA_016801955.1 Conus betulinus
CATGGATTTACGGTTTGGGGTCCTATTGATTACTTCTAAACATCTGTAGGCTAGGGAAATACGAGCTGGTATTTAAATACAAGCTCTGCCGATGTTCATGCGAGGAGAGCTCACAGCTGGCGCAAATGTATTGATAGGAGACGTCATACTCCTCATAAAAGTTTCAAACGGGGGAGTATTGATTCAATGTAAACGTGAACCAAATATAAAGTATCAAAAATCATATAACAAATTGACCCCCTCCCTCTCTTCTCTCTCTCTCTCTCTCTCTCTCTCTCTCTCTCTCTCTCTCTCTCTCTCTCTCTCTCTCTCTCTCTCTCTCTCATCTCTCTGTGTGTCTGTGTGTGTGTGTGTGTGTGTGTGTGTGTGTGTGTGTGTGTGTGTGTGTATGTACGTACATACATACACATGCATGCACGCACGCACACACAAAAACATACAGAAACACACAGGCACAGAGAGAGAGAGAGAGAGAGAGAGAGAGAGAGAGAGAGAGAGTAATTACGGGAAGTGAGTTCAAACAGTGCCAACACGGGCCATGTTTGCACTCGGATATAGTCAGAGCCTTTCACTACGTGTTGACCTCAGAACTTGGTGGCTTCCCCCTAAACCCAAAGGCCTGTTGACAACCTGCTCAAAAACTGCCCTAAGAATCAACAGAGCAGTTTGACCAACATTCCTCGGTTTCTCTTCTCAACAATATGGGCAATCGATCGATCAGGGAAAAAGTATCCAGGCGATTTGATTTTCTGACCAATTTGACTCTGCTGAAACGTTAAAATATAGAGGCAGTACCAATTGATTTGGTGTCTTGCCTGGTCCTTAAAAGAGCGTTATTAGTCTCTCTGCCTTTCCTGCCAGAGTGAAGCAGACGTGAACGCTGGCATGTCTCCACCGCTCAAGTGAAAGAAACTCAAATGTCACAGAAACCAGCAGCCGTGTCGCAGCGATTTGTTACACGGAGTACTGAGGAATCAAATCCTTTTGCAGTTACAAGCATTGTGTCTTTGGTGTCAGCTGGTTCGTACTCCCAGCTTGAAAGCGTTCAGTTCGAATTCGTGGCAATGCAGCAGTACCATGCAGAGTTATCTAGTCTTCACGGATAAAACTGTGAGAGAGTTGTTCAGATTTTCTGGCACTGTACATATAGCTTTGGCCGGTGCTGGAACATAGTTTTTAAGAAATTGAAGAATTCAATTCTATTACGTATTTTCCAACCACAGGGGAAGCTCACTCCTCCATCGTGATGTTCATCATTCTAATCCATCGCCACGAAGAAAGAAATGCGATGTGTGAGACTCGGCAGCCCTGCAGACTGGCGATCCATGGTGATCTTTTACATTGCTCTCCTCCCAGCCATGCCCGTGGTGAGGCCCAGTCAGTGCGGGATGTCGGCAAGATTCATTGGGGATACGGATGGTGGTAGAGACGCAGCGTCGCCTCCAGGGTCACAATTCGTCGAACCTACCAGTCACAGAACGTTTTATGCGTTGGTGTCTTGGGAAAGAAGGCAATGGTTGAACATCGTGAGGAAAAAAATCCTTTTAACCTCTGTGCTTAAAAAAATACCATTTATCTTGTTTCTTTGTGAGTGAAGCTGATTTTGAACGCACAGAGGCAAAATCAGAAAACAGATTGTTTACACTGTCTTTTTCATCTTGTCTAATCTTGTAAATATTGATTTACCGTCGGGCCACGTGGTTCGCTGAATTGTTTCTATCTCCTTCCCATCAGTAGAAAGAGACGTCGGAATGCGCCTGTTCCGTCACTCCTGTAAATGAGAGGAAGAGGGTGTAGAGGAATCAAGGATGGTAGGGGGAGAGAGAGAGACCTATGAGGAGGGGACATACACACTCAGTTTGGCGTTACGACTGAGCAGTTGGTGTCGCCAGTTAAGCAGTCCGTGGGTGACGTGTTGCGTTCGTCGAATCAGAACAAAGGCGACTGACCACCCAGCTGACAGAGCAGCAGCGCAGGATTTGCAGGTGGGTGACCTCATGGAGACCTGGCATGACAGCTCCGAGGGAACGGCTGACGCTCGGACTGTCGCAGGACGAGGCTCGGTGGGGCTGTGTATGGAGCAGAGAAGTGTCAGGATGGTGCCGATGGAGGGTAACGAGAAGTGTCAGGATAGTGCCGTTGAAGGGTAACGAGAAGTGTCAGGATGGTGCCGATGGAGGGTAACGAGAAGTGTCAGGATGGAGCCGATGGAGGGTAACAAGAAGTGTCAGGATGGAGCCGATGGAGGGTAACGAGAAGTGCCAGGATGGTGCCGATGGAGGGTAACGAGAAGTGCCAGGATGGTGCCGATGGAGGGTAACGAGAAGTGCCAGGATGGTGCCGATGGAGGGTAACGAGAAGTGCCAGGATGGTGCCGATGGAGGGTAAAGAGAAGTGTCAGGATGGTGCTGTTGAAGGGTAACGAGAAGTGTCAGGATGGTGCTGTTGAAGGGTAACGAGAAGTGTCAGGATGGAGCCGATGGAGGGTAACGAGAAGTGT
>JADBJO010002405.1:241126-243626 GCA_016801955.1 Conus betulinus
AGTGTTTTAAATGCAGATCTGGGATGTATCTGATTCTGAGAGGTGCCTATGTGTGATTGCAGTCCCAGGCCCAAATCATAGAGCTCCGCAGTATTTGCCAGATAATGGAAAAAAGGGAGGCTGGGTGGGTGTAGGTAGTGTGGTGGGAAAGGGATGGTGGAGGTGAGTAGGTATATCTGTGTGAAGGGGGGAGGAGAGTGGGGGTTCGTTCATATATGGACAACATCCCAGCATATCCAAATATCCGCGTTTGAGACGTTTTCAGTTCTGTCGTCCTGTACTGTTTAACTTGTGTTTCTGTTTTCCTTTTGCCACCTTCTACCTTTCTTCCTTTTGACCGCTTCACCTATACATTTTTTCTTTTTTTTTTTCCTTCATTACGGTAAAATCAAGAAAGTCACAGTGTCCAGCTCTTCAGGTTCTTTCCAAACGGCTCAGTTCCAAGAAGAAGGCGGCATCATTCATTTTTGGCGGTACCCACTTAAAAGAAATATTACTGAGGAAGTGACTAATACTCTTTTGTCAACGTGTGGATTACACATGCCGCGACTCCTAGGCAGACCCTATGATCAGAGCGCAAGGCAGTCATTATTTTCTGCCTGCACGTTAGCTTACTGTATGTCAGCTGTACCTGTGGGTTAGAGGATGGAGAAAAACCGCTGAATTATAGGTGGCTTATTTCCTTTCAACATCATTGGATGGACTGACACAACCATTTTCTGCCAGTGGTAGTAAGAATAACAAATAATGATCTGTGGTTTATCTCTGTTTGATGCCACAGATGGCCTGATACAACCAGGCGAGGTTCTGTTGGTAGACCATATTCAGGAGACGAAAGTCAACACTAGACAGATGTGAGAAAAGGTTCTATTCCCAAGACATCTGCCGTTGGTGAAAGATTTAGTCTATACACTTTAATGTCTTCTTCCGCAACCGCTGTGTTTCTCACTTTTTCCCCCTAAAAGCATTTTGTGGTCATTTCCATAATGATGAAGGAGTTGGTGTGCCTGCACGTTTTTCCTCACTGTATATGTATGAAAGGACCACAAGCAGGACGTGTAAAGCCTCAGTTTCATCACGTGTATGAGAAACACAAAACAGAACATTTTAGGGGTTCTTGCATTACATCTTTGAAATAGCCACAATAGTAAGTAATTAGTCGTGCTTACAGTACACATTGAGGAACCCATGGTCAAATAGTCAGAGTGTTTGTTTGTGGAGCGGACGGTCTTGAGTTCGAACCACTCGTGGGATCAAATCGAATTTTTGCATCTTGAAAAACTCTCTCCAACCGCAAATGGCCACCTCATTCAGTTAGTGAAGTTTAAAAGCAGCACAAGGAGAGTGAAGGATACTGTCTTTTGTAATGCCAAGCCCTAGACATGGTAAGTTCACTGTTCCTATGGCCAATGAGCTGTGAGGATTTAAACTTAAATGTCAGCTTTTTAACAATATATGTAAGCACACACACACACACACACACACACACACACACACACACACACACACACACACACACACACACACACACACACACACACACCACCGAGAGAGAGATAGAGAGAGACAGAGACAGAGATCCAGACATAATGGCAGACCCAGTGATCAGGCATCAATTGAATCGTCCAGCCGGCCCCCACGTTGTTGCAGGCAAGTTCAATTTAGACGTTATCCTCCGTCGGCTTTGTTCCAGAGACAGGGAAGCGGTGCCCTGTATGCAGCAGCTCTCACGTGACACGACTGGCTAAATGATGGGTCTGGACCTGTGTACATTTGCTGGGCGTTCATGTATGATGCGAGGATGGTTATGTGACAGGGGAGAGTTTTTGGCGCCACAGGGAATGTTGCCCATCCAACGACATGATTTTTGTTGTGTTGGTGGTGGTGGTGGTGGTGGTGCTGCTGCTGTTGTTGTTGTGTGTGATTTTAAACATGCTTTTTTGGAGGTATCCTGCCAGAATGGTGTATCAGTTTTTCTTTATTTTGAGGTACACCATTCTTGTCAGTACCTCCACATTTTTTGTTTGTTTGTTCTTTCTTTAATTATTTCGTATGTTGTTGTCTTTATGTAATGTTTTGTTTTGTTCGTTCGTTCTTTTGTCTATGCTTTTTTTTTTTTTCAAAATGCTGATTTCATAGTAGAGTTCATAACGTTTAATGTTTACAAGAGGAATGAATGAGTAACCTAGTTCTTAAATACTCGTTCAAACACTTTAATGACGATATCAACTGTAAGGGCTGGAAAGACCTATCACCACCCTTTCCCCTAAATTCCATATCCTTGAATTTGTTGGTCTTTCTGTCAGTGTGTCTATCTCTCTGTCTGTCTGTCTGTCTCTGTTTGTTTATCTGACTGACTGTCTGCCTGCCTGCCCCCCTCTCTCTCTCTCTCTCTCTCTCTCTCTCTCTCTCTCTCTCTCCTCTCTCTCTCTCTCTCTCTCTCTCTTTATTATCTCCCCTGCCCTCTCTCGTTCTCTTTCTCGCTCTCCCTTCTCTCTTT
>JADBJO010002405.1:261126-273626 GCA_016801955.1 Conus betulinus
AACAGTCTAAGGTTAATAATAGCAAGTGCAATAGTCTAAGGTTGATAATATCAAGTGCAACGGTCTAAGGTTAATAATAGCATGTGCAATAGTCTAAGATTAATGATGGCAAGTGCAACAGTCTAAGGTTAACGACGACCAGGTGCTACAGCCTAAGGTTCATGATGAGTCCCACACTCTGCGAGTAATGGTAACTTAGAGCTACACCGTAAAGGTGGTGATAACAGAGTGCTACATCCTGCGGGAACTGCAACAAAATGCTATGGGTTTAATTGTAACTGGGTGCTACAATCCAAGGTTTATGATTACAAAATCATACATTAGGGTTACGTGAAAAAAGTACTCTGCTGCGTAAGATTAATGTAACAGAGTCATCCGCCAAAGGCTAATGAGAAAATGTTAGGGGCGGGGAGGGGGGGGGGGTGGGTGTTGAATCCATTTCCAGTGTGGATCAAACCAGAACTGGCGTTGACCTCTTTTGGCCCTTGCACCTGAACGGTTCTGACGCGCGTGCTCTGCTGACGTCGTCATCACTGTAACATGGCCTTCTTGATTCTGCAGTCATCCAGCTCAGCCGTTTGGAAATTTATAGCAGTTGGACTCCATACGTTGGTTATTGCCCTGCCGCTTCCTCTCCTTTGTCGTCTGTGTGTCTGTCTGTGTCTGTATATATATATATATATATATATATATATATATATATATATATATATATATATATATATATATATATATATATATAACGATTGACGTAAAACTAATCGAAAAGACATAATGACGTTGCGTTTGTTTACAAACGAACTGCTGAAGAAGGCTAAGTAGCCGAAATATTTTGGATAACAGCAGATTTGCTGAGAGAGAGAGAGAGAGAGAGAGAGAGAGAGAGAGAGAGAGAGAGAGAGAGATAAAGATATAGATAGATAGATAGATGTAGATGTGTGTGTGTGTGTTTTGTTTGTTTTATTTTTATTCTATACATTTTCTGGTCCCTATTTCTTTTTCTTCATTTTACGCCCGCTCGCTCTCTCTCTCTCTCTCTCTCTCTCTCTCTCTCTCTCTCTCTCTCTTCTCTCTCTCTCTCACACACACACACACACACACACACACAGAGGGCACGCACACATACGCTTGCTCTCTAGTTTTCACATATACACACACGCGCGCGCGCACGCACACATGCGCGATCTCTCGCGCGATCTCACGTGCTCGGATTACCGTGCATCTTATATTCATGATATAGGCACAGTCCCGGACTGGCACCGAGTGACACACACACACGCAACCCCCGGGGAAATCAGGTGTGCAAGCGACAGGTCCTGCTGCCCTGCCCCATCAGCGACTAATTAAACCTTGATGGGCCTCTTTGACTGCCAGACAGATAGACAGACACGAGGAGGACGACAAGGACTCCTCACGGCAGGGAAATCAGTTCAAAAGTGATATGATTTCCATCCGTCTCTTCTGCTCGTGGTTCGTTCCCTTTAGGGAAAGACCATCTTCTGAGCGGCTGAGATCTCTTCTGTTCATCTGCCCGCCGAGTAGTACAAACCCGCTGGGTTTTGGTGGTGAAGATGGTGGACAATTCCTTTTTTCTTTTTAAAAACGTTTCTTGTCCTCGGTTGCCTTGGTGATAAGGGATGCTGGGTTTTCCTTTTGAGGTGGACAGGGGTGACTCTTTGTGCGTGTATTGGCGACTGGCATTACCTCTGTTGTGTGAGCGGACCAGCTGTGTGCAGTCATTGCTAATTTGGGTGCTGGTACTTATCGTATGCTTCCCGAGTTCGATTGGCGGCAGAAAACGGTGGTATTGATGTCAGCCGCCGTGCACAGTTCATCTGCTTTTCTGCCGATCATTGTTGTATGACAGGACATAGTAATACAAATCTGTGGCTAAGTAAGTAGATCCCCACTGCCTTTTCTTTTCACGCTGAAGAGCGAGACAGGTTGCTTCCCTTTCTGTGGGGCGCGTTCCGGTCCCTCGTGCTTTCAGTCCACACGCCTCAGTTTGGATTTTGCAGCAAATGGCTGTATAATGCATGCAAGCGCTTCATGGTGCAGCATGAATGTGAGTCATAGATCGAAATAAACTAATAATATCAAATGAGCACACACACATACACAATAATTTCACATGCTTTTAGGGGATATATGCGATTATATCATTCACAGTCTAGCATTGCCCCGTAACTGACGTCACATTTAAGGCCTTGGCACTCACCCGTGACCGTGCATTTGCCTGGTTATCTCCCGCAAAACACTTTAATTCATTTCATTTTAATCTGTCTGCTAGGAACCACCTAGTATGTAC
The DNA here is from genome assembly GCA_016801955.1 of Conus betulinus. Lineage (NCBI taxonomy): Eukaryota > Metazoa > Mollusca > Gastropoda > Neogastropoda > Conidae > Conus > Conus betulinus. Next base: position 263,435 of record JADBJO010002405.1, read on the forward strand.
CTTGAAAGGCACATCAAAACAGTTTAATTCCTTTCATTGTAATCTGTCCGCTGGGAACCACCTGGTATGTACCTTGAAAGGCATAGCAAAACAGTTTGATACCTTTCATTGTAATCTGTCTGCTGGGAACCACCTGGTATGTACCTTGAAAGGCATATCAAAACGGTTTGATACCTTTCATTGTAATCTGTCTGCTGGGAACCCCACTGGTATGTACCTTGCAAGGCATATCAAAACAGTTTGATACCTTTCATTGTAATCTGTCTGCTGGGAACCACCTGGTATGTACCTTGAATGGCATAGCAAACAAAAGAAGGAGAAATAATTTTCAGACTCAGTATGAAATCATTGAAACAATTTTATTGTGGTTGTCTATAAATACTAGACTCCTTAGGGAAGTCCTTGGTGCCTTGATTTTCATGTGTGCATTCTTCAGTAACAGTGGTGGTCGTTAACGCGGCTGGTATGAAAGCTACATATTTGCTGGATTATATAAAAAGTGACAGTAAACTACTCCGTGCCACATAAAGAATGAAACTCATGGCAAAAAGTGCGTTTCAATTGTGGATTCAGCTCGTTTGCTAAGGGGTCGCATACACACAGACTCGCCTACTGAGCGGCATCGTGATGATCAGTGACGTCAGTGTCATGACGAAACTGCTGTATTCTGTCCTTCTTCCCAATATACAGCTAGTCATTTGGAGTTAATTTTTCGTTTCATTCGGGCTGGCTTAGCGGGAAGCACTACACTGACCTCTGCCTATACAAACTTTGCACACAAAACACCACTTTCCTTTTCAGTCCCCGTTTTCCACTTTCCTCGCTATTAACTTGCCGACCATTAATAATCTTATCAAGTCTCATTTTCATTTTGACCCATACACTTTATTCATTAAATTCTCCTCTCTCTCTCTCTCTCTCTCTCTCTCTCTCTCTCTCTCTCTCTCTCTCTCTCTCACACACACACACACACACACACACACACACACACACACACACACACACACACACACACAAATAGCATAATAGTCACCATAAGTTACTTGAATACCTAACTTTCTATATGTATGTATGTGTTTGTACATGTACATATATAAGTATGTAAGAAATATATATATATATATATATATATATATATATATATATACATACATACATACATATACATACATACATACATACATACATACATACATACTAATAGCAACAAACAATGGATGTCCTGCCGACGCTCATAGTTCTCCTCTCTACATCAGTCATGCTGACAAAAATCAGAAAGCATAATTATACGACTTGTGTTTCGTGTTAGATTAGGAGAAGGCCATTCTCTTTGCTTGGGCCCGAGGGAGAGGGCCAACATGACAAGACGGATCAGTCTTCACTGTCGTTCAGTAGACTGCGACGTGACAAGATTGATTATGCTTGACTACGGTAAGCAGATTACCACGTGACAGGGGAGATAACACTTCACTGGCGTTCATCGATTGCTGTTTCGACAGTGTCCATTACACGTGATCACTGCCATGTATGTTGCTGTATTACAGAACACATCAGACTTAACGGCCGTGCCATACGTTTCTACATGACGAGATGGATTAGAATCCTTGCAGACTGCCGTATGACGCGCCGGATTACATGGCAGTGTTGTCCAGTAGACTGCTGTATGACAGGACAGCTTCAGCTGGTGGGTAGTCTGCTTTGTGAGCGGATAGGTTGCTCTTCAGTTCTGGTCAGCAAAGTGCTGTATTACACGAATTTTTCCAGTTACTGTGAGTTGCAATATCTGCTGAGGTCTGACATATACAAACATATTAGATATATGGTTTACAATTGCTGTCAACATGACACATCTGCCAGTTTTACCTTGTTTTTCTCTCAACCCGTGTTCTGAATAATTCTTACAGCAGGCATGGATATCTTAATCAAAAACAGAATATGTCAAATAGTCCATTTTTGTAAGGCCCTGAACGCTGAAATATTTCTTTCTAAAACTAAATGTCATGAGTACCTCCTTTTAAATTCGAAACATTTTTTTCCGTCCGGGTCTGCAGTCTTTCAAACTATAAAACAAGATAATTAAAAGGCAGTAGTAAAAGAACATCAGCGAGCCTTGACCTGAATGCTGTTTCGCTATCTTCTAATGTAAGGAGTTATGGAGGAAAGAATTTACATAGAGTAAGGGTGGGGATAGAACTACATCTCTGAAAACCTTTCACTGTCGTTTTTTACCCTGGAGTTTGTTCCTGTTCATACATGGAGAGACCCTTGTCTTCGGGAATCGCTGGGGATGTCTGAGAAAGACTGAATGATTAGACTAAAGGGCTCTATGGGCTAGCTTTTCTCTTTCTCCAGCTTGCTAACAATTCCAAAATGAAAGATGCTCTAAGGACCCACTGAAAGGAGATGCGAGTGATGAATCCATTGGTGCCAAGCTAATAACAACTGGAAAGACACCACAATCGTTCTACTCACCTACGCTTTTCACAGTACACTACCACCAATTTCCGTCTTTTCCCGCACTTTTCTTCCATTTCCAATTATCGGCAACCTTTTTTTTCTTTCTATTTTTTTTCCTTACTACCGTCTTCTTTCCTATTCCTTTTAGCTTTTCGTTTTTAGCGGATTTGGTGCAGCGTTTACCAGAAAGTCCGAGCGCAATGAACCACCTTAGCAAACCTAAAATTTGCCTCATTTTACTTTTTTTTTCTTATATTTCTTTCCTTTTCTCATTTTTTTTTCTTGACTTTTCCCATCCCCCCTCCCTCGCGTTATCGTACTTTTCTTAATGTTCCTAACTTCCATTCTCCCATTCATCCAACCACCCATTTTTTCCTCCTCCTTTCCCCCCAAGTCTTCACAGTCCCCCCGCCCCCAATCTTTTTTTGTACCTTTCCATATCCCCGCACTCCCGTTCGTATATACTCTCCCCTACCGTTTCCTTTGCTAACCTTTTCTTGTTGCCCCGTCTTTTCCTATCATAGTACTGACTGCCTAAAAGTGACTAGTAGGCGGGCAACGTAGCCTCTGAGGGAGGCATGTTCTGTATACCATCAGGGATTGTACCTCAGTGTCATGTTACAGTCGATTGTCAGTATCACACAACATATTGGCGAAGGAACGACCCAAGCATGTAGCACTTAACAGTTTGATATCCATACTTAAACATTTTTCACTTCTCACATCGTGAAACGGCGTAAGAATGTTTGGACTGCTGGGTTTGTTGCCGAGACTTGGCCGAGGCAGCGAGAGCAACCGCCATGGTGAAACGTCGGAAATGTTTGTAAAGGGTTAGAATTGTTGGCAAAGTGGAAACAGATATATAAGTAAATGAATGAATAAATAAATAGATAAATAGATAGATGCACAAATAAGTACATGAATGAATGAAAGAAGACAACAACAAAAATGGAAATTTCTGGCTGTAGTTTATTAATAGCCATTATGGCCTTACAAAGTTCTTAACATTCACACACACACGCGCGCGCGCGCGCGCACGCACGCACGCACGCACGCTCGCTCGCTCACACACGCACGCATGCACGTACCCCCTCCCCCCCCCCCCCCCCCCCACACACACACACACACCACACATACACACACAGAATCAAGCAAAAAGAAACGAAACTACACGTCGGTGAAAAATATAGAATTGAGAGATGACTGGAAGAAAGAGAGAGAATTAAGATCTTGCGAACACAAGCCGCCGTGGCGAAGTGGTTAGCGTCGCGGACTCCCAGCTGGGAAGTCGTGGATTCGATTCCCATCAAAACGTAAGGCCATATGGGATTATTCTGCCCCGACTGGCTCGTACAGTAAGTTGAGTTTGCTACGGGCGCAGCTGGGAATACTGGGACCATACACTCAAGTTTCATCCACTAAAGGGATGAGTCTCTGACAGTGTTGCTCAATTTTCCAGACCAACACTGCAGGTGTCTGTATCTCTCGGACCTGGTTGACGCTGGGATATTTTGAAAGTAAGCGTGGAATACAACCCTGTCATGTAATCTCAAACCAGAATGGAAATCCGTAGCATCATCTTCATCATCCTCATTCTTCTCGATCAGCATTTTTTTAAGTCTCAAATTATGTGGCCCTTCATGCCCTGGTGGCCACACTTTCCATCTCCTCTCCTCGTCTGAGGTCTTGGTTTGATTTGTCGGGGTCACCGGTATCGGCAAGTTCATGGGGGCTGTCGTTGGACGGACATGATGGCGCCCTCCGGAGGGAGAGAGCTCACTCACGCCGGCTCCGCGACTAAGCAATTATTGTCGTCAGTAGGGGGCTTAGTTGGTAGTGTCCTGCGTATATCAGATCAAAGCAGACGCCACTGAACACCACCGAAGTGACTCGGCAGCAGTGCAGTGTCTCTTCCGGTAGGTTGCCTCTTGACGACTCGACATTGACTGCTTCCTGTGGATTGCCGGTGCCGGAGCTGCGGCGGGCGGGCCGGACTGTGGCTGTGTTCGGGAAGGTGTGTGTGTGTGTATGTGAGGAGGAGAGGGGGGGGGGGGGGGGGGGGGGGTGTTCGGAATGAGCGGCGAGGGTGCAAAGCCACTGAGGTGGCACAGAAGATAGAACAGCGAAAAGAGAGAAATAGAAAAAAAAGATCTTGCGAACCCATGAAATCGCATCACCGACTTTCGGAAGAGATAACCAGTTATGCCGTTGGTATAGATGACATGTATTCATACAGTATGCAATGCTCCGTAAGAACTGGAGGAACGAGCGTAAGTCTGCGACCCCTTGTTTATACGCAAGCGTGGATTATAAAGCGCCTAGAGCTTGTTCTGTTACCGAGGGTAGGGGCTATATGATGAAGCATGATGATGATGATAACAACAACAACAACAACAACAACAATAATAATAATGAAATAATGAAAAATAATAATAATAATAACGATGATAACAATATGACAAAAGAAGAAGAAAGAGAAGTTAGCGGACAAGAAAGCAAGTTTGTTCCATGCAGATGGCACTTGACAATAGAAAGAGGGCCGTCTGAAAGTCATAGCAGAGGCACGAGGGATCTGAGGGAGAGTACCAACACAGGAACGTAAGCGCCGGGCAGGAACGTACAGCCGGTGAAGATCAGAACGATGTAACGGAGCTCGAACATTCTTAAGCAGGAAGCCAGTAACAACAATGAAGGAGAGGAGCAACATGACTATATAGTTGGAACATCTGGAAATTAGTCCGGCTCCATTCTTTTCTTCTTTCTGTGATTGATGAATAAGATGTTTTGGACAGACAGCGAGAACTGAATTACAATCATCTAGCCGTGAAGAAAACAAAAGCTCTGTTGAAGGTTTGGGTCGCATCCTCGGTAAGAAGACGCCTATTGGAACTGATGCGTTGGAGTTTCAGACAACACCAACGACAGACTGAGGAGGTGTGCCGCCGAAATAATAGTCTCATCCATCTCATCCTGGAGTAAAAAGTAAGGAGTATAGGAATGGGAGAGAGGTAGTTAGAACAACAAGAAGGTAAACATCAGAAAAAGCAGAATTACATAGAAAAAAGTGGGAAACGTGAAAATTTTAGGGAAAGAACATGGTCTGAATTTTTTTTTTTTTTTTTTAACCTATGATGTGTGTGTGTGTGTGTGTGTGTGTGTGTGTGTGTGTGTGTGTGTGTGTGTACGCAAATATGCGGGAATGTGTGCAGGGAAGGGAACAGGGCGGGACGTCCCTGTATGTAAGCGCTTGTGTGTGTTGTGTTGAGATGAGGTGTGGTGTGGTGTTCTGTGGTGTGGTGTGTGTGTGTGTGTGTGTGTGTGTGTGTGTGTGTGTGTGTGTGTGTGTGTGTGTGTGTGTGCGCGCGCGTGCGTGCGTGCGTGCAAGCGTGCGTGCACGCCCGCGCGCGCGCGCGCGCGCGCGCGCGCGCGTGTGTGTGTGTGTGTGTGTGTGTAAATAAATAGAAAGACATAAAAAAAATATAGACTTTAATCATGCCGAGTTTTCTTTTACATATTCGCTTTCTGATTTCTAGACAAATCTTGTTATGATGATTTTATATTTTTCCCCTTCGTTTAGTGCTCGTCTTTGCATTTTGAAACATCTCGCCAACAGACAGTAAATAACTATGATCTATCCGATCTCGGGGATAGTTCTGTCCGTTTACGTTGAAGTATCTCTTATCAGAAAGTAACTAAGATCCGTCAGCTTCTTCTTCTTCTTCTTCTTCTTCTGCGTACGCAGGTTGATACTCCTGCGGACACTCCCTATATAGACAGGCAATTATTAATCCCATCTGCCCAACAAAGGGAGTGGAGTTTTATGTGCATGACTGGGTTTTTTTTTTATCCCGCCATTAATGGAGCCGTACTCCATCTTCGGGGAAGGTGTATGCTATGTGTTACGTGTCATCCACACCAACGGCCAAACTGGCCTTCTCCAGCGAAAGTTGGTGATGGGATTTTACGTGTGTGCAAGATGCTATGCGTGCATTCACACACGGAACATCGGTTTATAGTCTCATTCGAAGGACTGTATGGGAATTGAGTCAGAACCAATGTTAACTCCTAGGGGAAAAAAAAAACCCTCTGTACCGAAACGACCCGGCGGAGATTCGATCCGGCAACCCTTGGATTACGAGTTCGGCGCTCTACCATCTGAGCTATTTACGCCCCCCCCCCTCCCCCTGATCTGTCAGCAAGTCTAATGATTTCTTATGGAGAACGGCTGTAGCTGGCTGGTTCTACCAACCTCAGCTTCGGGCAAATTTAAAGCATTCAGAGCACTCATCGGAGAGGAGTTCTTTTTCAAACGTCCTTCTCTTTAAACGCCACTTTATCATTTTAATTGATGTCTTATTACTGAGACATCCTTTGACATTTGCATTACCCTCTAAATGGAGATGGAAGACATCACGGACGAGTTGGAATTGAAGCGATGGAAGCATCCGTGTGTGTGTGTGTGTGTGTGTGTGTGTGTGTGTGTGTGTGTGTGTGTGTGTGTGTGTGTGTGTGTCCTCTCTCTCTGTGACTACTTGGTTGTACCCTTATTTCCACAGACCTTGCGGATGCAGCCCCTCTCATGGATGTCCCATGGAAGACTTCATCAATGGCACTCTCTCTCTCTCTCTCTCTCTCTCTCTCTCTCTCTCTCTCTCTCTCTCTCTCTCAGACAGACAGACAGACAGACAGACAGACAGACAGACAGACAGACAGACAGAGCTAGAGGTAAGTATGCTTGTGCTCGTGTGTCTGTATGTCATTTTCAAAGCATCTATTCATTCATACATTTCAAAGAAAGTATATAAAAATGTCTGCGTGCAAATACTTTCCACAACCATCATAGAGCTAAAGAATTGTCTTCACACTTTTCGAAGTCGCAGAGAACAGCTCTCTCTCTCTCTCTCATTAACGGATCACACTCAGGTGGTTGATTTTCTCTGGCCAAATACGCACTGACACAACATGCACACCCCACTATTCAGATTGGTCATTCTGTAAATATGGAGTGATGATTCAGACGTATGAAAGTGACCATCTTCATTTCATTGGGATCGAATGAACGGTTGTTGATTTACAGACAATTAAACAGAGGATGGGTCGAAAAATCAAGTTCGCAAAATCTGTTCAGTTCACAAAATCATTTCAATAGTGGGTGTGGCCACCGCCATTGGCGAGACATTCCACGCAGCGACTCCTCATCGAGTTGACCAGTGTGTTCTGATGACCCTCTGAGGGATTCTCTGCCATTCCAGTTGCAGCATTTGGAAGAGATCCTGGCGGGTCTCTGGGAGGTGGATGGTTCTCCTTCACACGTCTCTCCCCAACTCATCCCACATATGCTCGATGGGATTGAGGTCGGGACTATACGCCGGGAAGATCATCCTGTTGATGCCGGCCTGCACAATGAAGTTTTCGGCCACCCGGGCCCTATGTGGCCGAGCATTGTCGTCTTGGAAGACTGCCATGGGTCCTATCCGTTGCATGGTCGGAACAACGAAAGGCGCCAGGATTTCATCCCGATAGCGGATGCCTGTGAGGTTTCCATCAATATGGTAGAGTGGTGTCTTGTGGTGGAGGCTGAAGGCACCCCATACCATAACAGATCCTCCCCCAAAGGCCCTGGTCTGGCGAACAGCTGCATGTAACGTTCACCAACACGCCTCCAAACTCTAGTTTCGGCCGTCATTGTGTTCAAGACTAAACCGCGACTCATCTGAAAAGAGGACCTGGGACCACTGTTGTTGGTTCCATCTCACATGACGATGGCAGCAGAAAGCTCGCGAGCCAGCCTATGGGCTGCTAGCAGTCGTGGTCGAACAGCTGGGCGACGTGATCTGAGGCCGAAGTGGTGAAGACGGTTTCGTATGGGCTTGACGGCTGAGGATGGTGTTATTTGCCATACGAAGCTGCCTTTGGATGCTGGTGGAAGTGGTATCCCGCTGCAATAGGGCCTGCCTCTCTGAAACGATCTTCTCTGGGAGTAGTCTGCCTAGGCCGACCTGACCGTGCCTCTCTTCAACGCTGTTGGTCGCCCTAAAACGCTGATTCAGTCTAACAATAACTGAATGATGCACACCAAGTCGTCGCGCCACTTCAGCCTTTGCAATGCCATCTTGTATCCACGCAATCGCCCTGGTTTTGTCAAAGGTGCTAAGTTTTTTTTCTTCGTGGTGGCATGGTGAGAAAAGGGCTGACAGTAACCAACCCCGCGCTTAAACAGCCAAAAGAAGGGGCATAAAACTCACTTGAGAGACTGCTCTTGCACGAAAAAAAAGAATTTTTCATTTTACACATCTTGTGTCGCCAGCAAGCTTGATGCAAAACAGGCACAGTTAACGCAACTTTGCACTTTTTTTTATCCCGCGCGGTAACGAGGTCACCAAGACCCCCGTGCGCACTACCAGTTGACACAGGCTGGATTACACACTGCTGTGTGAGATTCCATCATTGGTTGCCGCATAACAAAAAAAAAAATTTGACAGCTTTCTCAAAGTAATCTGGAAAAAGCGTTCGATTGAATTCATTTTTTCTCCAGCCCAGTGCCTTCTTTGACATACCATAAAGCTTGCGGTGTTTGTGAGGTATGATAGTGGCTGAGCATGTAGAAATGGCGACTAAAGTATCAACAACAAAAAGTGAAAACGACGGTCGGTGTCAGGAGACCCATCTCGTGCGAGAAGGTCACAAATGGTACTCTTCGCAGTGTCTGTGGTCGTTGAACGCACAATTACAATGGTGAGTGGCAAGCAGTACAGGGATTATCTCTAGGTGTCCTGCTATTTTCAGGTCTTCCTAACAGCACGGTGAGTGCCTTCTAAAGGAATGACAATGTCCATATACAGCTCTGTTCAAATACACTTCATCCTTGGCGTCTCTATGGAAACGTCTATAAAATGGACTGTTTACGTTAAAGTGTGGCTCGGGTTTTGGCAATCTTATTTTTTACACCACATCGTAAACACCCAGGGATTCAGCCATCATCTATTTCAGGACTAGTCTGATAAAATTCTTCCTCGCTGATCTCAGAGCTGAAAGCAACTGTTCGTTTCTCTTCAAGAGCCTCTCTGTTTAATACTCCCAGATTCCAGACTGATTGGTTTATTGATGGTCCATTTCATTTCGACGCTTCCAAAATATTTTGGTCAGCCTTTTTCTATTGTGATACGGTTGAAACACATTTTTTTTTTTTTTTTTTCCGTTCCTCCCCCTCCCCCTCTCTGTTTCCCCGTCTTTTTCTCATGAGGGGTAATTTAGTAATTTTTTTCTTAACTTCATTGTGCAAACATAGATATAAGACTTGTTTCTTTACATAAAAAGATCTTGAGAGCTCTTTTGGATCCCCCACTCTCTGTTGTCTAAAGCTACCTTTATGGATACAAAAGATTACCTGTTCACCGGTCGATGGTACTTTTTTGGTTGAATCATACCAGCTTAAGAAACACTCCATTTACCTATAAGATTTTTTTGCTGAATCAAACCAGGTCATAAACGGTTCATTGGCCAGCACAGCTCTGTTCAAGCCGAACCATACTAAGTCACTACATGTCCACTGGCAAACAAAACTTTTAATGAGCCATGTTAGACCATGGTCAGCCATTGGTCCACAAACATTGGTTTGTTTAACTTCGTCGAATCATGATCAGCTCATTGATCTACGAAGCTTTCTTTTCTGAATCATGTGAAGTTATAACTAATTCTGGAGTAATTCTCTAGCTTTTTTTTCTCTGAGCTATGT
>JADBJO010002405.1:281126-283626 GCA_016801955.1 Conus betulinus
TGACATATGGAAACAACAGCCAGCTTGGGCAAGTAGGCTACAGTCACGTCATGCAGTCCATCAGTTCATACAAACTCCAACGGGAATAATTAGAACAACTGCGACTCTTATGTATCATAAATGCACAAACAACAAATCTGCAGCATTAGATCTTTCCATGGTACATGTTGGTAAAGTGGCCATTTTCCAGTTTTCTGCTCGTGGTCTTTCAGGTTCCAGAAACACCACTCAAAGATCACACGACCATCCAAAACCGCTCTTTCTTAAAAGTTTAATGAAACAGCGTATCTCTTTAATTTAAGCATTTCCCCCATTTTACTTCACTTATAATTACTCAGACGTCAGTAAAGCACTATCTTTTTCGGAACAAAACATTCCTCACCATTATAAATACGTTTGCACCGTTGCATGAAAAAGAGTAAAGCATTTTCAGATGAACCCGTGGTTAACTCAAGAATTACTACAAAAAATTATTCTTCGTGACTAACCTAAGGAAGGAAATTCATTTGACGAATACAAAAAGCCAGAAACTTTGTTTCGAATGAAGTCGAAAGAGCCAAAACAGCGTACTTCTGGTAAATGATTACGGATGCGAAAAACCACAGCGTGCATCTGGAGGGCAATAAACACTATTGTACAAAACGCACACATGTTCACAATTGAACAACGAACAGCACTCCGGACATGTTCTGCACATATTGTCTGTCATAATCAAACATCCTTACTCAAGCTCCACAGACTACAAGAGTGTCTAATGAATAAACATGTCCGACTTCCCTAATGTCGTTTTGCAAACGAAGACTTGGATCCAGAAACTCTGTTCACATTCCTCCTCCTGGTGTACATGAAAAAGGAACTCTCATAGCGCAGTTAAAGAATGAAAAGTCCATGGGTCCTCGTAACAAACCAGCATTTCTGCCCAAACTGTCTCTACCTTCTGTACAAATGCCAACAAGATCCCCCTTCAAAATCAAATGATTCGTCGGATCCAGATACTTTCAGACTTGCATCCTTACTGTCAGTTCTATGGAAAGCCCATGAAACACACACACACACACACACACACACACACACACACACACACACACACACACACACACACACACACACACACACACACACACATCTCAGTGCGTGGAGAAAAACAAACTATTTCATCCATTCCAGTCTGGATTCCGATCCTGTCGTTCCTGCTACACAGCATCATCACGAATGTGTGACCCGTGTCTTTCATACATGAACCCATGATAAATTACAGGGGTTGTCGTTCTTGACTTTAAAGAACTTTGAGTTTGATCTCGTTGATCATCTCATTCTTTAAAGAAACTGCCTCATTATTTGAACCATTCCTCGACAGTCTCATTATTCCAGTCATACTTGAATGACAGGACTCAGTATGTGCTGTTTAATGGCAAAACCGCCTCTTCGGAGTCCTATTAAGTTCAGTGAAAGACCCCCTCCTATTCTGCATCTTCATTTGAAATTCAGCATTATCCATGTCGGATGAAAAAGCCACAACAAACATATTTGCCGATGACTCGCAACTGCAACCAAATGGTAGTGATCCACAAACTGTACAAACATCTTTCCAAGAAAGTCTAGAAGTGTCAGACTGTGTAATTCAAACTCAATGGTCGTACACCCAGCCAAAACCAAATCTATGCCAGAAACATTAACTGGCTTTTCTATGCTTAAGACTTCAGTAAATGGTACCTCTATGGAACCTGTAGATGAGTATCGTGTTTTAGTGGCATCGATAGACAAAGAATTAAAAAATAGCATTTCATCTCAATAATGTATGCTTCGTCGTCTCCAAAGTCCTTTTCCATTGATCTCATCAAAAGCTACTACTGTGCTTAAACTTTTCTTCATCGCACACATGATGTCACGTATCAAATACGCATCTACAATATGGGATGGGATAGTGATGGCTACAAAAAAAATCCTGTGAATTCTTTTCAAAGGCATACTGCAAAGCTGCTCTCCTTCCAAAAAAAAATCCTCCGAGTTCTCCTCAAAGGCATACTGCAAAGCTGCTCCTTCCAAAAAAGTCCTGTGAGTTCTCCTCAAAGGCATACTGCAAAGCTGCTCCTTCCAAAAAAGTCCTGTGAGTTCTCCTCAAAGCATACTGCAAAGCTGCTCCTTCCAAAAAAATCCTGTGAGTTCTCCTCAAAGGCATGCTGCAAAGCTGCTCCTTCCAAAAAAATCCTGTGAGTTCTCATCAAAGGCATACTGCAAAGCTGCTCCTTCCAAAACAATCCTGTGAGTTCTCCTCAAAGGCACACTGCAAAGCTGCTCCTTCCAGCCATACGTTTAACAGCTGATGAAGAGAAAGTAATCATGAAATGGCAGGGAACAGTAGACCGTAAACAACAAACAAGTAGGGTAACTCTTGCTCCTACGTTGAAACAAACACACGCCAATAACTCCAAAGGAAGGGTGCTTACGACTCCGAATCGTTAGCAGATATGACAGCACAGAGCACACAGAACAAACAAGG
>JADBJO010002405.1:291126-306126 GCA_016801955.1 Conus betulinus
GAACGAGACTGTTTAGTGGAATTAACCACAGTGGAGTTCCGTCTCCTTGATGAGAACATCGCGGTGGCTCCGGTCTTCAGCGACTGTGGCCACCATATGTAATGTGTTTCCAACACAGCCAAGGGAGGGGACTTGGGGGGGAGGGGGGGGGGGGGGGGGGGGGGCGTGGACCATCACAAGCCAACGACTTCCAAGACAGCCAGTGAAGGGTTGAATAGAGAAATGGAAGAGAAAGATATGAAGAAATCAGTTACCAAAAGTGAGTGACAAATATTCAAATTAAATAAACATATTTCAGTCTGTGTTTTTAGACCCAAAACGAATGCAAGGGAAATCACTTGGACACAACACTTCAACATTCGTTTTCATGTGTTGACTTCCATCTTCAGTCATTATACTTTGAAAATTACTTTATTCAAACTGACTGTTACCTTTCGTTGAGTTGTGTGTTAGATGTAGCTGTTTGACAGATGTCTTGGGTCTTGGTCGATCTAGTCTCTACGAGTTTAACTTCCTTTTTCTTTTTTTCCTTTTTTTTCCATTGTTGCCACTTACAGATGTTTGGATGTGGGGTTGATCGTTTGTGCATGGGATGCTATTACATTACACTTGCACTAGAATGTGACTATGAAACAACAAGAATACCGGTTGTGGACAACAAAAATAGAAAGAAAGAGGCTTTCAAGCCTGCAAGTGTCTATGTCTGTGTGCGTGAGAGCATGCGAACGCGTACATACGGCCGTGCGTGCGTGCGCGTGTGTGTGTGTGTGTGGGTGTGGGTGTGTGCGTGCGTGCGTGCGTGCGTGCGTGCGTGTGCGTGTGTGTGTGTGTGTGTGTGTGTGTGTGTGTGTGTGTGTGTGCGCGCGCGCGCGCGCGCGTGCAACATTTGATGTATAAGTCATCAACAACTGTAACCGAAATTACGAGGATCATCTGAAAATCAATTGTATGAGCAATACTTATTTCATTTTCTGTTTAATTGTTATTGTTTGAACTTGCAGGTAAATGTTTGTTGGGGTAGTTTATATAGAAAATTCATTTCATAGTGATATAACATTATGACCTGTTATATTAAAACAATTTTGTTGGTTGTTTCTATTGTCTCAAATTTGACCTTCAATTCCACACAACTTCCTTCTAAAACGTATACTGTCAAAACTAGGATCATTGTTGAGAAACTGATTTTGTCACCAAAGTTTTGCACTGGACTTGGAAAAAAAGTCACAATGATCCATACATTTGGATTCAGTTAACTTCTGTATACTAACACATATTTTCCAATCAAAATAACATGGTTAACGATATTATTACATAATTATGTTTTTCGCGTTCATCTCCGAACTCCGAATGGAAGGTCTAACGTATTTCGGTTTATTCTAAAACCAGCCTAACAATGTGATTAAGATTCCATTTTCTTCCAGAACTCTGAGTGGAGAACGCGTTTTAATGTCTGTTACTTACGGTGCCTGTAGAAAACATACTGGTCGAAAAACAAATGTACAATTTCGTACTGTGTTTTAAATACACGTTTCGTTGCACACTAATTAGCGTTTTTATTTTCATTTCACTGTGAATACACAGCGTTTTTTTTTTGTTTTTTTGTTTTTTTTTTTTTTTTAGTTTACTATTTGAGAAGAGTAGCCAACAACCAATAGATACGCCGTAGATTTAGACAGGGGGAGAGGGTGTGGTCTTAATTGACTAAGAACACCCACCTCCCCCTCTTCGCCTCTGTTGTCCCGCACCTGTTTGAAAAAAAAAAAAAAAACGGATGACAGCCCCCTAAGACCTCATTTTGGATTTAAAAACAACAAAATCTAACAACCAAAAGAAAACTGTTAAAGAACACGTTATCTGCAAGCATGAGAGGAAGTGAAAAGCAGACAATGCACACACACGCGCGCGCGCACGGACGCACGCACACACGAGTGTGTGTTATATAATATTTCGTCACGTGGGCCAATTATAACGATGATTATAGACAAGCAACAAATCGAAGGCGTTCTTGCTCAAAACGGTACTGACATTTTCTGCAACGGATATTGACATCCGTGTTCATTAATGGAGGACATCGTTAGCGAATCTGAATCAACATCGCTCTCCGTTTCTGTATGTGTCTGTTTGTAAGTTTGTCAGTCTGTCTGTGTCGTTCCCTCTATCTGCATAGATGTATGTGTTTACATTTTTGTGTTTTGGCGTCGTGTTTGCGCGTCGTGTGTGTGTGTGTGTGTGTGTGTGTGTGTGTGTGTGTGTGTGTGTGTGTGTGCGCGCGCGCGCGCGCGCGCGCGCGCGCGCGTGCGTGCGTGTGCGTGCGTCCGTCCGTGCGTGCGTGTGTGTGTGTGTGTGTGTGTGTGTGTGTGTGTGTGTGAGAGAGAGAGAGAGAGAGAGA
This sequence comes from Conus betulinus, assembly GCA_016801955.1. NCBI lineage: Eukaryota > Metazoa > Mollusca > Gastropoda > Neogastropoda > Conidae > Conus > Conus betulinus. The sequence continues at coordinate 293,516 of JADBJO010002405.1, forward strand.
GAGAGAGAGAGAGAGAGAGAGAGAGTGTGCGCGCGCGCGCGTATGTGTAGAACAAAAACCCTGCTGAGACAGCCGTGTCGGGCTCGAATCCCGTGCACTCTAGGACCGGGCCATATCCAGGTCATGACTTCTAGATGCCCTTCTGCCGTCAGCTTTTGTTCTGGCGGAATTCCAAACGCCTTTGGGATGGGCGGACATCTCAAGGCGTTAGCTTTTTTACACGGAACCTGTACCCACCGGGCGATCGAACTCCTGTGGATCGAACTCCTGTTCTAAATTGGGAAATTTACGCCCTGTGAAGTTCACACTTTTGTTCCTTCTCGATCAGATTTCAGGGACTCTTTATGGCTGCTTCTGCCATGGCTCTCATGGTCCCTGTCCTCTTCTGTCTGCAGACTGCGAGCCGTTTCATAAGATCATGAATTATGTTGATGAGCCCACTAACCTCCTCGCTTCAACTTCTATGGCGCGGACTTTGGTTTGGCAGCCAGATTCCCTCTAGTTGCCGGCTAGACTGGGGCACTTCTCAATCTTGATGATGAGAGCAAGCTCCCTTCTGCGCGCTTTCATGTGGTACAGTGACGTGACTAAGAATGAAATAAAAGCTTATCGTCATAGCTTCATGACCGTAGGAGCATTGAACTATTAAGTATTCATCGTGTGTGGGGCACAGCGCGATCCAAAGTAGAGCTCATCCCTCTTCTTATAACTTCATTGCCCTGATTCAGGTACCAGTTTACTGAGGTATGGGCAGGGACGGTTTTCAATCAGAAAAATCCGATCTCGTGAGTGGGCTTAAACTCCCAACCGTTAGCTCCACAGTCGCACGCTTTAGGCTTTTGACTAGGTGCCTCTCCTCCCTTGCTGTTACTTTTCCTTCTTTCCATGTCTTTCTGTATTTTTCTAATGACGTTTTTTGTTGTTTTTTTCCCTCTTGCATTAGGTTCAGGTTTTCTGAAAGCAAACAATTTCCCATTCGGCATCAATCATTTCAGCTGTGTGTAAGGAAAGAATGTTCTTTATGAGGGGGGGGGGGGGGGGGGGGGGGGGGGAGTGGGGGGGGTGGTAGACCGTCCGATTTTGCCGACCGTGCTGTATCTGAGACAGCATCATTTCACACGCCTGCCTACGCAACCCAGATTTAGGACGTGCCGTGAGCTCACGGCAATATTTCACACATTCTATGTATCGACCAGGCTCTCCAGACAGCACTATGTTTGACGAATGCAATGCTGTTGACAAGAAACTGTTTGATGGCAAAAATGTGATTTTCCTCCATTTCTTTTTTGTCGTGCAGTCTCTACTCCATATGTTTAACATCAGTTCTGTTTGTGAATAAAAGCAAGATAAAGTACAATGACTGTACGGTTTCCTCAATCCAACCATTTTACTGTTCATTCTTGTCAGTCAGACAGATATTTCAGAACACTGAACTGAACAGTAAACTAGTCTTCAAATATGATAGTGATATGAAACCATTTCCAAATAGCAGCACATATGTTTCGTTTGCCCGTCTTAAGTCAAGTGTGATCACAAAGGAGGGGAGGGGTAGAGATGGATGGATGCAATAATGATAATGAGGAGAGAGAGAGAGAGAGAGAGAGAGAGAGAGAGAGAGAGAGAGAGAGTATGTATGCCCATCCATTATACTCATAAGTGTGAACAAAAAGTCCTCTATCCGAGCGTGTGCGTTTTGTGTGTTTTGTGTGTGTTTAAGATAAAAATTTGCAATAATATTTTTTTCCGGTGTTACAAGCGCTTACCTGACCCAACATGACAGAATCGTACATGTTGTAGAAATCTTTCCAACCATCCCATTTGCTAAGATGTTTTCCATATTACAGCATCAATCTCTCAAAGTGTTTATCTCATACAATGTTTGCTTTGTGTATCGAAAACAGATATATTAAATGATACACGCAAATGTTGTGAAAAAAATATGAACACACAGCTATCAAAGATCAGAGAATCTCTTGGCATTTCTGCCAGCCTGAGGTAGAGGCACAAATGATATTTGTTACTAAATATAGATCTAAGACACAAGACATAAGCTGTGTTTGGCCAAATTTGGCCAAGGAATGCTGCTATGAAAAAAAAAAAAAAGATGGACGGAGCACTGTTAGGAGCTCTGGAACTATGAGCTCAGAATTGATCCACCAGACAGGAGAATGGCGCGAATACTAACCCAGAACAATCTGATGCACCGGTCCTGTCATAGGAAACAGAGGAGGCAATGCGAGAGCTGCATGAATGTATCATTATTGTAAATCAAACAAGTGATTTATCATGAAAGCAATGATCAACACAGTCTCTTCACCCAACGACGATAACAATTTCCTACACAATACTATAAGAATGCATTGTAAATGTTTACACTGTGGCCTGAATGATCAAAAATAGTTCCTTTTTTTTGTTGGAAAATCCATAATAGGTGCATTGAGCACAGTTAAGTGTCATGGGTGTAACAATCAAATGTTACGTTATACGTACGTCAGTTTGTTGATGATGCGCATATGAAAGTTGTACATGACCTGTTATAAAAGAAAGGGGGAGGGAGAGCGGGAGGGAGCGAAGGGAGGGGAGTGGGGTGCTGAAGGGCCTGTGGCATATAGGGTGCCTCCCGCGGGAAGAGGGGTGGAAGGGACTTATTTCCATGTTGCGTTTGTGTATAGACAGGCATTGCGGGGTCTACTACGAGGTGCTCTTCTTACACAGACTGACAGTTTCTCATACATTTAATATTATTTATCTTACATCTATAAATAACACGTTTAGGAAACAGAATTGTGTGGTCAAATGTGTTGCAAAAATTTTTTGCCAAGTTCATATATCATTCAAGTTTTGCGCATTACTGCATAGGAGCAGCACGAAGCGTCACGTGAGCGGTTACTGGGAATGTTGGGAACAGTTTTTACGGATTGTCGCCCTTGAAAGCTTTTTCCAGGGAAAAACGTTTTGTTCGAAGTCACACTTATGTAGCGTTGAATCCATCTTGTGCGCTTAGGATTCACTTCACTGGTCTTAAATCTGATCCGCCACGGTTCAGTTCGAACTTGCTATCATGATGCACCGACTGAAAATGAAATTCTTTTGTTTGCGTGTGTCGTTGTAACATCTACGGAGATAAACAGAAGGTGTGTGTGTGTGTGTGTGTGTGTGTGTGTGTGTGTGTGTGTGTGTGTGTGTGTGTGTGTGTGTGTGTGTGTGTGTGTGTGTGTGTGTGTGTGTGTGTGTGTGTGTGTGTGTGTTGATATATGGAGTAAACAATAGAAACACCACTAAAAACAGTACAAAAAAGAAATCAGTAAAACAAACCCAGTTAAGGCTGGTTGGATCCGGATCAAAATATAGAACGCTCCCATTACAATTGAAGTTGGGATCCAGCTCAGAGGGTGAAACAAACCCATGACACAGAAAGTTGAAAACGGATCCAGCTCAGAGGGTGAAACAAACCCATGACACAGAAAGTTGAAAACGGATCCAGCTCAGAGGGTGAAACAAACCCATGACACACAAAGTTGAAAACGGATCCAGCTCAGAGGGTGAAACAAACCCATGACACAGAAAGTTGAAAACGGATCCAGCTCAGAGGGTGAAACAAACCCATGATACAGAAGAATGGAAACGGATCCAGTTCGGAGGGTAAAACAAACCTATGACACAGAAGGTTGGAAACGGATCCAGATCGGAGGATAAAACAAACCTATGACACAGAAGGTTGGAAATGGATCAGCGGGCGGATACAGAAATTCCTTCAGAACAAAACACACAAAAAGTACGACACGGATTTTAACGAAACGTATTGAAAAGATTGGGTGTAACCCAGGGAGACACGTATTAAAAGTTTTGTACAGATTCTTTGTACCGTTAAGTATCAAAGGAAGAATCGTTCGACCCTGGCTGAGAATATGGATTGTCTTTTGTTCACGCACCCCCCCCCCCCCCCCCCCCCCCCCCCCCCCCTTTTTTTGTTGTTGTTGTTGTTGTTGTTGTTTGTTTGTTTGTTTTGTTCTGTTTTGTGACTTTATTTTTTCTCTTTCTGTGTTATTCCGCGTTGTTGTCGTTTGCCATGTTATGTTTGTTTCACAGCCCCTTGCCACATATAATCATTTTTGTGCAAATGGCAATGAAAGGGCAACGCGTCAAGGCACCGGGGTGTGTGTGTGTGTGTGTATGTGTGTGTGTGTGTGTGTTTGTGTGTGTGTTGTGTGTGTGTGCGTGCGTGTGCGTGCGTGCGTGCGTGCGTGCGTGCGCGTGCGTGCGTGCGTGTGTGTGTGTGTGTGTGTGTGTGTGTGTGTATGTGTGTGAGACAGAAAGAGAGAGACAGAGAGACGGAGCAAGAGAGAGAGAGAGACAGGACAGACAGACAGACAGACAGAGAGAAGGACAGAGAGAGAGAGAGAGAGAGAGAGAGAGAGAGAGTACGTGCATTTGAGACGGAGTCTTTTCTGTTAGGTTACAGAAAGGCTATAGTAGTAGTAGTTGTTGCTCGCCAATACAGTCAATAACGACATAGCCAATGACACACAACACTAGTCATTGACTTAGATGTCCAGCCGTGCCCCATTTCAAGCGGGAAATCGCTTGAGAGAAAGGCGAGAGGTCGAAGTGGAGAAGGAAGTGTGTGTGTGTGTGTGTGTGTGTGTGTGTGTGTGTGTGTGTGTGTGTGTGTGTGTGTGTGTGTGTTTGGGGTTTGGGGTGGGGGGTGGATAAAATCTTACCTTCACAACAACACCAGTAACACGAGCAGCAAACAACAACAAAGACAATGATAGTAAATATGAAGATGTACTGCCTTCTTCAGCGGGGGGTTGTGGCCATGAGAACTTGATATCTATTGCTCCCTGTGAACTGCCCGTGATGGAGTTGCAACGGGACCAAATCTGGATATGGTTGTGTTAAGGGAAGCCAGATTGAACCGGGAGAGAAGAATGCTACTGCGAGACAGGACAGAAGAAACAAAAGAATCTGCAGATTGGCAGGTGGCATGGCATAATAATTGGCATCAATAACTAATGTGGCCGTTAGACATCATGGAAAAGACATTAGGGAGGTTACAGAACCGCCCCAATTTGCGAAGAATATTTCGCGCACGCGTGCGCACGAGCACTTACACACACACACACACACACACACACACACACACACACACACACACACACACACACACCACACACACACGCCACGCACGCACACACACACACACACACACACACACACACACACACGCATGCACACGCACGCATGCACGCACGCACGCTCTCTCTCTCTCTCTCTCTCTCTCTCTCTCTCTCTCTCTCTCTCTCTCTCTCTCTCTTTCTTCTTTCAAACACACAGACACACACAGACACACACACACATACACACATACACACGCGCACACACACACACACACACACACACACACACACACACACACACACACACACACACACACACACACACACACACACACACACACACACACGCGCGCGCGCGCGCGCGCGCATACATACACACACAGAGAGTCACTCGCATGTGCGCACACACACTCATGTAGAAGCCATGGACAACGAATCAGTATCTCCGAAATTATGGCCGGCTTTACAACTATTGTGGCTGCAGCTGTCGCTACCTCTACTGCAAATGTTGTTGCTGTTGCTGCTGCTGCTGCCGCTGCTTTTTTTGTTACTGTGTTTGCCACCGCTGCTTCTGCTTCTGTTCCTGTTAGTACTACTACTGCTAAGAAAGTTGGTTTTGTTTCAGGAGGGCGTCAGTGGCTGTCCCTCCCTCCCTCACAACGAGCAGATTCGGGTGAGTACACTGTATGTGGTGGTGTCAATCTGTTGTATTGATATGGGGCACATGACGCCTCGCCCATTGGACTCCACGCGACATGTTTTGTCTGTTTTTTATTGGTAATGGAAATATGATGCACTACTGCACTATACTCGACCTGTGTTTTGTCTGTCTGGTGTATTGGTAGGGGACATACGACACCTGTATCCACTGTACTACACGCAACCTGTACTGTGTTATCCTGCAGTGGTGAATTATAGGTTTTTGTGTTGAGCTATTCTTTCTGGATATGGTATATGTTGTTGTTTGTCTCGCTTTTCTCTTACTTGCTTTGTCGTTTTTTTTTTTTTCTATCGTCCTTTCTCCGGCCCATTCCAAACTGGGTGAACCCATCCACCTCTCCTCTTCATCTTTCTCCTTCTCTGTATCTATATCATGATCAGCTGTTTTTTTTTTTAATTCCATGATTTTGCTAGTTTTCTGTAAGTTTGTTCGGATGTCTTGATGTAGTGGTACCTTTTTTTTCCCAAAGTCTTTCTTGAGGATTTTTTCTTTTCGATCACTTTCACTTTCTCTCTTCCTCCTGCTCCTCCTCCTCCCCCTCTTCTGCCTGCCTTCATTAGACCCCCCCTTCCTCAGCTACCCCCCCCCCCACCTTCTGTCTCCTTCCTCTCCTCTACTCTCTCTCTCTCTCTCTCTCTCTCTCTCTCTGAATTCATTACTATTCACGGTCAACTGTGACGGTTTGTTCTGAATGAACCCATGCCTGTGTTGCTGTATTTATGTATTAGCGTTATTGCAGGCTAAAGGAAACAAAGAAGTACAATTTTTAATCTGGAATGTTTCTTTCTTGTATAACTTATTCTTTCTTCGTTTCCTCCTCTTTTTTTTTCTTTTTTTTATCTTATCTTGCGTGATGTCATGTGAGAGCGCGTATTCGCAAACACGCGTGTGTGTGTGTGTGGTGTGTGTGTGTGTGTGTGTGTGTGTGTGTGTGTGTGTGTGTGTGTGTGTGTGTGTGTGTGATTTGTGGAGGACCACTGAATACGTAAATAAGAGACAGATGGGGAAATGAGGGACTGAGGAGGAGGGGAAGAGAGAGAGAGAGAGAGAGAGAGAGAGAGAGAGAGAGAGAGAGAGAGAGAGAGACGAGAGACAGACAGACAGACAGACAGACAGACAGACAGACAGACAGACAGACAGACAGACAGACAGACGGATGGGACGGACGGACAGGCAGGCATAGAGAAAGACAAAGAAAGAGAGAGACGTGTAGTCACAGATAATACAGAGAGAAAGAAGAGAGAGAGAGAGAGAGAGAGAGTCAGACGGGACAGACAGACAGACAGATAGACGGACGAATGAGACGGACGGACAGACAGGCAGACATAGATAGAGACAAGGAAAGAGAGAGACGTACAGTCATAGATGAATGCAGAGACAGATACATACATACAGACAGACAGCCGATAAACCGAGAGACAGAGAGGTGTGTGTGTGGGGGGGGGGGGGGGGGGGGGGGGGGGGAGGCGAAAGAATAAGGAAGAAAGAACACGCTATAGGAGAAAAAAAGAGAGGAATGGGGCACAGAAACTGTGAGAGAAAGAGAAGGAAAGAATATGAGACATAGAAAATGAGGGAAAGAGAGGCACCACACACACACACACACACACACACACACACACACACACACACACACACACACACACTCACACACGTACACACACACACAGACACACACACACACACACACACACACACGCACGCACGCACGCACACACACATACACACACACACACACACACACACACACACACACACACACACACACACACATACACACACGCACACAGACACACACAACACACACACACACACACGCGCGCGCGCGCGCGCGCGCGCGCGCGCACTCTCGCCTCACACACACACACACACACACAACACACACACACACACACACACACACACACACGCACGCACTCTCTCTCTCTCTCTCTCTCTCTCTCTCTCTCTCTCTCTCTCACACACACACACACACACACACACACACACACACACACACACACACACATACACACACACACACGCGCGCACACACACACACACACACACACACACACACACACACACACACACACACACACACACACGCACGCACGCACGCACACACACACACACACACACACACACACACACACACACACACACGTGCGCGCGCGCGCGCTCACGAACGCACGCACACACACAACATACACACACACACACACACACACTCACGCACGCACGCACACACACACACACACACATACACACACACATACACACACTCACACACCCCCACAACACACACATACACACATATACACACACACATACACACACACTCACACACACTCACTCACACACACACACACACACACACACACACACACACACACACACACACACACACACACACACGCACAAGCTCACTCACTCACTTCGCACACCTCGGTAATTCACTGTTTTTGGACCATCAAGCCATAAAAAACACACACTACAAGCGCTAACAGTGGATTCATACATCGTCACACATTGTAGCTCAACAATTTGTTCGTGATATGCTTTCTTCGAAATCACTTGCTTCTGCTGTAGGTCTTGCAAACAATATGGCATTTTGTTCATTCCCGCTGGACAGAATTACTATGAGATCTTTTTCTTCTGCAGCTGGCTCTCTGAAAATTTTTGCATCCACTTCGATATCTGCGTAAGCAGGACAATAACAGAAACAAAATGTTTCTTTCTCTTCACTGTTGTTGAGAGAAGGAGAGAGTGAAGGGGGGGGGGGGGGGGGGGGGGGGGGGAGGGAGGGGAGGGGGTTCAAAATCAGGAATCTTGTTTAGAAAGGCTCAGCCCTGTATGAAAGATTGTAAATATTACCGTACGATTTTAATCATTATGGCTTGTTTGAGTGCCCAAAACACAGGCAAATAGTACTGACAGCAACCTTTAGGACATGAACATTTCTGCGTTTTGTGAACATTCTGTCGAAACACGCTTTGTAGTTTCTGATTGAACGCTAGCTCGTAAATATCATCTGTAACAACAGTCTAAAATCCTTGGAATAGTTGTAATTATTGGAGGTTTTAACTGATATCTATTACCATTTACAGTGAGGCGTTAGAGAGAGAGAGAGAGAGAGAGAGAGAGAGAGAGAGACGAGAGAAGACAGACAGACAGACAGACAGACAGACAGACAGACGGAATGACGGCCGAACGGACAAAGAGAGAGAGAGAGAGAGAGAGAGAGAGAGAGAGAGAGAGAGAGAGAGAGAGAGAGAGAGAGAGAGAGAGAGAGAGAGAGAGGAGAGAGAGAGGAACAAACGAACGAAGGAACGATTGTTTATAATTGATGGAAAAGAATAACTGCCAAAAACCTTTACATCTTCCCTTCACAAAAATAGGTAGTCATAATATGTAACACAGAAAACAGACAAACACACACACACACACACACACACACACACACACACACACACACACACACACACACACATACACACACACACACACACACACACACACGCACACACACACACACACACACACACACACACACACACACACACACACACACACACACACACACACACACACACACACACACACACACACACACACACACACACACACACACACACACACACACTCACATTCAAGGCTAAAATAACGTGAAAGATCAAAGTATAACAAGATGTTGAAAGAAATCAAGATGGCAGAGGGGGCATGCAGGATCGTCTGTTTTTCCCCACTTCACCAGGTTTGCATTTGAGGGCAGAAGTCATATGCAGATCTGAGAATGAAGCTGATCCTGAGAGGGGCCATGTGTCAAATGTCATTCCAAGTGAGACTTCTTTGGAGTGCATTCTCCCACATTGTCCGTTGCCCTTGATGGCTCTGCTGGACTGGTTTCTGGAGGTTTTTTTTAGTCTTCTTCTTTTCTCATCTCCTGAATCATCATGTCTCTTTTTGCCTTTTTTTTCCTTTGGCCTTTGACCACCATTCAGTTTAAGTCACCCCCAGTCCTTGTCTGTTGGTCTCTGTGTGTCCTGTTATTTCTCTGATCTTGAGGCTTTCTTTTGCAGAATCCATCGCCTCTTTATATTTTATAATATTTATACTCGCGCCGAGCAATTGAATAAGCATCATTGCTTTGTCACACCACATACGTGATCAGGCCAGTCTTTGCATCTTCTATTACTATTACGAGATATGATTTTCTTTTTTTCATGCCGTCAGTGCTTTTTTATGCAATTATTGATTATACGCAGAGCATCATTTACATTAACATTTAATAAAATTCATTACAATATCACGTTTTGTACGTTTTTTTCACAACACAACGTACTGCTGAAGAGACTAGTACATTCATCATTCCATACACCTCTGTCAAGCACAAAGTTAGGCTCTTGTGCAGTGACATCAACAGTGTTTTCATTTGCAAAGGTAACGTGTAGAGACAAGGGTAAGTGATTGGATTCTATTCGTTCCAAAACATTCAGTTCAGATGATGCACACACAGAGAACAGAGTTTGTTTGAAAAAACATGAAATAGTGTGTTTAACACTGCGTCCAGAATCAGATACATATGCATAGCGACCTCCAAGGCCACCTTTACAAACACTTTTGAGAATGCACAAACCTGTAACGGTACATACATTCAGGAACAGCTTTCCACAACACAGTCTTCAGAACGCCGATTAGCTGTTCAAACCACCATTTAATATGAAAATATGCAAAATGACACATTGTGAACATACAATCAGCTAAGCATTCTTCGAGCTCGGAAATTTCATTATCAAAGTCCGAATTGGCATAAAAGGGATGTACAAACATATAATACATCCTTCCCCATTCCGAACAAATTTCATCAATCAAAAACGTACAGATATTTGGATAAGACAGATCAATGGATACAACTAAAGGGAAAATACTCGTTTTTAATTAATCGTAATACCCCTCTCGATCTTCTCTCATGCTTTGACAATTTAACAGCCGGTTTATGAAGTCTTTTATATCCAGCAAATATATAAAAAAATTAATGACACTTTTATAAATGTTTCTACCAGACACATGAAATAAAAAACTGAGAATAAAATTAACCAAATCGGAATCATCCGACTAAGACGAGAGACCGTTCACATTCCACAATGAAAAGAAAAAGAATACATTTACATCCAAAGAAAGCGTACTTTTTTCATATTTGCACGTGCTGTCGGTCACACAATCAGCTTGGCTGCCCTGACACAGACTGACCCACCACTGACCCTGTCACCAGTGTCAGACATTGTAACAGGTGTTCGCGCTTTGTGATTCCTTTTTTTAGACAGACTGGTACACAGAACATTTCGATCTGATGGCCGGCGTGCCTCCTATCTCGATTCATACAGACCCCCATGTTCACCCAAATAATAATTTTTTTTTTCCATCGGTGATCAAGTGATCAAAAGCCATGGTAGCCTTTTCCTCTCAGGCTGGGAAGAGAGAGAGAGAGAGAGAGAGAGAGAGAGAGAGAGAGAGAGAGAGAGAGAGAGAGAGAGAGAGAGAGAGAGAGAGAGAGAGAGGGAGGGAGGGAGGGGGTAGAGTGTGAGGCTGGGAGATTGGCTTGGAAGGAACTGATGTGGAGGAGGTCAAAAGACAAGAGACATCGATCGGAAACTTTACAAGTTCAAAACCTGGTTTTGTAATTTTTGTTACCCCCCCCCCCCCCCCCCCCCCTTATCCATCCTTCTTTCACGCCAACGCAACCCCCCCCCCCCCCCCCCCCCCTCACTTCTTTTCCACCAGAACACACAAAGACTCTCTGTCTCTGTCTCTGTTTCTCTCTCTCTCTCTCTCTCTCTCTCTCTCTCTCTCTCTCTCTCTCTCTCTCTCTCTCTCTCTCTCTGTTTTCTGTTTTTCTTTTTTGAGAGATAGAGAAAACTGGATGACAGAGAAGGGGGACAAGTGGGGAGGGTGAGGGAGGGGGTGGAGGAAAGGAATTGCCTTTTCGCGTTGGTGATGAAGCATTCAGCTTCGTGGAGATATTGCTGAGGCGTCTGGCGTCCTTCCAACATTGAAAACGTCTCACACTCTTGCCCACTCTTCTTTGTTTGTTTGTTTGTTTGTGTGAACAAGAACAAGAACATATATTTTATTGCCATATGAAAACCAGAGGTTTTTTGTGGGGCACAGAGGATCAAGTTCAGACATTCAACTAAACTAAAGCGTTGTCACATCTTGCAACATAACATTAGTAGCAGAAAGAAAAAGCACAGTGTGTATCAGAGTCTGATTAAATTTTTTCTCTCTCCGAGAGAAAACACAACAGGATATACTGGGCAAGTACAGGTTGGAAGCAGTCCAATAACATGACTCCGAGGGTTTTGTCATGTTAGTCTGTGGTGGAAAATCAGTTTTTGTGATCCTTGTCATCAGGTCATAACGTTGTTGGTCAAATAATTTGCAGTCATCGAGAAAATGTAGTTCGTCCTCAACGAGGTGGCATGTTGTGCATAATCTGTTTCTCTCTCTGTCAGTGTTGGTATAACGGCCCCTCTCAATTTGGAGTTCATGGGCACTTATTCGTAATCTAGTTAGTGCTCGTCTGCAATCTGTGTCAGTGTGTTGCTCCAAATAAGCCGCCTGTTTGTATTCGGTAGTAACTGTGGCATAAAATTTGAGCTTGGATGTGCTTTCGTTCTTTTGTTTCTTCCAGAACTCAATATAAAAACGTTTCCAGCTTCGCATTGATTAGAAACTTCAGGCGAGTCACACTAAATGTACCCTGATTTTCCCAGACATGCTGTGTAATC
>JADBJO010002405.1:308626-317474 GCA_016801955.1 Conus betulinus
GTGTGTGTGTGTGTGTGTGTGTGTGTGTGTGTGTGTGTGTGTGTGAAGAGAGAGAGAGAGAGAGAGAGAGAGAGAGAGAGAGAGATGGTCGCGCGTTTGTGCACACCAAAAACAAAACATTGGACAAAACATATGAAATAAAACAGAAAGAAAGGTGATGATGATGATTATGATGATGATGATGACAGCGACGACGACGACGACGAGACAACGACGACGACAACGATGATAACTAACGATGACAATATTCTCGAGTCTTGACGATGAGAGTGGCAATCGTCCTCAATTTCATATACCTCCAGTCGGTGTTTGGAATGGTCTTTAACCCTCGTAGCTTTGATATTCCGATTCCTGCACCCAGTCAGACCATGCCACTGAAAGACATAGACCCTGGAAGACTTTCCCAGAAAAACTATGACACTTTTCCTGTCTCTGATACCAAGTAGCTTAAAGATTGCTACGAAAATGATGACATTGCAGGCCACTGAAGACATGAAACGGTTGAAATCAGCAGGGTCTAGGAAACACTAAATCTGAGTACACTTGCTGTGAAAGGTTAAAACCTCTTTTCATCCAACTGAACTTTTAATTCGTATGACAAGTCGCGGAACTTCGACGGTCTAAATATCTTTGTTTATTGAACTCGGTGATCCGGAGTCTTGTTCGCACAGACTTTTGTGTTGCGACGAACTAAACTGAATGATCTCAAAGGAGTGGACACGCTTGCGTACCCTTTCAACTATTGCATGCTGACGCTCAGCTATGACAGAACTGTAAGGCCTACAGAGCTTGCTCCAGCACTGAATCGACTGTGAAATCAGTCTTAGAAATCTGTGCAAATTCCCAGTTATCTATTTCTATATCACCGCCAATTTGCGTATTATTAACCCCCGCGTCGGTTAAAGCGTTTACTTTACAAATTGAGAGTGCAGATGTAGGTCAACCAGACATGAAATCGATTTCCATCACAGGAGAGTTGTTTATATGGGATGTTCCGCTTTTCATGAAGCCACACAGTTTCTCAGGGCCTGGTGAGTGATCCCCTTCCTCCCCCACCCTGGGATCGTCAACCGTAAGTAGTCCAACCATCTTGGATCACTCAATTAAGAAAGAAGGCGAAAGTCATCGAAATATTCGGGACTGTGGAACTGGACTTTCCAATGTTTATGATCTGAAAGTACTTCCAGGTAAGAACGGCTTAAGACGCAGTTTTTCGGCCCCGATTGATTGCTTCCCAGAGCTGAGAACGCTTTGAGCTCGATAGGGAAGACTGGAATCTTTCACCGCTTAATAGTTGCTTCCCCGAAAGTTTCACACACTTTTTTTTTCTCAACTTTCCTGACGAGCACTGCAGGTGTCTGTTTCTCTGAAGCATGGTCAACACTGGAACGTATTCTGAAGAAAAGTGTAGAGTACAACCGTGTAATGTAGTCTCAGGCTCAAGTGGAGTTCCACAGCCGAATCTTCATCATTACCTTCTGTATTGAACCAGCCAAGGAAAACTCTCTGTGGCTATTCATGCCCGTTCTTGTGAGAATTGCAGTTTCTATACAACTCCAGTTTCCCTCGACCACAACCACCATCCCCTCACAAGTGTGCTTGTGGTCCGTTCCTATCATAGTCATCGGTACTGGCTGAGGTATGGAGACTGTCGTTGGATGGGCGTAGTGTTGCCCTCCAACGGGGGAGAGGAGAGGGGGGGGGGGGGGGGGGGGGGGGCACTCACGCTGGCTCAGGACTATTGTCTTCAGCAAGGGGACTGCGGTGGAGACAGGTGTTGTCCTGAGTATGGTGAATCATGACAGGCAGCCCTCAACATCACTCAGATAACTGCAGCCGTACAAAGTGGAGGAGGGGGGGGGGGGGGGGGGGGGGGGGGGGGTATCCGGGAGGGATGAGCAGCGCGGGAGTAAAGTTTCTGGGTGGAGGGACCGAAAATGAGAAGGGGGTGGGGGGGGGGGGGGGGGGGGGGCTGGGCACGTAGAACGAAAAGGGCAACACACAAAGAACTGAAAAAAACACACAAAACAAAAATCAGCTGAAGACACCAGCCTCTCCATTTGCTAAGGGTGTCTAGAAATATATACCGTCACAGCTGTATCCAGACCAGCGCTTGACTAGACAGACTGAAAGTGAATAGCGTCTTTAATTCAGTAGTGTATAATGGACTGACAGCAACATGATAATAGGCATGGGGGGGTAGAGGGGGGGGGGGGGGTTACAAGTGGGGAAAGGGGGGTGGTGGTGTAGCTATAGAGGGGTTGTTCAGAGCAATGTACAACATTCAGGCATACACTCCCACGCACCCCCTCTCAAAGAAACATCTGATGTCATAACTTGAAGTAGCCCATACAACAAAGATAACTCAGCCATCATTTAATTCTCATACAGACTGATCCGATTTGAAATAAACAGTAGTTGAAATACAGAGCAAACAAACGTGATACTGACACGACGCAAAACAGTCTAACCTTAAAGGGGAGGGGAAGGAGGGAGTGTTGTAAGCAAAACTAACAGACAAGAAGGGAAACTCCTGATCCCATGATGGAATAGTCATACGACCGTAATTGTCACACAGTGGGAACGAGAACCATCCTTATATGTTTACTGCTTTCTGCTCCTTTAAGAAAACGTTAAAAACAAAAGAAAAGCCCACGCCGACTTGACAAATGACCATTCGATGTGTTTAAAACCAAATGGCGGGCCATTGTCATATATGGCACTGGTAGAATATTACCCGACTTGCGTATCTTGCCAATCAATGGTATAGAAGTCGTTCTTCTTTCATTCAACAAGGAAAACCACGCCAACTTCCTACCAATCGGACGGAGGTTTACAGTACACAGTGGATCACGTGGCCCGACATATACATTGTTTTAGAAAAAAATACAAAGGTAAATAAATAAATAAATAACTCAAACAGAGGTGGAAAAGAGATTTTTTGTAGTTTTTGTGATTTACTTGATCTTCAATGCAAGCAACATTACGGAAGCACGAAGTGGAAATCAGCAACAGCACAGTGGAATGGGTGGAGGCCAAAATCAACAAACACACAAGGACGGGCCTGGTGTTCCAACTGGTCTCATTGGCGTTGCGCTCACTCCACTGTCGCCAGGCCCAGTACACCCGACTCCGCTGTGCTTTTGATTTGGAGTGATCGTTCTTCTCCTAGACAGCTTACTTTAACAAGGCTGAAGAGCCCAGCCTACCAGGGATTGGCGTCCACGCTCATCTGAACAGCCGTTGGGACATTGTCTCCTTCACCCTGCTGGTGTTTTACCATGGCTGGGAGGTGGCTCCTGGGAACCAGGATGTAGTCACACACACACACACACACACACACACACACACACACACACACACACACACACACACACACACACACACACACACACACACTGCTGGGCCGTGACGCTGTTCGCTAGTGTGGCCAACTCTCCTCCCTCTCCTTTTTTTTTTTGAGCGCCGTATAGTCTGCTCTCTCCTGCAGACTTTTCCGTTTTGATAGAAACTGCCAGGAGTCTTACAACCCCACAAAAATAGCTCCAGAAAGTGTCTTGTGAGCACACAAACCCCTCCACCTCGACAAGGCGATAGTCGTCAGACAAACATTGGAACATGTCATGAGCTCGTAGTAAACAGCGCCACCAAAAAAGAGCCGCACCGCCAAGTAGAGATGTTCACATGTGCTAAACATTGCCGGTGGAAGACACACGTTAGCAGAAGTTGCAACAGTACATTCTGCGAGGCGTGAACAACGGGAGCATAGAAGCAGGATTGGACTGGTGGAGTGGGTAGCTGGGAGTGCACAGCAGACCTTTCACAATGAAAATAAACACCAGAAAACACCAGCAGGAGTGGTATGAAAACGGGTAGAGCTCTCCATTCAGGTCAATCACAACCAATTATCCTGATCGAACTCAGTATGTCACATTACTGCAGAACGGAGGAAGCACTCATGTACAAGATGGAGAATGGTGCCACTTTATCTAGCACTTCAAGGGAATCTGCCTTCAGAACCAAAGTCCTCGACATTGAGGTTGAAACGATGGGCCCTGTAGATACATCTGCCGATAAGTTCCTGAAACAGACATAGAGGCTGGAACGATGGGGCCTGTAGATACATCTGCCGATAAATTCCTGAAACAGACATAGAGGTTGGAATAATGGGGCGTGTAGATACATCTGCCGATAAGTTCCTGAAACAGACACAGAGGCTGGAACAATGGGGCGTGTAGATACATCTGCCGATAAATTCCTGGAACAACTCAAGAGCCCGAAAGGCAATGGCAGAAGCAGCTGTTTCTTGAGGGAGGTTGGGGGCTGGGAATGAGTTTGAAATTATGATCCATATGATTAACGAACGAAAAATCATTATCATCTCTCTCTCTCTCTCCTCTCTCTCTCTCTCTCTCTCTCTCTCTCTCCTCTCTCTCTCTCTCTCTCTCTCTCTCTCTCTCTCTCTCTCTCTCTCTCTCAGGATGTGCGAAGTTTTTCACTATTCCTGTATAAGGCATTCAAATTTAGAGAATCAGCAACCTCATATGGATATACTTCTTTTGTTTTTGTCCCATTCTGATTCTATTTATTTTTATTAGTACCTGTATTAATTTCTGCTCATTTTGCTATTGATAGATTGCGTATATGATGTTCACACATCCCTTCATAAGGGGCCGTGGCCTTTGTATAAATAGCCGAAGTTATCTCTCATTTTTCCTCGCTCTTTCCTGTAGACCTCTCTCTCTCTCTCCTCTCATCTCTCAACCTCTCCTCTCTCGCTCCTCTCTGAACTCATCCTCCTCTCTCTTATTCAACTCTCTCTCTTCTCGTCTCTCTCTTACAAAAACATTTTCCCTTCATGGAATCTCTCCTCTTATTCTCAGCTCTTCATTGACTTCTCCTCCCTCCTTTCTCTTCAGCTCCCCTCTAGAAAATTCTCTTCCTCTCGCCATTATCTCCAGAGAATGGATGAAAGGGTAAAATCTCTCTCCGCGGTCTCGGTGTCTCGTCTCTCTCTCTCCTCTCTCTCCTCCCCTCTGATTGTGTCTCCTCTCCCTGATCTAGGTGTGGTCGAGATTTTAGAGAGTACATAATTTGTCTCCAAAGTGTCTCTTCTCAAGGAATTGCTCTATATTCTCCTTTTCCTGTCTCTCTCTTGTTTATCAACGAAACTGGCACAAGAAATAACAGACAATCTCATCTCCATCTCTCTGTCTCCCTTTCTCCTCTATCCTCTTCCCTCTCTCTATCTCTCTCTTCTGTCCTATCAGCACTCTCTCTATAGCGCTCTTGTTCTCAGAAACTCTCTAGTTCTCCTCTCTCTCTCTCTCTTGACAAAAGTTTAATTCCTGATAACTGGACAGAATCGATTATATTGCAGTATTTAAGAACTGGGTGAAGCCAATCATCCATGCAATTGTAGGGGCATATCACTTTGTGATATAAATAGTAGTTATATGTTTTATATTTAACTGTAGATTCCAAAGTGGTCGAACATAATGATAGGACGGATGAACGGCAAGCAGGGTGTTAAGAAAGGTTATTCAACTATCGATAAAGTTAGAAAATACAAAAACAATTTTCATGGAATCGCAAATTATACGTAGCGTTCATTGACTTCGAAAAGGCATTTGATTCAGCTTCTAGAAAATTACTTTGGCCAATACTTCAGAAGAATGGAAGAAAGGTAAAATACATCGATGTTTCGAAAATATGTATGATTGTGTAAAAGCACGAGTTAGGTGTGGTCGAGATTTTAGAGAGTACATAATTTGTGGAAAAAGTGTGAAGCAAGGAATTGCATGCAGTCCTGTGTTTTTCATCATTGTTTATCAACGAATTGGCACAAGAAATAAAAGACAAGGGAAGACATGGTGTAACGCTGTCTCCTCCAGCCAGATATAGCTGATTATTTATTTTGTTATCAGCACATGATACAGCTTTATTATCAGAAACCCTAGTTGGCCTTCAAACCCAACTGAACGATTTAGGTAATGCTGCATCTAGACTCCAATTTTAAGGCGTATATGAAAAAAGCAATGTTGTTGTTAGAAAAGGAGAGTATCTTGCATCAAGAATAAGGAGGGCTTTTAAAACGGAGAGCAAATGGATGTTGTACTTTTATAAATATCTTGGAGTTTATTTTTTTCTACCCGATTTTGTTTTGTGGCTGCTTGTAAAGATCTCGCATGCAGGGCAAGAAATGCATTGTTGCTGGTTTTTGTTTGTTTGTTTGTTTTTTTTTACAACGATATATACTTACTTAATATAATTCACTTGAATTATTATCAAAACTTTTTGATACTCAGGTTCTGTGGGACCGAACTGTGGTGACTGGATGTTGCCGCTTTCACATTGAAAAGGGTTCTTGTGTATGCCTTAAAAAAAAGTTTTAGGAGTCCGTATTAAAACACCTCATGATGTAGAGTACGCAGATACTGGAAGCCATCCTATTTACATAAATTCACGTGTGGAGTGTATTAGATACTGGCTCAAAAATATCTTGGAAGAAGGAGAACAGATTACTTTTGAAAGCATACAATGCCATTTTAGTAAATTCACGTGGTAAATCCCACAATGGTATTGGGAGTTCGTAAGAAACTATTTCTAAATGGTTTTGAATTTGTATGGCTGAATCAGGGTGTGGAAAATGTGAAATACCTTTTTGCTGGTATTTCGTCAAAAACTACTTGATAAATGGCAAAACTGGCGTGAACATATTCAGGAAAGTGATAGGTTTTCATGACACAAAAGGTTTTAAATCATCTAACAACTGCGAAGTATATCTTTCACTCGATACTGACAGACATAATGAAAATTACGTGACGAAGTTAAGAATTGGTGTTTCAGATATAGCAGTGCATCGTCAATGGTATAATGTAGTTTCTGACAGCAGTCTGATGTGCTCACTATGTAAATAGGCAAACGATGACGAAGTACACTTTTTCTTCTGTCTTGCTCTCGATGATCAACGGCAGGATTATAATATAATTATATATTAATATTCCAATTGGATACTATGCAAATCAATGTCAGTTTCGTGTGGCTCTACTAAAGTCGAATAAAATCAAAATATTGAGGAAAATCTGCTCATGTTTGTATAAAACCTTTAGGTGGTGTGCAGTTGTGTTCAGTTAATAAATGTATTGGAATGCCGATGATATATAAACATCTATCTTATATGGAGTTGATACCTGAGTCAGTAAATTGCACTTTATGCGGCAGTGTAGCAGATAGTACTTAATGCATTTGTGTTTTTGTATGTTGTTGTTGTACTTACATGCTATGATTTTAACTGCACTCCCCCTTCAGAAGGGCTGTTGTGGCGTATCCTAAATAAACTTTCATATCTCTCTCTCTCTCTCTCTCTCTCCTCTCCTCCTCTCTCTCTCTCTCTCTCTCTCTCTCTCTCTCTCTCTCATTTACACACTGAGTAACAATCTATGACTGTTTGCCTGTCTGTCTGTCTGTCGCGCTCTCTGTCTCTGTCTGTCTGTTTGTTAGTCTCTCTGACTGACCGTCTTGTTTGTCTTTCTGTCTGTCCGTGTCTGTCAGCGTCTCTCTGTCTGTCCTCTCTATCTAGATGTCTGTCTGTCTGCTGTCTCTCTCTCTCTGCTCTCTCTCTCTCTCTCTCTCCTCTCTCTCCCGCTCTCCTCCTCTCCTCTCTCCTCTTCTCTCTCTCTCTCTTACTTTCTCTCTAACTCGCACTCGCGCGCAAGAGCAACACACACCCACACACACACACACACACACACGCACACACACACACAGACACACACTCACGCACGCACGCACTCCACGCACGCACGCAACCGCACACACACACACACACACACACACACACCACACACACACACACACACGTCACGCACGCACGCACGCACGCACACGCACTCGCACGCACGCGCACGCACATTCACGCACGCACGCACGCACGCACGCACGCACGCACGCACGCACGCACACACACACACACACCACACACACACACAGACACAGCCCTGGCAGGTGAGCACAAATGTTTCTGCTGCTGATTTTTGTAAGATGATACGCATACACCAGTAGAAACCAACAGAAATCATCATCATATTTTTATTTTTTGGCCAGATATGGACCCGATGACATCTGCGATGCTCTTGCCAGTGAGAATCGATAGAGACAAATCGATCTGTTTTAAAGAGTGAGCGGCGAGGAAGGGAAGACGGGAGAGACAGATGAAGTATATATGCTGGAATAAAGGAGGAAAGTGGGGGTGAAGAGGTAGCACTGGAGATTTGGGGAAGGGTGTATTACAAAGCGTAGGGAAGACCGAATACCAACAATCCGTGCTTAAAGGGAGACAACTACATATTTTTTAAGTTATTAGGGTTTACAGTTGCGATATTTCTCTCCCTTGCATGTGTTCATACCGTAGCCAACACCACCTCCACCACCACCTTCCCCCAAATTCGCCCCCCCCCCCCCCCCCCCCCTTTCTTTATTTGTTGGAATTTAATGGTGTAATAGAAGGTCCCTGCTGTAATATAATGGTTGTAATCATATGTATCGAACTTCAGCTATTTACTGAGATCTCCCCCCCACCGCTCTCTCTCTCTCTCGGCCCTCCTCTCATCGCTCTCCGGGGGGTCGGTGTGTCTCTCGGGGGGTGCGTTGTCCTCCCTTCCTCATCTCTCTCCTCTCTCTCTCTCCTCACTCCTCGCTCTCGCTCGCTCTCTCTCTATCTCTCTCTCTCACTAGCTGTCCTCTTTCCCTCACTCCCTCGTCGCTTCTGTCCTCTCTCTCTCTCTCTCTCTCTCTCACACACACACACACACACAACCCACACACAACACACACACACCCACACACC
>JADBJO010002406.1:0-7500 GCA_016801955.1 Conus betulinus
GCTGCTAGAGAGAGAGGAGGCAACAGGCAGGACTCACATACAGACAGCAATATTTAACGTCGTCTCTACTGTAGGAGTAAACCAGATATCGCGCTACCGAAAAAAAAAACGAACCAATTATCAATTTAATTCACATCATTTCAATAAGTATGCAAATACACCTGCGAAAGCCAATCAATAAACAAACAAATATTTCAGCATAGCCTGATTCCAACCTTTGAACAAGGAGAAATTAATTTGTTAAAATGCCCCCTGTTGGTTCCCAAACAATGGTTTTCGAACGTTTCTTGCTTGTACATGTTTGAACCATGGTCCTGCGGGATCATTTACAATGCCGGCTCTTACCCAATTCTTTCCTTCACCTGTTCCGTCAACGCTATGATTACCAAGAAATCGGTACGTGAAAGTAATGGCAGTTACATTGAATTCACCGCGATAGCCCTCTTTAAAACTAAAATTAATGACATCTCGTCGCCCACCTGCGCCCCCCTCATCTCTCTCTCTCTCCGCCTCTCTCCCCCTCTCTCTCTCCTCCTCTCCGTCCTCCTCCTCTTCTCGTCTCTTCTCGTCTGCCTCACTCTCTCGCTCTCTCTCTCTCTCTCGTCCTCTCTCTCTCTCTGTGTGTTTGTGTGTGTGTGAGTGTGTGGGTGTGTGTGTGTGTGGTGTTGTGTGTGTGTGTGTGTGTTGTGTGTGTGTGTGTGTGGTGTGCTCTGAGAACGCAGAGCATGAAGAAAATATATACTTACAGCCGTTTTATACGTTTATCTGAATGGGACACACACCTCAAACACATTTGACTTGTGTTTTCCTGTTTATTTATTTTATCTGTATTCCTTTTTCTGTTATAGTGCGGGTTCTCTCGCTTGGTTTACTGTCCAGTAGGCTGCTACAGTTTTCTTATTTCTTCTTTTTGTCTTTCCTCTCTTCTTATCTTTCTCTCACTGTCTCTTTTCTCGTCCGCAAACTTCATCTTCTTCTTCTCAATCCCGCTTCTCTCTTTTCCAAATACAACGCCTCCGCTAACCATTCCACTCCTTCATCTTTCCCACCAAAACAACCTTTTTCATCCCGTCCATCCTTCTCCCAGCTCTCAGACCGGAGCTATCATAGCAACAACAGTAAATAATGTTAACACACATAAGCCATCAAGGAGAATGTGTTGAGAAACAACGGCCATGTTTTCTTCACTGCTTCTCTTACTCTCTCTCTCTCTACTCTCTCTCTCTCCTCTCCTCCTCTCTCTTCTCTCTCTCCTCTCTCGCTCTCTCTCTGTGTGTCTCCTGGGTGTGTGTGGTGTGTGGTGTGGTGTGGTGTGGTGTGGTGTGTGTGTGTTTCATGTGTGTTTTAATTTACTAGATTCGATTAAATAAGTTGATGCTGAAGCACCTGTGTTATATTAATGTGTCCGCTTCCATACGTGCTTGCCTGCTAGCTTGCTCGTATACTTTTTTCACTCAAAACGCGTGCAAGTCGCGCGCAAGCGCGCGTGTGTGCATGTGTTTGCATGTGTGTGTGTTAATGTTGTGTGTGTGTGTTGTGTGTGTGTGTGTGTGTGAGTGTGTTTGTGAGCGAGAGAGAGAGAGAGAGAGCGAGAGAGAGAGAGAGAGACGAGGCAATACCAAACACACACTGCCACGTACGCTCGCACACACGCACGCAAAACCACACACACACACCCACAAACACACCCCACACCACCACCAACACACACACACACACACACGCACGCACGCACGCACGCACGCACGCACACACGTACGCACGCCACGCACGCACGCACTCACAGAGAGGAGAGACGGAGATAACAAGAGAGAGGAGAGAGAGAGAGAGAGAGAGAGAGAGAGAGAGAGAGAGAGAGAAGAAAGTCAGGAAATTAGCATAGAGGGTCCAGGAGTCTTGTTTTTTGCCCATATCCCCTATCATTCCTGCAGAATGATGGAAATAAATAAGAAAGTCTTGGGCTTCACAATAAAATCAAACACTACATAACCTGCACAACACAACCTGTGAAAAAACTCAGTCATTCTTTGTGTCTTTGAAATGATTTATAGACTGGATTTTGTAAAAAGAAAAGAAATGACAAATAAATCAATAAATCAGTCCTTATGAATTTAGTAACATAGCTTCTGTGCATGCAACCCTTCGGTTTGGATTTCCAGCTACCGATCGAACGTATTAGTGACTCGGGTACGACAACCACAAACAAAAAAAAAAAGGAAAAGGGAAAGAAGCAAAGGTCCCAGTAAACAAAAAGGGGGGGGGGAATGGGTTTAATTCGAGCAACTAGAGACGCCGCACTAGACCACCCCCGTTCGTCCCATCCCCGCAGTCCCCTCAGCCTACCCTTTGTGGTCCCTCAGCTCCCAACCTCCATTCCGCTCCTTGTTTTTTTTTTTTTCTTTTCTTTCTCCTTTTCTTTTTTTTTGTTTTCCTTTTTCCCCAGTCCTCCCTAACCTGCGCTCCCCTTCCCTATCAACATCTAACTCAGTCAGGTTATTTGTCCAGGTCTTCTCTCATATCAGACCGCATAGCAGGACACAAATGAGTTAACACAACACACGCGTGGGTGCGGCGGGCGCACGCGCTGCGCGCGCGCATGGGGCTCGTACCCACACACACACACCCCACACCCACACACACACACACACAACCACCCCACACACTCATCCACACACAACTCCTTCCTCCCTCCTCTCTCCTCTCTCTCTCCCAGTCTGTCTGTGTCTGTCCTGTCTCTGGTCTCTGTCGCTGTCTGTACCAATGTCTGTCCATATGTTGTTCCGTCTGTCTGTCCGTCTGTCTGTCCTGTCTGTCCTCTCTCCTCCTCTCTCTCCACACCCCACACACACACACAACACCACACACCCACACACCACCAGACACACAAACACACACACACACACCACATACAGAGATTGAGGAGACATATACATATCCGAAACAGAACAAAGGCAGAGTCAAGAACGGATTTATATATTATTAAGCTATATTATATACATATATAATATATATATATATATATATAATTTTCTATATAAAAACCTACAGTACAATTTTTCATGCAACGTTTTTCATCTTTAAGATTTGGGGGTTTTCGGCCACGTCCACCTCCCTCGCACCCCCAACATCCCCACGCCTCTCCTCGTTCCCCCCGCCCCCCCCCTCCTTCCACCCCGTCCTTCATACATCAAACAAAGCCTCTGGGGCCTTAGTACTATTGCGGTTACCGAGAAATAACTAAGCGAAAAAAAAGAAAGAAAGGAAGAAGAATAAAAAAAAAAAGAAGGAAAAAAATGAAATTTACGTATTCCTTCCTGGCTGTATACCTTGTGGCTTTAATATCTTCTTTTGAGTCTTTCCAGTCTCTCCCATGCTGAATTTATCGGCTTTTCTTCATTTATCTTTTTTTTTTTTCTATATTTTTGAAGCCTTCTCCGTTTCACACCAAACATCCGTTCTTCTTTTTTTTTTTAATTCTTTTTGTGTCTTTTAGTTTTTCCTGGCCACTTTTTTTCTTTTCCTGGATAATTTTATGTACCCGGAAGACAGCGTTTCGTTTTATACACCAATAGATTTATTTCGCATTAGCACGGTGTCTTTTCCTCCGACAAACATTCGCTCTTTCATTCTTTGTTTCTTTCTTCCTTCTTCCTTCCTTTCTTTCTTTCTTTCTTTTATTCCTCTCTCTCCTCTCTCTCACTCTCTCGTCTCTCTCATCTTTCTTTCTTTATTTTTGTCTGCTTTCTTTTCCTTCTTGTTCATATCTTCTTTCTTCTTTCTCTGTTTCCTCTTTTTCACTTCTCCCCCCGCTCCTGTTTCTCCTCTCCTCCTTGTTCTTTTATATTCCCCCTTTTTCTTTCCCTTTCTTTTTCCTCTCTTTCTTTCTTCCTTTCTTTCTTTCTTTCTTCCTGCTCTGTCTGTCGTCTATCTGCCTGTTAATCTGTCACTCGCTCTCTCTCTCTCACCTCTCTCTCTTCTCCTCTCTGTCTTCGTCTCGTCTCCTCTCTCTCTTTGAACCACAGGGTACATGGTTTCATTGATGCTTGATTGCGGAACGAGATAATTTCACCAATCTAGAGAAATCTTCTGTCTTTCTTGTGGCCTCTCTTTCTCTCCCGTCTCCCCCCTGCCCCTCCATTCCTCTTGGTCCGTACTCTCCTCCCTCCGCTCTCTCTCCACTCCGCATCTCTTCGCCCTCCACCGTCCTCGCCTCTCTCTCCCGCCCATCTCCTCTGCTGGCCTCCTCTCCCCTCTCTCCCTCATCTTTCTTCTCACCCTTTGCCCTCTCCCTCTCTCTTCTCCTTTCTCTCCTTCGTCTCGTATCTCTACCCTCTCTCACTGTGAGCTCCCTCTCTGCTCTCTCACCCTCTCCGTCTCCCCTCCCTCTCTGCCTTCTTCTCCTCTCCAACCACCTCCCATTCTCCTCCCATCCCCTCTCTCGTTCTCCCTCCACATCTCCTCTTCTCGTGTCTCGCTATGTCTCCTCGGACCTCCCTTACCGTCCACCTCTACCTCCCTCATCTCTCCCTCCATCGCCCGCTCTCTCCTCCCATCCTCCCTCATCTCCTCCTTCATCCTCTCCAGCCTCCCCTCTCTCTCTCGTCTCTCCTCCTTCCACTCTCTCTCTCTCTCTCTCTCCGCTCTCTCCTCTCTCTCTTTTCTTCCTCTTTTCGATGTGTTGTGTTGTGTGTGTGTGTGTGTGTGTGTGGTGTGTTGTGTGCTTGTGTTGTGTGGTGTGTGTACTTCATCTCTTCTTCGGTTTTTAAATTAATCGTTATTACCTCTTCCATGCCTCTATTCATAGCTTCAATACCTTTTGACTAATTCTCCGTATTATGACTCAATTCATGTCGGCGCCTATTCATTTTGGCCACGCACCACACACACAACACCCACACACAACACCAGCACACACACAGACACACATACCACACACACACACACACACCACACATGGACACACAGGCGCGGCTGGTCGCCGCACGAAAAAACTAACCACACACACCACCACACACACACACACACACACCCCCCACAGTCACACGCACACACACACACACACACACACACACCCAAACCACACACACAAACACATTGATGACGCAACGCCTGGAAATCTCATAAAGGATGGGCATCAAGTCTCAGAATTAATTGGGGACCTGTTAGCCTCATTCTTCATCACTTGTGGGCTGAATTCATCTTCAGTAAAAATGTGAGGGGATCAAACAATGGTGGTCTTTTCACGTTGAAATTTCAGCGCGGGAAAAACCCCCAGCACTACTTCTTCGCTTTCAACCCAGAGTGGAGAAAGGGGACATATTACAAGGCCATCTTCAAAGGGTGATGGTCCCTCGTACTAGCTCTGAGACGTATGCTATCACTGTTTCACATTACGAAACCTGACTGGTTGTGTCTTGCACGTGTTGGAATCAGGAACAGGCGCCAACATGAACATGATATCTGCATGCATGCCAATTCTGTGTCTTTCAGCCAAACCCCCCCCCCCAAAAAAAAAAAAAAAAATGTCTTGTCTAATGGGGTGATAAATACAATATCAATCTTATCCGTGGGATTCTGTGGCATATATTTCAATTTCTTTAACGACATTGGCCTTTTTCTTTTAACATGATTACATGCACACACGCACACGTGTTTGTGTGCGCGCAGCGCGCACACACACACACACACACACACACACACACGCGCGCGCGACCGCGCGCGCGCGCAGCTGACAGTAAGTTCCCACACAATACTGATATAAAGGATTAAGGCAGGGGAGGGGAAAAGAAAAAACAGCAGTCAGCAGCACAGCAGCAGCAGCAGCAGCAGCAAAGCAGCGCATCAATAGCAGCAGCTGCAACAACAATGAGACAAACACACAACAAACAACAACAACACAACAACAACCAACGGAAACGCATATACCCAGCGAGAACAAAAAAGAAGAAACAGAGAGAGAGAGAGGAGAGAGAGACAGACAGACAGACAGACAGACAGACAGAGACACAGAGAGAGGACTGAGACTGAGAGAGAGAGAAGAGAGCCGAGAGAGAGAGGGAGAGTAGAGAAGATAGGCGAGAGAGAGAGACTGAGGAGAGAGAGAGAGAGGAGAGAAGAGAGAGAGAAGAGGACAGACAGACAGACAGAGAGTAACAGACAGCACAGAGAAAGAAGTGACAGAAAGAAAAAACAGGACGGACGGTGAGAAGGCAAACTTCCTGCGTCAAACGCCACAAATCCGCCCCTCAAAAAAACGCGGAAAATGGGCAGGAGACACGGCGTGACCTACACCTGTTTACTGGGTTCATTTCTGAGATCGTGTGTCGTGCGCTCTTGTGACATAAGCGATGGGGTCCACAATGTGCGTGAAGACTGATGGGCACGTGTGGCATCAACCTGTTAGTTCTAACTTGCCTTGGGAGAGAATATTTATGGAGGATGGGAAGAGTCTGGAACTGCAGAACCAGAGGTGGTGGGGCTTGGGGGTGGGCAGGGGGTTGCAAAAATTGGGGAGGTGAACAAAAAGACAAAGGCGTGCGGGTAGAGAGAGTTGAAATGGGGGGGGATGGGAGGGATGGAAAGGAAAAGCATGAACTACCGAATTTCTCTTTTCCCTCTTCTTACTTAGACTTTGTTTAGATTTAGATGATGCTGCGTCTTGCGACGTATGAAGCAGTCAAGGCGCTCCACTGTGCACGGTCCCCAGCCAGTCTGGTTGTTTCACATAGTCTTCTCCTCCTCTTTCTATTTTACGTGTTAAAATCCATACCAACTAGAGAATGATGATTGAAGACCAGGATAAAATTCCCATCAGGGAGGATCTTGGAATGGGACCTATTTTTTACACTACATTAGCATTATCAGGAAACGACAAACGCGTGCACATTTGAAATGCCAATATTTTTTTATGCTAATCAGCAGCAGCAGTCAAAACGCGGAACGTCAGGCTAGAAACTTGTTGCTAAAACCACTGAGCTAAGGTGGCGGACATCCGCTTCAGCCATACAATTATGCCTCAGTGCAATCCCCACCCACATCTCTCTCACCGAGCTCTCTCTTCATTTCTCCACACAATCCCCCCACCTCACCCTCAACTCTCCACACACACACACACACAACACACACACACACACAAACACCACACACACACACACCGCACGAATGCGCATCACTCCGCACGCACGCACGCACGCACGCACCGCACGCCAACACACACACAACACACACACACACACACACACACACAGACATTCACGCACACTCGCACGGATGCACACACACACACACACACACAACACACACACACCACAGCACACACACACAACACACCACACACCCACAAACACACACACACACACACACACCACGACCACAACAACACATACACACACACCCGCCCCGCACGCCCGCACGCATGCGCTCACTCACGCACGCAGAAATTTCCAGGGAATCTTCCTGCGAGCAGTGTAATTACACTAATGGCTTTTTTTTTGTTTCCTT
>JADBJO010002406.1:12500-15000 GCA_016801955.1 Conus betulinus
GAGAGAGAAAGAGAATAGCGAAGACGAGGTTGGAGATGGATCGCTACATTCCGGATCAAAGCACGGAGTTCGCTCGTTTCACAGGCGCGCGTGTTCATGATAGGGTTTGTGACATATTTGTTTTAACCCCAAAAACAGGGCTTCGAGCTTTACTATCTAACGTCAGGAGTTCGAATACTTATGATATCCAAGATCAAGAGTTCGAATACTTATGATATCCAAGATAAGGAATACGACAGGTTCATGTCCTACTTAATTGAGCATGATGTCATCCTGGTCGTATTGAACCTTTGTTCTAAAACACACACACCCCCCCCCCCACACCCACACACACACACACACCTACCGTTGTCATTCTGGTTGCATTATTAGTGTGCTTTATGAATTTCTGTCCCCACACTAACTAGAAACGAACCAGTTGCTTCCTGCACAAAGGACAGTTCGGAGGATACCGAAGCGGGGATGGTTGTAAATGGGAAAATACAGAGAGCGACTGATGTTACTATCATGACTGGAACAATCGTCTCTCTCTCTCTCTCTCTCTCTCTCTCTCTCTCTCTCTCTCCTCTCTCTCTCTCTCTCTCTCTCTCTCACACACACACACACACACACACACACACACACACACACACACACATACACGTATGCACGCGCGCACACACACACACACACACACACACACACACACACACACACACACACACACACACACACAGAAAACACGCGCGCGCGAGAGCTCACGCACGCATGTGTACACACACACACACACACACACGCGCGCGCGCGCGCGCGCGCGCGCGCGAAATAAACAGTTTAATTTACTCACCAGAATGAAGATGTGGATTCCACAGCGGATGGAAAAAAGTTTTTTTTTTTTTTTTTTGTGGCGTTTCATTTCAGTTTAGTTCATACATTTTCATTCATTTTACTTCAACTTACCAATCGCCAAAAAGGTAACACAATCCATTGAATCATGTAACTTGAAACATGTTTCGATACATATGAACAAACCAGCCAATGAGGTAAAACAAACAAACAAACAAACCTAAACAAGTTGGTCGTGCTCTTTTTCAGATACTTTTCAGTTTAAACAAATCTTAAATAAATGTCAGCGAACCGCCCAGACATTTTCAGTTTAAGTTCACTTAGTCCCTCATGTCGAGAAAGATCCAATGCTTTCTGTTCTGACGAGGATTTACACAAGATGATTTTTTTTTCATTTTTATATCCACGTCTATGAATAGTAACATCTTGTGACTGGTGTGCATGATGATATCAATAATCCTTTTTTATCGTGCGGCAGCAGTGAGGAGACAAAGGGGCGTTAACCATTTCGTTTCTAAATAGCTTCGTTGACCTCGATTCTTCTTTGTAGTTAGGGATAAAAGGAAGAACGAGGACAAGCAGGGCTGAAAGACAAGCAAATGGAACGCCAGAAGGTTCACGTGCAGGTTTTTTTTTTCTTATTTAAGGGTAACCTTTTATTACAATCCTTGTGCCTCTTAATACTCTCTCTCTCTCTCTCTCTCTCTCTCTCTCTCTCTCTCTCTCTCTCTCTCTCTCTCTCTCTCTCTCTCTCTCTCTCTCTCCTCTGTGGCCTCTGTGTGTGTCTCTTGTGTGTGTGTGTGTGTGTGTGTGTGTGTGTGTGTGTGTGTGTGTGTGTGGTGTACACTCACAAGGTGTGTGTGTGTGTGTGTGTGTGTGTGCGCGCGTGTGGTGTGTTCGAACTCAGTGCATGAGGAAGGTGTACACTCACAGCTGTGTGTGTGTGCGCGCGTGCGTGTGTGCTTACGTGTGTGTGTGTGTGTGTGTGTGTGTGTGTGTGTGTGTGTGTGTGTGTGTGTGTGTGTGTGTGTGTGTGTGTGTGTGTGTGTGTGTGCGTGCGTGCGTGCATGTGTGTGTGTGTGTGTGTATGTGTGTGTGTGTGTGTGTGTGTGTGTGTGTGGTGTGTGTGTGTGTGTGTCCTGCATGCACATTTGTAGTCTGTCTGTCTGTCTGTCTGTTTGTGTGTGTCTGTGTTTGTGTCTGCGTCTGTGACTGCGTTCGTATGTTTGAGCTCTGTGTATGAGGAAAATGTAAACCCACAGCTGTTTTTCCACCCGATCGTCTGACTGCTATGGAGCAGAATGGACAACAAACATCTGTCTTTGTCTTTTCCAGTTTTGATCTGTTCCCTTTTTATGCGTATGCGTATGTTCATCACTTTGTTTGCAGTTGGGGTCTCTTTTTTCCCCCGCCCTCGCTCTCTCCGCAGTCACACGACCCTCATACCCCTTACCCCCCCCCCCCTCCCTTTGTTTCCACCACTCCCGGTCCCTTCCTGTCTCAGACAGGAGATATCATGGCAGAGAGTAAATAATGGGGAAGCATCCTGTCAGCTGGTTAAAAGCAACTGCCGTGGATTATCGCTAACATCGTATGGCTGTTTATAAGAGAGAGAGAGAGAGAGAGAGAGAGAGAGAGAGAGAGAGAGAGAGAGAGAGAGAGAGATCTGAACAGA
>JADBJO010002406.1:57500-60000 GCA_016801955.1 Conus betulinus
TGTGGGGGGGGGGGGGGGGGGGGGGGGGCTCGTGCTTTTTCTCGCTCTCCAGAAAGTGATTTTGGATGGCTCAGGACACAGGAAATGGGGGAAGAAGAAGCTCCACCATCTATTCGGACATGGTCAATCAACCATGTTCATGTTGACAGAATGAGGATACCGAAACAGGTATAGAACGGAGAGTAGAAATAAATGGTAGGTCAGCAAAATAGACACTGGGAGGATAAAGGCTAAGAGTAGTCTGGCAGTGGAACAATAGGTAAAAAAAAAGAAATAGGAGGGGAGGGGAAGCGAGAGAATCCTCCGGGGTGTATAGTGGGAAAGGGAGGGGGTGGGGGGCAGGGGGGTGCAGATAAGGACTTTGAAGTTTCGAATGGTGGAGTTGTAAATCTTCAGCTGATGATCCCGTCACCAAGGTGACGGGTTCCTGGCAGTACTAAAGGATGAAGAAAGAACTGTGAAGTCATCAAAGTCCATCGACAGTCCTGATCGATACCTTGACTAGGAATGGTTGCAGAATTCGGAACGAGCTGCTTGGATCTCTCTCTCTCTCTCTCTCTCTCTCTCTCTCTCTCTCTCTCTCTCTCTCTCTCTCTCTCTCTCTCTCTCTCTCTCTCCCCCCCCTTGGGTGGCTTCCCTTGCATGGCTGCTGGAAATAGCGAAAAAAAAAAAAAAAACATGGATAAAATATGAAACAATGTGTTCGACATGTCAGTAACAGTTTTCCTGTTTCCTGTACGGAGTGTTCTGAAGACAATCATGCAAGAACTGATAGCATCTTCCTTCAGAATAGAAAGCAGAAGGCACCAAACAGCCATCGTGCCATGCCACGACTATCGCTAGCTGCTCACCATTCACAACTTGTTCACTGTGACACTGTCATGTT
Source organism: Conus betulinus (assembly GCA_016801955.1). NCBI lineage: Eukaryota > Metazoa > Mollusca > Gastropoda > Neogastropoda > Conidae > Conus > Conus betulinus. Next base: position 58,387 of record JADBJO010002406.1, read on the forward strand.
CTGTCTCCCTCGCAAACAATGAGAGACAGGACACGAGCTACGGAACACAACAATTGACAGTGCCAGACCAAGAGGCAATTTCTTGTCCTACCTTTCGCGCCTTTTTTTTCAGCAAGACAGCAAGCCTGTGTACACATTCATTAATACAGCCTACATGGTACCAGGGACTTCCAGAGCAATAGGAGTGTTACTAATAATGTCGGGCAATCTTGGAGGTCAGCTGACAGTGTGTTGCAGTGAGTCATCAACAAGAAACGTGGACCAATCTACGAATAATTGACATAGCAAATCTAGAGATAAAAGGGAGAAGTGTTAGTACTGGTAAAATATTACTATGAAAAAATAAAACAGATATACACATTTTGTAAGCACTCTATGACCACACACACACACACACACACACACACACACACACACACACACACACACACACACACATATATATATATATATATATATATATATATATATATATATATATATATATATATATATATATATATATATATATATATATATATATATATCCATTCAGTGAAAATATACTGAGCGATGGTGACGGCAGTTCTGTGTCATACTTTCGCGTGTGTGGGACCTCGGTTTTGAAAAACCATAAATCTTTATAAACATGTTACGCATTTCGTGGTTGATTATATATATATATATATATATATATATATATATATATATATATATATATATATATATATATATATATATATATACATGTTTATTTTTAATTTGTATATATACACACATATGTATATGTGTGCGTGTGCGTACGTACTTACGTGCGCGCGCGCGCGCGCGTGTGTGTGCGTGCGTGTGCATGTGTGTGTGTGTGTGTGTGTGTGTGTGTGTGTGTGTGTGTGTGTGTGTGTGTGTGTGTGTGTGTGTGAGCGCGCGCGCGCGTGTGTGTGTGTGTGTGTGTGTGTGTGTGTGTGTGGAGGGGGAGGGGGGTTACGTCATCTCGTCATAAATGGCAAAAAATTGTTTATCGATGACGATGACAGTTTGTGGGAAAAAAGACTGAATACAGACTGGTCTTATCCTTTTGTTTGTCCCCCCCCCCCCCCCCCCCTCCCCCGCCCGCCGTAGTTATCATGGCAAAACGAAACCGTTTGGATTAACCACGCTCTTGCCTTCAACTGCCAGCTAGGGAAATGCGTTTTGCAGCAGCATATTCACACAGCTAGGTGATCATTCTCATTGCCTGCCAAACGCAGCGATGACACATGCGAAGCTGCATTCTCATTCGTGCTGTTAAATGTGAACGGGCTTTCATCAAACCATGTTTCAAGTTTCAAGGTATTACGGCTGAAGACGGAAGTTATTACCAGTAGAACACACACTGTTATGTTCGCAAGATGGAGTTTAACAGTTGCCATATGTTATCAGTGAAGAATGATGATGTTTTAATCTCCTTCTGTACATGCTGGCGATGTCATTTTCACACTCATTATGATATTGTTTACCTGTACCTTTCCCCACCACGTATATGTGTGTGTGTGTGTGTGTGTGTGTGTGTGTGTGTGTGTGTGTGTGTGTGTGTGTGTGTGTTTATGCTTGAGGAAGACGAACAGATCGAAGCTCCTGTTTATAGAGTTTCTTGCA
>JADBJO010002406.1:87500-90000 GCA_016801955.1 Conus betulinus
AATTAATGACTATGATCAAAGGATTCACGATGAGTGTCTTATGCATACAACTTGGCAGATGTCACACACACACACACACACACACACACACACACACACACACACACACACACACACACACACACACACACACACATATATATATATATATATATATATATATATATATATATATATTATATATATATACACGCATGCATGCACGCACACAGTCACGCACGCGCGCACTCATGCAATCACGCACGCACACACACACACACACACACACACACACACACACACACACACACACACACACACACACACATATATATATATATATATATATATATATATATATATATATATATATATATATATATATATATATATATATATATATATATATATATACACGCATGCATGCACGCACGCAGTCACGCACGCGCGCACTCATGCAATCACACACACACACACACACACACACACACACACACACACACACACACACACACACACACACATATATATATATATATATATATATATATATATATATATATATATATATATATATATATATATATATATATATATATATACGCATGCATGCATGCACGCAGTCACACACGCGCGCACTCATGCATTCACACACACACACACACACACACACACACACACACACACACATACACACAACACACACACACACACACACACACACACACACACACACACACACACACACACACACACACACACACACACACACACACGCGCGCGCGCGCGCGCGCGCGCACATGTACGCATGCACGCAATCACTAACGCACAAAACACAGACACACACAGGCATTTACCCAAGCGCAATAGATATATGCACAAGCCGCTAAAGATAACAAAATAACAACGACAACGACAAACAAGAACAACAACAACAACACCAACGGCAGCATCAACAACAACAAACATCAACTACAATCATTACAAACAACAGCAACACACTGCACAAACATTTCTTTTCCATTCTGTTTCTATCTTCGATCCAGTCCATTCCAATCCCTCAGAATCCCCACCCATAATTCCAATCTCGCAGAATCCCCTCCGATATTCCAGAGTGAGAGCGAGAGAGAGAGAGAGAGAGAGAGAGAGAGAGAGAGAGAGAGAGAGAGAGAGAGAGAGAGAGAGAGAGAGAAGATTAAAGGATGATCATAAAGGCAGATTGAGTTCCCGCGTATAACTTTAAAATGACGTGACCTTAGCGTTCAACACTGAGGCAATACGGCGCGCAACACTGCGCGCTAGCGGCGTTTCCCACTCCTCCACCCCAATCGACATTTCCCAAGATTTCTCTCACAGTCAGTTTACGTACACCCGTTTTTCAGAAGATGGAGCTTAAGAATGCGGAGTTCTAAATCGATCCTTGGGTATGATTGCCTCTTTCTTTATGAACACGGTTTTTAGTGTGTGCGTCATTAAGTCCTGAAAAGTCCGTGTAGAGAGGAGGACATAGACATAAGGTATGAACAGAAATCCACTGCAAGAGCAAGCAAATTAGGATTGAACGAGAGAGAGAGAGAGAGAGAGAGAGAGAGAGAGAGAGAGCGAGAGAGAGAGAGAGAGAGAGAGAGAGAAAGTAGGTCACAGAATCCATTAAGTAAACAAGGAAAAAGGCACTAACGATGTGACTGTCCAACGGGCAACCAACCAACTAGCCAGCTTGCCAATCTCACAGGCATCTAACTAACAAACTTACTAACGAACGAACAAACGAACAAACGAATTGTCTAACTAACCAACAACCACCAACCAACCAACCAACTAACCAACTAACAACTAACTAACTAACCAACCAACCACCAACCAACCAACTAACTAACTAACTAATTCACCCACTCACTCACTCACTCACTTCCTCACTAGCTACTACCTACCTACCTACCTAACTAACTAACTAACTAACTAACTACTAACTAACTAACTAACTAACTAACTAACTAACCAACCAACCAATCAACAAAATAACCAACTGACTTATGTACAAACTAACTAAACAAACGAACGAAGTAACTAACTGAAACACTAAATCACTATATCACTAACTCAATCACTAACTAAATCACTAACTAAATCACAACTAACTAATTTCTGACACACAGGTTTTTGTTGTGTTCAACACTATTTTTCTATTTGCCTATTTTCGAAACTGTCTACCAACGTAACGATTAACTAACTGAGTGACAGAGTGATTGACAGATGAAGTAACTGACTAATTTATCAACTAGCTTGGTAGGTTTACTGACCTTGAAGTATCAGTCAGTCACGCATTCAGGCAGGGGAATGAAAGTACTAATCGTTTTTGGGATTCAGTTAGTTGAAACCCTCTATCTCCCCAACCAGCTTCCCTCCAAACCTTCGTCCAATTCCTACATCACAACACTTCATCTTTGTGTCATTCCAACAGTCTCTCTCTCTCTCTCTCTCTCTCTCTCTCTCTCTCTCTCTCTCTCTCTCTCTCTCTCTC
>JADBJO010002406.1:97500-100000 GCA_016801955.1 Conus betulinus
TTTTTTGCGTTGTTGTTTTAGTTGTTGATGTTTTTGTTGTGTGTTGTTGTTGATGATGATGATGATGCTGTATTGTTTTGTTGTTGTTGTTTTACTAATGTTGTTGTTATTGTTGTGTTGTTGTCGTTGTTTTTCATTTTTCTTATTTTTACTGCTGTTGTCGGTGTTTCTCTTTTTTTTAACTGTTGTTGTGAACACACACACACACACACACACATATATATATATATATATATATATATATATATATATATATAATGCTGAACAATTAAGTAGTGGGGGGAAAACAAGTGCAGGTTAACAATTCTTCCATCATTATAGTAATGATTTGGCAAAGATTTTGAGAAAAAAAAAAAAAAAGGGAATGAAGTAAATGGGAAAATGTATCATAAATATAAAAACCCTTCACTAGCTGCATGAGGAAACTATCGCAATCCCTCTCGAAGACAGATCTATATGTATCGCCTGCTCCGAGGCCTTTCGTCCGCTGGATCGGACTCATCAGGGAGACGCGGCTGATTGTGTCTGTGCTTTTGGCGTCAGATAGAGACACACCACAGTCATAATTCTGTGGTGTTTCCGACCACCAAGGGTTCGAAATAGAATGCAACAGCACCCCCAAAGCAGCCAGCGAAAGGTAGTAGAATTTAAACAAAACGAAAGTGTGGAGAGGAAAAAAGTTGTTGAAAACTAAAAATATTACCCAAACAGTATAAAATGTAATGGACCATCTTTGAGCCTATGCTTGAGGATCCATTTAAGGATGCAAGGGAGTCAAAAGATATAGAACAGTCTGAGTGGTCAGCTCTGCTGTTCAATAACCCAAGCATTGTCAGCGGCTAAGAATTGTGCAGAACAACCTTTTCCTTGGATCTCGTAAGAGATGCAATCACCCACTGATTGACCAAACAATATAATGCTGAACAATTAAGTAGTGGGGGAAAACAAGTGCAGGTTAACAATTCTTCCATCATTATAGTAATGATTGGCAAAGATTTTGAGAAAAAAAGAAAATGAAGTAAATGGGAAAATGTATATCATAAATATAAAAACCCTTCACTAGCTGCATGAGGAAAACTATCGCAATCCCTCTCGAAGACAGATCTATATGTATCGCCTGCTCCGAGGCCTTTCGTCCGCTGGATCGGACTCATCAGGGGACACGGCTGATTGTGTCTGTGCTCTTGGCGTCAGATAGAGACACACCACAGTCCATAATTCTGTGGTGTTCCGACCACCAAGGTTCGAAATAGAATGCAACAGCACCCCCAAAGCAGCCAGCGAAAGGTAGTAGAATTAAACAAAACGAAAGTGTGGAGAGAAAAAAGTTGTTGAAAACTAAAAATATTACGCAAACAGTAAATGTAATGGACAATCTTTGAGCCTATGCTTGAGGATCCATTAAGGATGCAAGGGAGGTCAAAAGATATAGAACAGTCTGAGTGGTCAGCTCTGCTGTTCAATAACCCAAGCATTGTCAGCGGCTAAGAATTGTGCAGAACAACCTTTCCTTGGATCTCGTAAGAGATGTAATCACCCACTGATTGACCAAACAATATAATGCTGAACAATTAAGTAGTGGGGGGAAAACAAGTGCAGGTTAACAATTCTTCCATCATTATAGTAATGATTTGGCAAAGATTTGAAAAAAAAAGAAAATGAAGTAAATGGGAAAATGTATATCATAAATATAAAAAACCCTTCACTAGCTGCATGAGGAAACTATCGCAATCCCTCTCGAAGACAGATCTATATGTATCGCCTGCTCCGAGGCCTTTCGTCCGCTGGATCGGACTCATCAGGGAGACACGGCTGATTGTGTCTGTGCTCTTGGCGTCAGATAAGAGACACACCACAGTCCATAATTCTGTGGTGTTCCGACCACCAAGGGTTCGAAAAAGAATGCAACAGCACCCCCAAAGCAGCCAGCGAAAGGTAGTAGTAAATAAAAACAAAACGAAAGTGTGGAGAGGAAAAAAAGTTGTTGAAAACTAAAAATATTACGCAAACAGTATAAAATGTAATGGACAATCTTTGAGCCTATGCTTGAGGATCCATTTAAGGATGCAAGGGAGGTCAAAAGATATAGAACAGTCTGAGTGGTCAGCTCTGCTGTTCAATAACCCAAGCATTGTCAGCGGCTAAGAATTGTGCAGAACAACCTTTCCTTGGATCTCGTAAGAGATGCAATCACCCACTGATTGACCAAACAATATAATGCTGAACAATTAAGTAGTGGGGGAAAACAAGTGCAGGTTAACAATTCTTCCATCATTATAGTAATGATTTGGCAAAGATTTGAGAAAAAAAGAAAAAAAGGAAATGAAGTAAATGGGAAAATGTATATCATAATATAAAAAACCCTTCACTAGCTGCATGAGGAAACTATCGCAATCCCTCTCGAAGACAGATCTATATGTATCGCCTGCTCCGAGGCCTTTCGTCCGCTGGATCGGACTCATCAGGGAGACACGGCTGATTGTGTCTGTGTGCTCTTGGC
>JADBJO010002406.1:130000-132500 GCA_016801955.1 Conus betulinus
AAGTGAGTTACGTCTGTCGTTATCCTTCCCCCCGCAGTTCTCAAAGATTCATTTATGAACTAAATTATTACTGCGACTTTTATTTTCATTCCTACTCCACCAAGAAAAGTGTTTACTTTTAAGACATGCGAAAGTTTAAGTTTAACCTCCTTCGCCCCCCTCCTCCTCCCGCCCCCCCCCCCCCACCCCCCCCATCCCTACCCCTACCCCTCCCCGCGTTTGAGACATATTCTTTCCATGGAATATTGAAGTTAATAAGATTACAATTCGACTAGATTTTGAATTTTGTCATTATAGAGAAACCTATCTTAAATATTGACAATGACACATTGGATGTATGTGGATGCGCACCTGTCAGCAACAACAATAACACTCCCTGCCCCGCCGTTCCCTGCCCCCACAAAGCTGTACCTTCCATAAACTTTTTTTTTTTCCCGCACCACCCTTACTTCATTGTGTTTACTTTTGTAAAGTACTCATAACAACCGAGTTAAAAACACTGAACGAGAGAGAGAGAGAGAGAGAGAGAGAGAGAGAGAGAGAGAGAGAGAGAGACAGAGACAGAGACAGAGACAGAGACAAAGACAGACAGACAGACAAGACAGACAGACGGTGAAAGACACCTCAGACTGACAGACTGAGAAGAAGAAAAAGAAGAAGAAGAAGAAGAAGGAGAAGAAGAAGAAGAAGAGAGTGAGAGAGAGAGAGAGAGAGAGAGAGAGAGAGAGGAGAGAGAGAGAGCGGATAAGAAGAAGAAGAAAAAGAAGAAGAAGAGACAGAGACAGAGACAAAGACAGACATACAGACAAGACAGACAGACGGGTGAAAGATAGACAGACTGACAGAAGAAGAAGAAGAAGAAGAAGAGGAAAAAGAAGAGGGGGAGATAGAGAGAGAGAGAGAGAGAGAGAGAGAGAGAGAGAGAGAGAGACAGAGACAGAGACAGAGACAGAGACAGAGAGACAGAGAGAGTGAAAGAGAGAGAGCATGAAGAAGAAGAAGAACAACAAGAACAACGAGAAGAAGAAGAACAAGAAGAAGAACAAGAACAAGAATAAGAAGAATAAGAAGAAGAAGAAGAGAGAGAGAGAGAGAGAGAGAGAGAGAGAGAGAGAGAGAGAGAGAGAGAGAGATAGAGAGAGAGATAGCATGAAAAAGAAGAAGAAGAAGAAGAAGAAGAAGAAGAAGAAGAACAAGAACAAGAACAAGAAGAAGAACAAGAAGAAGAAGAAGAAACCTTCAAGAGAGGATAGGGGTAAAATGGCCGTGAGTGATAAGGACACACCTGTTATTTGTGTTTGTACAGCCGTGTTTTCCACCTCAACCCACTCTCTCTCTCTCTCTCTCTCTCTCTCTCTCTCTCTCTCTCTCTCTCTCTCTCCTCTCTCTCTCTCTCTCTCTCTCTCATACATGCACACGCACACACACACACACACACACACACACACACACACACACACACACACACACACACACACCGCACTCATGCACGCACGCACGCACGCACGCACACACACACACACACACACACACACAACACACACACACACACACACACACACACACACACGTGTGCGAGCTGATGTTTACTTCGTCATAACTGAGTAAAAGGTCAGTACAACCTAAATATTTCAATTGTCATCCCTGAGCCTGCATATCAAAGAAGACAGCTTTGCTTCATCTCCGTGACACCATGATCATCATGATCACCATGATCATGATCATCATGATCATCATCATTATCATCATCATCATCATCATCGTCGTCGTCGTCGTCCGTCGTCGGTCGTCGTCGTCGTCGTCGTCGTCATGATCATCATCATCATCACCATCATCATCATCATCATCATCATTACTATGATTATGATTATGATTGTAATTATAATCATTATTATTATTATTATTATCATCAGCATCATTATCATCATCATCACCATCACCCATCATCTCTCTCTCTCTCTCTCTCTCCTCTCTCTCTCTCTCTCTCTCTCTCTCATCTCTCTCTCTCTCTCTTTAGAATTGTTTGTCGTTTCGTATAATTCTTACCTTTCGCTAAGAAGCGTCTGTCTAAATCCTCTTCTTTGTTCTGTTGCCATCGTTTCATGTTACGGTTCCTCTTTCCTACTCCAACACTCGTCAAGCAGAGTGGATGGCACAGAGAGAGAGAGAGAGAGAGAGAGAGAGAGAAGAGAGAGAGAGAGAGAGAGAAAAAAAGGGCAGTGTAATTCAATGGAAAGAGCTGCTTGGTAATGGTTTCCTTGTGAGGGGTGTTTTAACTTGTATTATAAAAGATTTCCTCTGGTTTTTCGTCTGTGTATGTATGGATGGATAGGATGGATGGATGGATGGATGGATGGATGCATGCATGCATGCATGCATGCATGCATATCTAGCTAGCTAGCTAGCTAGTTAGCTAGCTATATGTATGTATTTATGTACGTATATGCATGTATGCGTGTATACCTGTATGTTAGTAGGTAGGTAGGTACTTATGTATAGT
>JADBJO010002406.1:182500-185000 GCA_016801955.1 Conus betulinus
CTCACTGTGTGAAAATCATCTTCTTCTTTTTCTTGTTTTCTCCACTGTCATTGAATCTGCAATAGTGAGACCTTTCCTACTTAATCCCAAAGTCTATTTAAACAATACAGTCCTGTCTCTAACCTTTGCTTTTGTATCAGCAATCACTGAAAAAAAAATCGTTCTTATGCATTTCTCAGAGCATCTCCAAACTACCGTATTGTACTACCCCTCTTCAGTCTTTTTTTTTTCCAGTCTGGTCACTGCACTGAAACGCTCAACTAAACATGGTCATTTTGTGGTGCTCGGTGGATGACGGTTAAGTCTCTTCTATCTCTTTGCTCGACTTACCACCAGCTTTCAACACCACTGATCACTCACTACTTCTGTGTATCTGAAACTCACTTTGGAATTACTTTTACTAAGCGTTTCATAGTTTGACACACTTAATACAAATTACACTCAAAACGTTTTTGTTGGTGGCCTCACTTCCCTTCCATTCCCTCTGAAATACGGTGTCCCTCAAGGTTTTGTTCTAGTTTTCTTTTGATCATAGGCGCTGGACAGAAGATGACATCGATCGAGCACACCAAACAGGCTACGCATGTGAAGGTCAAACTTGATCAATTATTGTCAAATTTTAAAAGGCGGAAAAAAAACAAAACGTCCTCAATTACGAACAGAGAGACACTCGGTAGCAACTTCTAGATAGGGGATCTAGAGTGGAAAACGACCTTACTAGTGCGCAGTACCAGGTCGTTGCTAAAGCTAGGAGGGAAGGAAAAAGGGCTTTCTTCAAAAATGGCCACTTGGTATTGCCCCGCAACTCCAAGGACCCCCAGTCGTGGGTGGTGGGAAGAGAAGACGCATGTAGTGTTTCCACGAGTCCAACACGTAGACCTGACATGACACGTGTTCAAAGTACCACAAATCTGAATCAGCATGGTGTGTCTGCTTCTAACAAGCAACAGATCTGACTCCCGTCTAAACAAGATCTCGATGCAGAAGGAGCGGGGGGGGGGGGGGTGGGGAGCGGTGTTCTTCCCCCCCTCTTCTCGTCACTTCTCGTCACTGCTTTCGGCCCATCCAGGATCAGCGACAGCGTGACGGTGGTACCAGCAGTGGACATGCCCCTAGCAACTGAGCAGGGAGAGACACGGGTCAGCAATAACCAGCCGGGATTCCCCGTGTTCTGTCATTGGTGAACATCGGGATAGCGACGCACGCGCACCACGCGAACGTAACGTGCGAGGCAGACAAGCAGGCATACAGACGTCTTTAGGAAACAAATCAAGCAGGTTCACAGTTTCGGGTCGAGTCAAGGGGACATGAGGTGGTGTGAACAACAGGAATCTGCATTCAAGCGCCTCAAAAAAAAAACTGAATAGGACAGGTTGGACTATCCAACTTATTGGACATTTCTTAATTACGATGTCCAGAACTTATATAGTAAATTACAGGGTGTTTTTTCTTTCTCATATATTATTTTGATAGATTTGATTTTTTTTTTGTCTCACTGAAACGGTCCTCGAATTGTCATTTTACTACTGCAATATATTCACTGATTACCTGAAGTTTCCTGTACCAGCCAAAAAAAATTATCGGTTCATGGAAGGCATTCAGGTGTGTTGTTTGTTAATAAGGAAAAGTTTACATAACAAGGTTACAGAAATAAAGCTTAGTTGTGACAATGCTTTTGTAGTAAAAAATAGAAAAATAGTGTATGAAGCAATGATAAAGATGTAATCCTGGTTGCCTATTTATGCGGTCCCAGAGGAGGCCCTATATACAATATTAAGTTGATCAAAGATGGTATCCTAGTAATGCAAAAGCCTTGCTGCAAAATTTTGAAAAAATAATGGATACACTTTATATTATGTTTATGGGAGATTTGATTGCCAGAACAAGTGTGTATACAAGCTGAAAATGTATAACAAAGTATGTCAACTGTGTGGAGAATCCCCAAGTCAGTGAAATGTTTTAAGAAAGGACAGAGAGCTGACCTGTGCACAGGAATTCTTGATGAAGGCTGAAAAGCCAAAAATGTGAAAACGAAGTGAAAAAAAAACAGGCATGGGCGTGTGGACTTCTTTATTTGTTATTATTTTCCTATAATGAACTATCCCTGCCCCTTCTATACACACACACACACACACACACACACACACCACACACATATATATATATATATATATATATACCCACACACCACACACACACACACACACACACACACACACACACACACACACACACACATATGTGTGTGTGTGTGTGTGTGTGTGTGTGTGTGTGTGTGTGTGTGTGTGTGTGTGTGTGTGTGTGTATACGAACTGGTGGTAAAGGAAGCCATAATATTCAGATAATACCTAGAACAGTTGAGTTAATTTCATAACTGTATGCTAACGATGTTGTTCTGTCCTGAACAGTTATAGGTTTGCAAAATCAACGAAATGTATTGGAAGAAGAAGCGGATCGCTTATGTTTTATCAGTTAAAATGGACATGCAGAATATAGTGGT
>JADBJO010002406.1:212500-215000 GCA_016801955.1 Conus betulinus
AATAGAGGGTACCTTGGGGAAAGGTCTGCTGAGGTGTGGAGGACAGTAGAGGGGGAGGGGGGAGTAGATGGTGCGGCGGCAGATGAACGGCAGATGAACTGGAGATGGGAGACAGAATGATGGTAGGGCCATTCATACTTTGCTGCCAACGCTGTAACTTTTTTTTTCTTCTTGAGTTTCTTTTCATTCTGAGGCAGTATTTTTTTTAAAGCGGATTTGATTAGTAGTCTACAATAGGATCTGGGGTTAAGGAAGGGGGTCGGGGGGAACTCCTGTAATCACACACACACACACACACACACACACACACACACACACACACACACACACACACACACACACACACACACACACACACACACATCTCTCTCTCTCTCTCTCTCTCTCTCTCTCTCTCTCTCTCTCTCTCTCTCTCTCTCTCTCTCTCTCTTCTTCTTCTTCTTCTTCTTCTTCTTCTTCTTTTTCTTCTTTCTTCTTCTTCTTCTTCTTTTCTTCTTCTTCTTCATCTTCTTCTTCTTCTTTTTCTCTTTCATGCATGTTTGGATGTTGAGTTTTCAGTATTGTTTTTCTTTGTTTGGGCATCTGAACTTTCTACTTAATACCAAAAAGAAACAATGGGGGCAAATGGAAAGTTAGCAGAAAATAAGACAAAATTTAGTCAAAACATATTGGGGGATAAATAAGTAAAAAGCGGTAGTGTTTTGTAAAGCTATTTTTTATATAAATCAAGAAAGGAAAATAACAAAGATGGGAACACAAAAATAAGTAAGATACAATGAAACGATTATAAAGTGAAAATGATATAAAGAAAGATCGTGGAAAACAAAAAATAATGATTTATATAAAGAAAAATAAAAAAAGGAAATAAAGAATAGGACTGAGAGACTGAGATATAGACACAAAAGATGGAAACAAAACACTACCAAAGGAAGAGAACAAACAAACAAACAAACAATCACACGAACAAACGAGCAGATAACTGAATCAAACAGAGGGGGGGAGCGGACGTATTTAATCCAGTTCTTAAAACGGTATGAACTTAATGTCCGTTTTGCAACAAAACAGGTTCCAAATGAAATTGGGCCTGGAATCCCCGAGAGAAAGAATTAAGCTGATATCCTGGAAAGGCCGTATGGGTTGAGTGAAGAAGGGATGTGCGATGGAAAAGGAATGTGGAGAAGAAAAAAAAAAAAGGGGGGGGGGGGGGGGGGGGGGGTGGTGGCAAGTGTGCGATTCTTCAAAGTCCAGAATCCAGGTTGGGAAAGTCCGTTGGGCCAGAGGGGGGGGGGGGGGGGGGGGGGGGGTGGGGGGGGGGGGTCAACAATTGAAAATGAGAAGGGGCTGGGGAGGGGGGGAAGGCAACCATTTTGTTAACGTGGGACGTGACGTGAGAAAGGAGTGGACTGCCAACTCGCACTGTTTTATGACACCAGACTGGATGGATGAAGGAATGTATGGTAGGACGTATGGGTCAGTCCAGGGAAATGAGGTGGGTAGGCCGTGGGGCAGCAGTCAAATAGGGGATGGGAGACCAAGGATGGTGACAGGTCATTTTTTTTTTTTTTGCTGCCAACGCTATCATTTTTTGCCATTGGTTTGTTTGTTTCTGATGTAGAAAATCTTTTTTTTTTTTTTTAAGTGGATTGGATTTGCTGTTCATAATGTCGTCGGACAGCGGTATTGGGTTAGGAGCAACATCTGTAAACCCCCCCCCCCCCCCCCCCCCCCCACTCCCTCTCTCTCTCTCTCTCTCTCTGTCTCTGTCTCTGTTTCTCTCTGTTTTTTTCTCTCTCTGTCTCTCTGTCTCTCTGTCTCTCTCTCTCTCTCTTCCTCTCTCTCTCTCTCTCTCCCTTCCATTCTCCCTCTCTCTCTCTCTCTCTCTCCCTTCCATCCTCCATCTCTCTCTCTCTCTCTCTCTCTCTCTCTCTCTCTCTCTCTCTCTCTCTCTCTCCCGTGGTTTCCCTTGCCTGAAGGCGTATTTTGGCCCCTCCAGTAAATTTCTACTTTGTATTAATTGTAAATCGTCCAGTATGCCTGTTGAAGGTCTGCCTTCCACTTAAAACGCAACACTCAATGCCGCGCTGGTAGAAATGATATCGTCCTTGTCTAAAATAGAGGGCAGAGGAAAACAAATGGTCGTCATCCAACGTTTGACAACAACCACCGAACAGCCCCCTGCCTGGCTGACCCATGGCCACAGCATCGCGTATCGCCGTAAATGCCCGTCACAGTTGAGCAGGTATAGGCACAGAGCAGAAATATATACAGAACAAGTCAAAAGAAAAAGGCGAGTGAAACTTATCATCTCCATCCAGTTTATATTTCCCGACACACCAAATTTATTTGACCATGTGTGGACAGAGCGAGCAACAGCCCTACTGCATGTGGTGACTTTTTTTTACGTGTGACAACCATCTCCCTCCGTCTGTAACTCAGCCTGCACCAGACACACGGCTCAGTGACAAGCAAAACGAGATCGACATGGAGCAGTGTGTCAAAG
>JADBJO010002406.1:217500-220000 GCA_016801955.1 Conus betulinus
TCATCTGTTACCTTTATCTCTGTTACAAAATGCATGCAAAAAAAGATAGAAATGGCAGAAATTGAAAGCAGACATAGCATAAGAAAAAGAAAGACAAAGAAAAGAAAAGGAAAAGAAAAAAAGAACTGAAAAAAAAAGAAAAAAAAACGGTCTACAAAAACATAGTTAAAGTAATAAAAAAAAAATATGGAGATATAGAGAAACAAAGGAAGAAAAGTAACCAAAAAAGAATATCATAACGTTAATGAAAAACAGGGAAAGACCGCAAGAAACAAAGCAATAAACCGAACAGACACACGGACGTACACACACAAAAAAACGGCAGACAGTGGCATCAAACTGAGGTGAGATTCAGACAAATGTAAGCCCATTCTGATAACAGCATGAACTAACTGCCCGGTTTGCAATAAAACAGGCTCCAAATGAAAATGGTCCCCAAATCCCCAAGAGGAGAGACTAAGCTGATATCCTGGGATGGGTGTATGTGTTAAATGAAGAAGGAGGAGAGTTGGAAGAAGGAAGGAGGATATGGAGGGTGAAAGAGTGCGGTTCCTTAATGTCCAGCTTCCAGGTATTAGAAGGAGCATGGGGATCAGGAATTGAGAATGGGGGGGGGGGGGGGGGGGTCAACGTTTTCTTTTTCGAAGCGGAGAAGTGGGGGGAAGAGTGGGGAATATCAACCAGAAATGCGTACAATACCAGAATGAAGAGATAAGGGGACCTTGTGGAAAGTACTGGTGAGGTGTGGAGAACAGTAGAGGGAGAGGGGGTGGTAGACAGTGGGGCAGCAGGTGGGCAGGGAGTGGGAGAGGACAGTAGAGGGAGAGGGGGTGGTAGACAGTGGGGCAGCAGGTGGGCAGGGAGTGGGAGAGGACAGTAGAGGGAGAGGGGGTGGTAGACAGTGGGGCAGCAGGTGGGCAGGGAGTGGGAGAGGACAGTAGAGGGAGAGGGGGTGGTGGGTAGACAGTGGGGCAGCAGGTGGGCAGGAAGTGGCAGACCGGGGATGCTGGTATGACCGTTCATACTTTACTGCCAATGCTATGACTTTTTTTTTTCTTCTTGAGCTGATTCTTTCTGATGCAGTAAATCTTTCTTTTTTTAAAACAGATTTGATACGTTGTTCACAACAGGACCAAGTAGCAGTTGGGGGGTCTAGGGGAACTCCTGTAATCATGCACGCGCGCGCACACACACACACACACACACACACACACACACACACACACACACACACACACCACACACACACACACACACACACACACACACACACACACACACACACACACACACTCTCACTCTCTCTCTCTCTCTCTCTCTCTCCCTCCCTCCCTCCCTCCCTCCCCCCCCTCTCTCTCTCTCTCTCTCACCTCAACATCATCGCCATCAGATTTGTCTCCCCCCCCCCCTTCTCTCTCGCTCTCTCTCTCTTGCATTTCTAATTTTGTTTCCAGATTTGTGTTTCTGTACTTATGTTTTTTGACCTTTATATCTAATACAAAAAGAAACAAACGCGGTAAAAGGACAGCAAGCAGAAATTAAGAAAACTGGCAGTGGAAAACAAATAGTTTAAAAAGAACTAAAGAAAAAAAGGAAAACAAAAACACATGCTGAAGTTTAATTATAGGAAACAAATAAAGAAAAGAAAGTACAGAAGAAAACAAGGGATGTAAAGAAAACTCAAAGGAAGGAAGATTAAAAAAAACACATAAATATAAAGTGAAAAGGACATAAAGAAAGAAACGGAAGACAATGATAGTGATTATAGAGAAGACAGAATAAAAAAAAGAAGGAAAATGATCTACAAAACGTAAAAAAAAAATAGGACAGATATACAGAAACAAGACATGGAAAGTAACAAGAAATGAAAAACCAACACTATAAGAAACAAAGGGAATGAACGGTCACACGAACAAACGAGCAGATAGCTGAATCACACAGAGGTGAGGTGCAGACGTATTTAAACCAGTTTCTTAAAATGTATGAACGAAATGTCCGCTTTGCAGCAAGACAGGCTTTAAATGAAAAAACGGGTCTGAATATCCCTGATAGAAAGAATTAAACTGATATAACAGAAACGGCGTATGGCTTGAGTGAAGAAGGATGAGGGTTGGGCGATGGAAAGAGGAAATACAGCGGAAAGGAGGAGGGTGAGGGGTGAGGGCGCAAGTGTGAAACTCTCCAATGTCCAGGATGCAGAATAGGAAATTTGGGAGTCAACAATCTAAAATGAGGGGGAAGGGGAGGAGGCGGGAGGGGGTCAATACTTATTGTTTCAAACAGAGAAGTCGGAAAGTAGTGGGCTACCAACTCGCGATGTCTGTGGCACCAGACTGGATGAATGAGGCGGAACCTGGGGGAGGTCTGGTGGGGTGTAGGGCACTGTAGCGGTAAGAAGGGTGGGTAGACGGTCGGGCAGCAGTGGAATAGGGGATGGGAGACCAGAGATGGTGGCAGCTTCATTCCTGCTTTCTTGCGATGCTATAACCTTTGTTCCCCC
>JADBJO010002406.1:225000-230000 GCA_016801955.1 Conus betulinus
AATTCCATTTTTGTGGGATATTTTGTCTCATTGTTAAACGTTCCTTTCACTGTTCGTTTATTTGTTCTTTTTTCATGCATCCCATTCTTTGTTTATCCATTGTGTTCATTTCTTTTATTTTTTCCATGCCTTGTTTTGGATTCAGTTTCATTTTTCGAATTAAAGTTCTGTGCTTCAAACTGCTATTGCATTGGCATGATAAATCGAAATGGACAATGAGGTCCTCCTGGGAGTACTGCTGAATGCCCACATAACTGGAGAAGCATGTCATCTGTTTCCTGACTGTGTCTCGTATGATGAAGACAACAATTTTTAGCAGAGCCTGATATACCAGTTTCACTGGAGACTTTGCAGCCAGCTTGATCCAAGTAGTGAAATGATTCTTTTAAAAAGTTCCAGATCATATGATCAGTAGACACTTATCTGTCCAGACTCGACGGTTTATTTTTCGTCAGATCGCCAGAAACACCCCTTTGTAGGAATCCAAATAGTGTTGTGCACTATCTCATAATTGACTGTCTTCCATGAAGTATCTTTAAAGTCTTTGAGGTCGCGGGTGAACGAGAACGAATAGACCCACCTCCCATTAGCACTAGCTGTCAAACTTTGAGAGTCAAGAACTGGGCAACACAACATTTTGTTAGACATTCTGATCAAACATGAAGGCAAACACACCATTTTATTAGACATTCTGATCAAACATGAAGGCAAACTCATCAAGGCAAACACTTGTTGTCAACGGTATCACAAACTGAATCTAAAACTGTCATGTCTGCACTTGCCTTTATAATAATGACCTATTCAGTGCGACGATTACACTTCTTTCTGACGATCTGCCAAGCTTCTTAGTATGAATTATCATAACGTGTGTGGCATTCTAGATATGTTTTACCATATTTTTTTTCTGCCTGTTAAAAATCATGCAAAATTTACTATCCTACAAAACCTAAAAAAATATTTATATTGTTTGCAGAGTATGAGGGGAAAGGAAACATCTATCCCAAGGGCAAACCTTAAACTAGATTCCATATTCCTGCTCTTAATTGTTGACCATTAACCATTCTTCATCACACTGGCATCTTACGAGTAATTATCCATAATGAAGTATACCATGAAGACGGAAATGTCTGAGATTTAAGCTGAAAGACCAGTCGCATTACCGTCCCAAATTAAGAGTAATGTGCACGTGAAGGCGCCCTGATTCATTCGGTGTTTGATGTCTTCTGGGCCCCCGATCAGATTCCCCATAGACACTTTTCGTCTAGACACGGTGATGTATATCCCTAGGTTGCCCGTCCTATCCACAGGCCAGAAAGTCAATTAGTGTGCCCGTAGGATGGAGCGCTTTCTGACCATGTGTCTTAGGTGATGTGTTATCGTTGACATCATTAATGTTGAGAGTGTGCATCCGCGGCAGAGAATTACTGACACTAAACGTATTCCACTGTTCTACCGAGAGAGAGAGAGAGAGAGAGAGAGAGAGAGAGAGAGAGAGAGAGAGAGAGAGAGAGAGAGAGAGAGCGAGCGTGTGCGTGCGTGCGTGCTTGCGCGCGCGCGTACGCCCTGATACATGTAGGCAATTTCGGAGCTGTATGTACGTATATGTGTCGTTCTTTCTGTCTGCCTCTCGACAACAAATCTCCAGTGAAAACTCTCTCTCTCTCTCTCTCTCTCTCTCTCTCTCTCTCTCTCTCTCTCTCTCTCTCTCTCTCTCTCTCTCTCTCTCTCTCTCTCTCTGTGTGTGTGTGTGTGTGGTGTGAAATCAGCAGTTAAGTCATGTTCCGCACGATGTTTATGAGCTGAAAACTTATCCCTTCCAAAAAAACTTTCACAATCTTCAGGACAGGATCTAACCAGTTCAGATATGTTAAAACTCTCTTTGTTCTATCTTGCAGAAAAGCAATACTATCTTACTATTTGCGAATTTCAGAAAATGCCTTTTTACCAACATTAAATGAGCAATGATATTGCCTGTTCCTAAAACAAACCATCACACGAAAATACCACTTAATAATGGGGTGGGCCATATGCAAGTCTGAACTGTTGTCATTTCAATTACATGATTTAGATTACATGTGTTGATAAATGTTTTCATACTCGTAGATTTTTAAATGGCGTCATTGCGTCCTGAAATATTCTCAGACACTTATTTGACACAAAAGAATGTCTTTCGTTCTCACATCATCAAGTGCTCGGCAGCTGAATACGGAAGAAGAATGGCGACTTATAATGAATAGCATATGTCCGTTAGATTGAAAAAATATTCTCAACGTAGGTTCTCAAGGATCTGTATTTATAAACAGGTACCCGTAAAAAGCATGCGCGCATGTGTGTGTGTGTGTGTGTGTGTGTGTGTGTGTGTGTGTGTGTGTGTGTGTGTGTGTGTGTGTGTGTTCGGACTTCGGGGTGAGAACTTGTGTACATACATACTATTGACTTCTGTCGCCAAAACGTTAATGGACAATAAATTAATATTTTGAATTCCTACTTTCTCCTCCTTCTCCGTTTTTTTCTCCTCTTGGCTTTTCTGTTTTGTCTGACTGTGTCTACATCTCTAATCATTAACACAGTTCCTTCACTGCTGGGGGTAGACGTTGGTTAGCACATGTTTTAGTATACATAAAATCAACGAAGAAAAGGAAGAACTGAAATGATTTGCAAACTCTAGAAAGCATATCTCACATGAAAGGCGTACGGTGCTTGGAACCACTTTTGCGTCATTGAAAATAAATGAAGAAGAAAAAGTAAGGACAGGTTTATATATATATATATATATATATATATATATATATATATATATATATATTGTGTGTGTGTGTGTGTGTGTGTGTGTGTGTGTGTGTGTGTGTGTGTGTGTGTGTGTGTGTGTGTGTGCTTTGATCGTATGCAAAACAAATAATCGGCATGGTTGATGAGAAGTTTGAAATTACATAGGACATCAAACAGCCCGTCATCAGGGAAAGCGTTTATTGATCATGAACCAAAAGCAGTCTGCTGCTGGTATCAAATTCTAAATTAATAGCGGATGCAGGACGGACATTCGCACAGACAGGGAAAAGCTCATGCCCTTTGCCTTTTCCAATTGTGTTCGTAAGTATAACGGGACAATAAAAAAAATAACAAAAAAAAAAACTGACACAACACTGCGTCCACGAAAATCGTGCCAATCTTTCAGGTGATATTCGCTTGAAAGAAAGTCAATATCAAGTGATACTGCCAAAATGAGATTACCAAACGTCCACAGAACTGACAATAGCAACTACCAGTGGTAGCAGGGAAGGTATATTGTAAAAGCGGTTACTTCTGTCCATTGGAAATAGGCAGTTAAGAACGTAGGGGCATTTTGAAAAGCAAAACAATTTTTTAAAAATACAGTGAGTCCAGATTTAATTTTCGTGTGAGGTTGTTTGTCTCTTAATCGTGTGGTAAACAGGTTAATCGACTTGGCTGATGAGGGGAGTGAAATAAAATAGGGCACTAAACAGCCATCATCAGGGAAAACGCTTATTATTAATGACGAATAAAGTAGTCTGCTGCTGGTATCAAATTGTAGGTTTACACATGCCCACGGAAAGTAAAAAACCACATGCTTGTACCTTTCCAGTTTTGCTCGCAGGCAGTACCGTGATATTCATATAAGACAGTGCCACGAAAATTAGGGTTTCTCGCAGGTCACATTCGCTGGGAAAGACGTAAAACATCTAGTGATACTGCCAGAATGAGTTTGCCAAATGAGTACATAACAGGGAAGACAGTTGTTAATAGACAGGCGTTTACTTCTGTCCGTTGGACAATGGCATTTCAGAACATGGGCGCATTCTTTGCAAAGATGGCAACGTAACAGAAACGAAAAGATCAGAATGTCCATCTTCGTCATGGAGAAGACTCAAAGCCAGGTAAAGAAGATTCAACGTCACCTAAAACATGAGGCTAAACTGTGGCATATCATGTCAATTGCTCGCTGATGTGGCAACATATATTCCTCTGGCAAGACTTTTGAACAATGATTATCAATGATGCTTACGTTCGCTCGATCATTCTTTTTTCATTCTGCCTATTGCCTTTGTTTCCTTTTTTATCGTTTCCTTCGTTCTCCACCTCCCTCCCCAACTCCCTTTTTTCACTCCTGTATCTATCTTTTTCTTTTAGTATTCGTCCAATTGTGTCTTCCTTATTTTTTTCTTCCTTTCCTTCCTTTCTTTCTTCTTTTCTTTTTCTCCTTCTTTATCATTTCGTTCTCTTTTTTGCCCTTTCTTTCTTACTGTTTTTATTTATTTGTTATTTTGTTCGTTTTTTTTTTTTAAACTCACTTCGTGCTATCGTTCTTCTGCTTCTTCTTCCTCTTTTATCACTTACTTTTCTTCTTTCTTTCTTTTTCGTTCTCTCTTTCTTTGTGTCTCTCTGTATGTCTTTCTTCTTCTTCTTCTTCTTTTCTTCTTCTTCTTCTTCTATATTGATCCGTTTCTGCGGTCTCTTTTGTATTCTTTAGTATCGATAATAGCTAGTAGTTTACATATTGTAAAAGCTTTGAGCAACAGATGATGATCACTCACGCCCCCCCCTCCCCCCCCCCCCCCCCCCCCCCCCACACACACACACACACGCACATGCACGCACGCACGCACGTACACACACACACACACACAGACACACACACATGCGCGCGCGCGCGCGCGCGCGCGCACGCCCACATACTGTACATACATACATTACAATCGGATTTGTTGATTGCTTGCTTTCCCTTTTAAACATAATCTTTCAGACCGCCTCGACGAAACGCACCTCTAGAGAACCTATGGAAATGCCAGTGAGACATACGGGGTTGCAAACTGGAATGAGTATCACAGTATCAGCTTTGTTCTAAAGGCTTCCTGTACCCTGAAGCCTGGTCATTTTACCCCCGTTTGTCCGCTTTCCAGTGCCCCTTCTGGCTTCACCTCCTTCCTCTATCCTCTGCCCACCATTCTCTCTCTCTCTCTCTCTCTCTCTCTCTCTCTCTC
>JADBJO010002406.1:235000-237500 GCA_016801955.1 Conus betulinus
CGGGGGAACAGAAAATTGCCTAATCTCCAGAAAGAAAATACTTTCCTATATTTGCAGGCAGCAAATTGGCCTTTTGTTTGCCACGCTAGTTTTGACACGTCTGGCTACCTTGGTCGTTTCTGTAAGCCGAAATTCAAATAAACTCATAAAAGGAACACTTAGATAAGTAGATAAGATAGATGGATAGATTTACGGACAGACATACATACACACAAATACATTTATGCGTACATGCATATTTACATATAAATCCACACATATACATACCTACATAGACAGGTGTGTGTGTGTGTGTGTGTGTGTGTGTGTGTGTGTGTGTGTGTGCGCGTGTGTGTGTGTGTCCTGTCTCTTATATTTATTCGTTCTTAAACATGTTTGTTTGCTTATTGTTTGGTTGGTTTGCTTTGCCTTGCTTTACATTGCGCTTTGTTTCTCCAAGGCACCATCGGTCTGTCTCCGTGTTCTGTGCAAACGGCCCAAGTCGTCAGATCGATGTGACAGGGTGGCTGGGAATCGAAATCCCTGTATCCTCCACACAATGCTGTGAAAAGCAGGACACTGAGAACTAGATACAGCACTGGGACTGGAAGCTTAGTGGGTGTATGCTTAAAGAAAAAAAAAAACAAACAGGTCTTCGTAGTAGTGCAAAAGACTGGATAGTTTCCGTTATGGCGAAAGTGTATTACAATGCTACGTTCTCTAATTTGATAGGAACGTTTAGAACCATCAGTTTTGTTGCTTACTGAATTCTGACTTTATGGATCTGGATTTTTTTCTTCATCTTTGCTCGCTTTTATTAAAAAACTGGCTGTCTTTTTGTTTGCTCGTTTGTTTGTCATTTTTTTCCTTTGGTTGATCTTTCTGTTCATTTTTTTTTTATTTCTGCTTTTTTTGTTTTATTATGTCTTTTTTTTCATTTCTGTTCATTTGAATTCTTTGTTTTCTGGCAAAACTAATTGCGTTTTCATATTTTGTCCCCAAAAAAAGCACTTCAAAGTGTTTTATATGGACTAGCCAAGGTTTGAGCATCTTTAGAATGTAGTGAAAAGAGAACTGAAAATCTGTCAGAGGTGGTTTGCTGTGGATTCTCTCCTCCCTTGCCGTCATCATGGCCAATCATGCAAAGGCTAACGAACACTTCAAATTGAAGACGCAAGTGGAGCAGAGAATAGACCGCTGAGTTACAGAAACCAAAATGAGCCCCGCGAACCTGCTTCAGAACAACAGCAATTGAACAGGTTCATCCGGAGGCTGGGAGAGGGCAACATCCACTAGCTGGACTCTAGGTCATCCATCATCTTCACTCTAAAGAAAAAAAAAGCAAGTTCATCTCCTTTCTATGCAAAATCGAGAACTCTTACAACCGTGAATGTCCACGCAGTGCTGACCCACTGACCCCGGAACACAATTTGCAGTGTTGTCTCACCTGCAATACCGTGAAGGGCCCAACATGACATTGTCTTATGGAGTTTCAGGAGAATATGTTGTGATTAGTATGATCAGTGGGTCGGAGTGCGGTTTTCGCCTGATACTCAGATCTTACATTTAAGACACTTGGAATTGCAGAAGAAAAAGGTAAGACAGAAAAAGAATGGAACCTCTGATGACTGAGAAGTCGTGAACTGTTCAAACTTGAAAATTTCGAGACTCTAATTTCTATACCACTGTTTCAAAATTCATTTTGGGAACTGATATAAGTAGTCTAGTTGTACGATGGACTAAAGGAAAAGAGAACGGTGTAAAGTTTAGAAGGGTTTCCCTCTGTGCTTCCATCACAAACATCTATTGTTCTTCTGTCACTTTAGCCTAGAGAATCATTTGCACCAAGTGTATGATATTAACTCACTGAGATAGCCCGACTCCGTTGTTCTCTGTGACGAGGGAAAAGCTCAATTTCCTATATACATGGACAATGAACAGTCTGAAAAATTCACCTCTCTCTCTCTCTCTCTCTCTCTCTCTCTCTCTGTCTCTGTCTCTCTCTCTCTCTCTCTCTCTCTCTCTCTCTCTCTCTCTCTCTCTCTCACACACACACACACACACACACACACACACACACACACACACACACACACACACACACACACAAGACAAATAGACATCAGCAATGTAAGCTGCAAACATGTTAGGATTGCTGTGCGGAGGATAAGAGACGTGGCTATGAAGAAACAGTAAGACACTTGTTTTGTTTTCAGTTCTTAAAGCTAGTTCAAACTGATGGAAACAGGAAGACAACCCTTCTTTTTATTTGCTAGTGATATATTGTTAAAGCATCATTGTACCCTTTATCGACTTTTAAATGTTGAGGGGGCGGTAAGTGGGGGTGTATATGCGCCGTGTGTGTGTGTGTGTGTGTGTGTGTGTGTGTGTGTGTGTGTGTGTGTGTGTGTGTGTGTGTGTGTGAAGTTTTCTATCTTTATTTCAACGGTATTTTTGTTCAGAAGTGAATATTTTACATAATTCATTCTTCTTTCTCTCTCTCTCTCTCTCTCTCTCTCTC
>JADBJO010002406.1:240000-250000 GCA_016801955.1 Conus betulinus
AATGCATAAATGTAAATTTGTTTCCCTTTATTCATTATTTTGTCCACCACCGAGTAAACATCGTTTTACTGCGCCAGAAACTGATGATGGTTTACACACTTTTAAAAGCTGCCGATGTTGAATATGATAAGTTTCTTTTCTGCGTTAAACTAGCTTCGATGTTCAATATCCAATATTGAGTTATAGGAGAGATGTTTGCAATCTTAACTCCAAACACATATAGAATTACCAGCAACAGAAAACTTTCAAAGTAAGTTAATCTAGGGACGAGAAGCTCGCGCGTGATTTGATCTGTCATCACATCCACGAAGGCCGACAACTCTTGTCTGTAAGGATTAGCAAAGAAAGGAGAAAAATAAAAAGAAGAAAGAAACACCGTGTTTGTCGTTTTCTTCAGACAGAATCGATTGAGTACGACAACTCAAATTTGATCTTATAGGGTTCTTAACATTGCCCAAGGTAATGATTTTCGTCATTTCACTAGCACTACCACATCTTATTTGTCCTTTAGGATCACTCGAGATACGTCATCCTTCAAATTTTCGAAGGTTGTGTTTGTGAAGGAAAGTCGACGTCTATCTAAAAGTCAACAACACCAGACGAGTATAAACACAACTTTTCCCTCCTAAACTACATCTGAAGAACCCCCTGACTGTCTGAGCAGGCAAAACAGGAATGATTATAACGCATCATAGAGTGAGGGATAGCCATGGATGTCTCTGCTCCTGGGCTGAAATCATTCGTGTTTTCTTTCCCCTGCTTGTGAGCAATGTAAACTTTAAGTCTTCGATTTGATTCAGATTCCATTAAACTTCGGATACTTGATCAGATACCTAGAAAAAACTTTCCTTAAAGCATGAGGCATTACTTCCGCAGGTTGGAAATGGAACCTGACCATCAGTTTGTGTGCTGCAGAATGGAGTTTGATTGCAGTGTGTCTTCTGTGGCGTCTTTTGTTCTGTCCAACATAAGCATTCACTTAGTGTCTTATTCCAAATCCTGTCTTGTGATTTTCGTTCCAATGGAAGCACAAAGAATCATATCTATGCACATTTTTTTTTTCTTTACTCGGGAAAGAGCTATTGATCAAGACATGCGTTAGAACTTCCGCAGGTCCGGAGTGATACCCCCATAGGTTTGGGAGCAGAAAGGATAGAGTTCACATCAATGCGTCTTCTGTGACGTCTTTTGTTTTAAATGTTTAGGGATCAAACAGGTCATGTAAGGAGCCGTTAATCTTACAGCAGCATCACTTTTCCTGGTGTAGAAACGCGGAAATCGTCTCAAATCTTGTCAATGATAATCTCGTCAGTCTGAAATCTGATTCGAGCACGTAAAAAGTACCAGTGAAAAAAGGAAATGTGAACTAAATAGATGCGAATTGCATGTAACAAATACTTGGTTAAACGTGAATAAAAAGACTGAAAGGAAACAACGTTAGCACTACGCCTATAAATGTGGACAATTCCTGTCTGTAATAACTTGCAGACAAAAGAAAATCTGAATCCACCATCTTGTGTTCTTCACTTCAATAAAAACTTTCACAAATGACTACGGTGATTTTTGTTTCTTCGTTTTGCTGGAATTCTCAACATGATACACAGCAAAGTTTTGAGACGGTTTCATTTTGGTTGGCAGACTGTTTTTCCTAGAGGTCACGAGATACGTTTGTCAAATCCAGTCATATCGCATTGGCTGTGCGCTGTATGTAAATGGAAAGGTGACATCAATCTGTGAGACAATGACATCATAACTGAACTAAAAGACATTGCGCATTTTCTCCAGACCACAGAAAATGGAAGAAAGAATAATATACCTGAGCTGAGGTGGATACTGGTTGCGTTACATTCTTAAGGGTTCAAAGTAGGGTGACAACAACCGGGATTCGAAACGAAAATACAACCAAATGAAAAGAGTAGACAAATAAAGAACACAACCAACGCGTTTGAGTTGTTAAGTATTCTGTGAGCATGACAAATAACATTGAAGACAGTTAAAAAAAAAAAAAAAAAAAAAAACCGGAGATAACTGAGTGTCTGCCCGTTTTCATTGTCTTGAATTTGATTTGTCGTGTTTGAAGAGGTCGATTTGTTTTGTTTGTCTATTTTGTTTTGTTTTGTTTTTGGTCGATATCCGTTT
The DNA here is from genome assembly GCA_016801955.1 of Conus betulinus. NCBI lineage: Eukaryota > Metazoa > Mollusca > Gastropoda > Neogastropoda > Conidae > Conus > Conus betulinus. Next base: position 242,140 of record JADBJO010002406.1, read on the forward strand.
CGTTTTGTTTTTGTTTGCTGTTTTTGTTTGTTGTTTGTTTTCTTCTCCATTCTTTTCTTTTGTGACTTATTTATTGTTTCGTCGGACGGCGCAGTAATTCTGTGTTTGTCTTACTCTCCTCATTCATCAGAAAATAACACACACGTATTGTTTCAGTACTGGTTTGTTTCTATTTGCGTCCAGACACCATATCAGATATTCCATAGACTTCTTTTGTCCAGTGATCTTGATGTGTGTCGCCAGATCGCAGTGACATCCTTTGACGGGGAGTCAGAGAGTGCAGTGCTAGATGGAGGGTTGCCTTGCCACCGTATGTTTGTGTTGGGAGACGACCCACTCTCACAGAATTCACAATACGTGATCTGTCTTGCCTCTGAATTGTTTGTCTTTTTTTCCACGATTTTCGTGTGTCTGGGCCTTTATGACTTTTTCTCGCGTTTTACATTATATGTCATGTTCACCTGTTTCCTTGAAATTTACATTCGTTCCAGTTTGATGTCTGGCATTTCATTTTTTTGCCTTGGTGAATTGTTCTGCGTTCCTTTCATTCATTTTCTTGATTTATTGTCTTCGTCATTTTATTCATTCTCAGTTCATTGTTTTCCTTTCAGCTTTAATCTGTTGTTTTCGCTTACTTTATTGCTTGTTTATTCGTTTTTCTCCAACTCCTCTCATTCTTTATAAATGCGCTGTTTTCCCATTGCTTTTATTGCTTGCTTATTCGTTGTTTTACATCGCTATTCATTTCCACAATTGAATACCATATCTTGCATTTACCATAGAACAAGGGTGATGATGAGAAAATCTAAACACAATGGTCATCGTAGGTGCGGAAGTGAGGCTGACATAACTGGAGAAACATGTTATTTGATTGAAAAGGAGGAAGTTCCCCGACTCTCGTCATTTTGGGGTGGTGAAGACAATATTCTTCTCCAGAGGCTGTTGTAACAGTGTCACAAACTATTCATTCTACGTCGCAGATTTTTAGCAGCCAGTTTAATCTAATCTAAAGACTAAAATGAAAAAAAAAAAAAAAACGAAATAATGTTTAGCATACTTGTTTATCATTGACAATATTCTGATATGTCATGTGTGTCTTTCGGGGTAACACTTAGTTTCAATGACTTAAATGCTTCTCTTATGTTTTGCTGAAATCCGTGTCTCGCAATGCGTATGAAGGAACATGGAATATGCCACTGAAAAATGAGCAGGGGCTTATATTTGTTTCAACTGTTATTTTCCCTCCAGGTTTTGTTCCAGACAGTGCTGATGTTCTCAGTCAGGAGAGCATCTGGTTTAGATCTCTCACTGCTAATGATGGAATCCTTCTGTAAACTGTTGAACAGTCCTTCCCTTCTGTCCATGGACTCTCACATCTGAGATTCGCAGAATCAGACTCAGACTGTCAGACTCCTCTAGTTGTTGCCAATAGATAGCAGGGAATTTTAGACAAAAAAGAGGAGGAAAGAAACAACTGAAAGCAGATTTAAGCTGGCATGAGTAGTGTCAGCACTTGTAGTAGTAACTGTAGTAGTGACGATAGTTAGTTGATTGGCAAGGCTTTGACTTGAGTGACGTCTGTAAAGAAACACGGATACAAATTAAAGCAAAATGTATATTGAAGAATAGCTATGTATTCGAGTATACACGAGAAAGATAGACAGACAGACAGACAGAGACAGAGACTGAGACAGACAGAGAGACAGAGAGAGAGCGAGCTCAGAACTTAGAACTCAGAAAACTTTTACTTGGTCAGAGAGAGAGAGAGAGAGAGAGAGAGAGAGAGAGAGAGAGAGAGAAGAGAGAGAGAGAAGAGAGAGAGAGAGAGAGAGAGAGAGAGAGAGAGAGAGAGAGAGAGAGAGAGAGAGAGAATTCTAAGAGAAAGAGAAACGGAAAAAAAAAAACCAACAAAGGTAGTGCAAAACTACAGCAGAGGTGATGACTGTTGAAATAGATCAAATAAAAGTCATTCAGCTTTTGCTTACAATATTGAACGTATTGTCCTTTTAATGATCGACAAATGACCTTGTTCTTTCGAGAGAAACTAGAATAGAACGAAAGGAGAAAGAAAGAAATAACATTTCCAAGATGGTATAGATGAGTTTGCTCTGTCTGTCTGTCTGTCTGTCTGTCTGTCTCTCTGTCTCTCTCTCTCTCTCTCTCTCTCTCTCTCTCTCTCTCTCTCTCTCTCTCATAACTGGCCAGAGGATGACAGTGCTGTGGAAACGTATGTCTTGTGACGTCCTCGGCGTGGTATTAAAGGTATTCTGATCTAATGCAGCTGATAAATGTCTTTTGCTGTTTTGATACGTTTTCCAAAACAGAGCAAAAACTTCGTTTCATTGCACTAGAATCTCACAGCATTAGACAGTTTTTTAGAAACGTACTCATGTTGATTGTGATATGAATTTCATTCCGGGAATGTGACAACATTCTATATATTTTTTTTTATAAAGTTACTCATGATTGTGATATGAATTTCGTAAGCCTCGTTGTTTAACATGCAAGATTGAGCTGTAGGAAAGATGTTTGTGATCTTAACTACAAGTATAGAAAAACCAAACAGCAGATACGTTTAAAACAAAGTTAATTTAGTGTCAAGACGCTTGTGTGATTTGATCTGTCATCACATCCGAAGGCCGACAACTCTTGTCCATAATGATTGGCAAAGAAAACAAACACGGCCGCCTTGTTTTGGCGTTTTGTTCAAGAACAAAACACATTGATAATAGCCGTTCAGATTCAGTCTGACAGGATTCTTGATATTGGCCAAGGTCATAAGTTTCGTCATTTCATTTACGCTACCACAGTCTATTCGTTCTTTCAAGTCACACGAGATACATCACTCTCCAATGTTTGGAGTTCGCTTAGAGGGATGTGTTGTGTTTGTAAAGGAAGAGTCAACGTCTTTCTAAAAGACAACAACAGACAAGTATAAAAACGGCAAATTGTCTCTCTTAAACTACGTTCAAGAAACTCCCGACCGCTAAACACAGGCAAAACGTCATTGATCATACACTCCATGGAGTGAAGGACAGCCATGGGTCTTTCTGACCCCCAAGGTTCAAACTAACCGTGCTACTTTCCCCTAGTTGAGAGCAATGCAAACGTTAAGTCTCCAGACTGATACAGTTTCCATTAGACTCTGGGCGCCTGATCAGATTCCTAGTACACACTTTTCATCAAGACACATGTTAGAGCTTCAGTATGTCAGGAGTAGTGTCCTACAATCAGTTTGGTGTGCTATCGGATGAAGATTCATAACAGTGTGTCTTCAGTGACATCAATTGTTTTCAATGTTTCGGGACCTCCAGTCCCAAATAAGCAGTTTATAATTTTGAATCTGACTCCAAGCCTACCTTATGATTAGCGGATGAATGAAGGTGATGCTATGGATATCAATGGTAGTGAAAAAGGATGTAATATACCCATATTCTTTGCTTACTTTTATAAGATATCTCGGCGTCAGCCAAGCCTGAGAAGCACAAATACATGCGGGAAATTTGAGCGCCACCATCAAAGACGCATTTGTTGTAGGGATGAAACTCAACTATGTGGTTCCGGTCTTTATATTTGGATCCAGAGCAGACTCAGCCCTCAGTAGGAGCTGGTCAGGGCAAAAAAACAAAGTCTCATAAATAAACAGCTCTCGTGGGAATCGAATTCACGACGTTCCTAGCCCATAATCTATACGTTTTTGTTGTTTTGTGAAATCCAAGAGAATTTCCATCATGATTAATTAGAGTTTCTCATACATACAATTGAACATACGTTAATGGAATGTCGTTTTCTCTGGTGTTATGCGGGCTATGCGTCTTTTTTCCCCCCAAGCCTGCGAACCATTGTTGATTGTTTTTCTGACTGTGAAAGAAATAGAGACATATGTCATCAGTCAATGCTATACAATTTAGATACAAAATCATATTTCTCTTATTACACTTACACTGTCATATTGACTGACCAGACCTAGATGATGATCCACACAACAAACAAAACGAAGAAAAGCTGGGCACGTCTTTTCACAAAACTGAGAGTAGTTGCATCAGTTTCCCTCGCTGATAGTTTATACTTTTTTGCACATCAACTCTCTCACCTATACGAACTCTTTTAGCTTCAAGTACCAGGTCAGATACCATGTACCCACAAGACGTAATAATGAATGTATCCAGATAACTGGTGTGTGTGTGTGTGTGTGTGTTTCACCATGTTAAAACAAAATCGATGTTACAAAAAACATTCTGGTGCTGCTGCTTTTAGCTTTTTAATTGATTCCTGCCATCGTAGCACTATGTGTAAGGATAATGAAAAACACCTGCTTGTGGCCTGTTCCAATCTTTTGTTGTAAACAATGCTGTGGGAAGATAACGTCGTCACTAGGCTGTGCCTGTTTTCAGTTCACAAGAGAAATGTGTGTCTGTATTGACACCACTTAAACAAGTCGGAAAGAGAACTGTCGTGTAAGTGAGAATGATAACTGTTACGTCTGAAAGTGCATTGAAGTAAAACCATTTTCTTCTCTTCACCGTTTCATTGCGTACAAGAACATTGGGCGCGTTTCATAGCAAAGACAGCATCACAAACAATAATACACAAACACGTGGCTCTTAGCCTGGCTATGTCTCTTTATAAAGGAGACTCAGCGCCACCTGGAACGCAAGCTCTGTTACCTCCCTTCCCAGTGCATATGATAAACGTTTAACGTCTACTAGCACCCATTCTTGGGTCTAAATTTATATGATGACCGCTCGTGTGCGGTGGTTTTATGATTCATCAGGACCGTGAGGAGTGGGGCAACGATCCATGCTGCTGCATCACCGACACGTCCCAGCCAATTACCATCTCTAAAGGTTGTCGGCAAGAAACTAGGTTATGGTGCTCTTTCCTGTTTTTTAAATTCCGTCAATGTCTGTCGTACGTACTACTCTCTGCCTGTACCATTCATTCCATGGAGTGATCCAGGAGAAACTGCACAGATGTCATCGCACATCCCCTACTCCTTTTGTTTCCGCATTGTATAACGCCTACGTTTCTGTTTTGACTCACCGCCGATCTTCCGAAGAATATTAAAAAGATAATAATTTCCTAGTTCTTCGTTCCCGTTGTCCTGAACGTTGTTTTACCGTATCTAAACGATGCCCAACCTATCGTAATGAGTCGTGCTTCGTCTTGTAATTTTTTTTGTTCCCGATTGTTTGGCGGGCACATTAACAATGCTTTTCAAAATTTTTTTTTTTTTTTTTTTCCAAATCTGCCTGCAGTCACTTGCCTTAGCCTATATTTTAGGACTCTCAGTCCTTTTTTTTTTTTTTTTTGTCTGCCTCTGTCACATATGTTGTTAAACAACAGTTATCCAACAAACTCATCGATTGTGCGTGTGTGTGTGTGTCTTCTCTCTCTCTCAAAAAAATGCATACAAAACTTAACAATTAAGTAGTTGGGGTAAAAGTGTATATTAACAATTTTTTCATGATTGTAATAATGATTTGATAAAAATCCTTAATTTAGAAAGATTGAAAAAAAATGTAGATTATAAATATGAAAACCCCTCTTATAACGATTAGAAAGAACCATCGCAGATCTTTTCAAACACATTACAAAATAAAAGCTCCTTTTGTAACAATATGAAGAACCATCACAGATCTTTTCAAAGAGAGATTTATATGTAACGCTCACATTTTCTCTTCCATTCCATCGCAACTCATCGAAAACACACGGCTGATTGTGTCTGTGCTCTTGGCGTCAAATAGAGACACACCCCACAGTCCGTAATCTTGTGGTGTTCTCACCACTAAGGGTTCAAAGAAGAATCCAACAGAACCCCCAAAGCAGCCAGCGAAAGATAGTAGAATAAAATAAAACGAAAGTGTGGAGTGATAAAAAAGTTGCTAAAAAACTAAAAACATTATGCAAAGTATAAAATGTAGAGGATAATCTTTGAGCATATGCTTGAGGATCCATTCAAGGATGCAAGGGAGATAAAAAAAAAAAAAAATGGAATAGTCTGAGTGGTCAGCTCTGCTGTTCAATAACCCAAGCATTGCCAGCGGCTAAAAATTGTGTAGAACAACCTTTACTTGGATCTCCTAAGAGATGCAATCGCCCACTGATTGACAATACAATATAATGCTGAACAATTAAGTAGTGTGGGGGAAACAAGTGTAGGTTAACAATTCTTCCATCATTATAGTAATGACCTGGCAAAGATTTGAAATTCAAAAAAAAAAAAAAGAAAAAAAAATTTAAAAAATGGGAAAATGTATATTATAAAAATGAAATGAAAACCCTTCACTAGCTGCATGAGAGAACCATGTATATATATATATATATATATATATATATATATATATATATATATATATATATATATATATATATATATATATATATATATTCGCGCACACACACACACACACACACACACACACACACACACACACACACACACACACATTGTTTACCTGAAATAGCATACATAATCACCTATTCGGGATATCACTTAAATCAAAGCCCGATTGAATACAAAATGAATGAATGAATAAATAAATAAATAGATAAATAATAAATGAAAATCTCAGTCAGTCAATGCTCTTAAAATCCAAGGGTAAATCACAGTGGATGGTCATAGCCATTCCAACAAAAGCACTACCTGGACTTTTTTGCCCGCAGTGTAGCCATTAAAAGGCATAGAGTGATTGAAATTGGAGACTCATAAGAGGCAATCAAATCATCTGCGTTATTTATACTGTTGCATCTTTTTCTCAGCGAAGTATGTCGTACTTCCCAGAACCTTTTCGCCCCTGAGCAAATGATGAAACTTCATTGACACGTCGTTTCTTGCAAACTGTTCCGCGACGGTCACATAAACTTTCCTATCGATTATCCTTCTACTGCGGGGCTTAAAAGAGCATATTCCTTGTACGGGGGTGCAGACGAGCAGACCCAGACCTGTCGACGAACAAAGCATCAAATACATACAGAAACAAGACCCAGATCTGTCGACGGAACAAAGCATTAAATACACATACAGATACGAGACTCGGACCTTTTGACTGAAGAAAGCATCGAATACATACAGAAACGAGACTCAGCCTTGTCGACGAAACAAAGCATCAAATACATACAGATACGAGACTCAGACCTGTTGACTGAAGAAAACATCGAATACATACAGAAACGAGACTCAGCCTTGTCGACGAAACAAAGCATCAAATACATACAGATACGAGACTCGGACCTGTTGACTGAACAAAGAATCGAATGTATACAGACACGAGACTCAGACCTGTTGACTGAACAAAGAATCGAATGCATACAGATACGAAACTCAGACCTGTTGACGGAACAAAGAATCGAATGTATACAGATACAAAACTCAGACCTGTTGACGGAACAAAACATCGAATACATACAGCTACCTTCTTTTTTTTCTGAGCGTGTCAGCTGTCAGAAACATGTGGTAGATATAGGCTGGCTGGTGTACAGATCAGCTCTCTAAATTTCTAAGCTTTGCCTGAACTCAGCCCTGAAGAACTGTTTTTTTCTCTCGCGCATTGAAGGTTCCAGAATTCTTGAATGCAGCATGTATCAAGCATTAATAAGAAAGTTCCAGCATGACATGGTATTACAAGGATTTTTACACATTGTATAAGGGGGAAAAAATGATGAAACAAAGGAGAAAAAATCCCACCTCCCTTCCCTTTTCTGTCTTCCTGCTTAATATGATATACAGGTTTTCATACAGTTAAGGAAGAAAATCACGGAGGAAGAAGGGAGGGAGGATAAGTGCAATGTTTCTCTGTAAGTAATTAAGATACTATATATTGGACAGAAAAAAAAAAAAAAAAAAAAAAAAAAAAAAAAA
>JADBJO010002406.1:277500-282500 GCA_016801955.1 Conus betulinus
TTTGTTTAGCTTTAAGGACGATTACGTACAATCTACAACAAATATCTTACTGACACTTGATGCGCAAAGGTAAGGTGGCTCAGGAATAAAACTGAACATGGCCTGAATCCCTGGATCTGGATTGAACGTCAAATCCAGGCTGTAGTTTCTTTGTTTTCATTTTGAACCTTTTCCACAAGAAAAGTATAGCAAAACTTACAGACAGGACATGACCGATGACACACACAACGTTTGACATCATTTCAAGGGTCCTTATTTGTCAGGGTCCATGGAAGATTAATTAAACGAAATAAGCATTGTCTCATATTGCAATTCTCAGCAAAACATGGCAGAGAACATTGTGGAAGGGTCTTGACTTTATTGTAATGTATACCAAATTTAAGTTTTCTTTTGTGTCTGCCGATTTGTCTATCTCTTGATACGATTGCAAAAACTAGTCACTTACTGTACGGAACCTTGGCAGTCCAGCAGCTAAATCATCAAATGTTGGTGCGGATCCATTGTCAGTCAGGAACCAAAAGCGGCTTCAGGATTCGTCTGCCAAGATCATGTAATACAACGTGACGGAATGTGGCTAAAAAAAAAAAAAAAAAAAAAAAAAAACTCATTAAAAGTAAGCAAGATTTGGTGAACAGATAGTGTGAAACCTGAGTGTGAAGTCATTACGTTTTTTTGAGCATATCGCTGGAGGTGTATTCAGAACAAATTTATGGACTCTGATCTGTTGAAAATTTTGATGCGTTTATTAGGAACTTTCCACTGAGTCTCAAGGGCCGATTTCCGATTTGTTCGACTTTGTTGGAAGCCTGCAATCTCGGGAATGTCCTGTCTATCTAGATATTGTTGTAAAATGACTGTGTATTCCTTAGATCTATCTCACAGGCATCTTTCATGCCATAAACCAGTTTGCTCTAAAACTGAAAACAAATTATGTGCCGCCAGGCGAAAGGACAAACAAATCACAATACAAACATTACGCGTTTTGACTTCTTTGGTCTTCTGCAAGCAAAGTGAACAATGTTCAAGACAACGAAAACGAGAACAAACAGACAGTCACTTATCTCCTAGAATTTGGCACACATTGGATGTGGCTTACAGTCCGAGGGGATAAATGACTGTCGGTTGGTCTTTCGTTTTAATTGCCCTGAATTGTATTTGTCTTGCTTGAGGAAGACCTCAAAATGCATAGTCTTTGTTTAATGATTTGTGCCTTCGCACTAAATTCCTTTTTTAATCTTATTTCAGTATCCTCCTGCAGTCACCTGGCTTTGAAACGCAGCTAGCTCTAGATGAAAACTGTGAATGCCTCTCTGTCTCTCCGTCTCTTAGTCTCTGTCGCTTCTCTGTCTCTGCCTCTGTCTGTCTGTCTCTATCTGTCTGTCTGTCTCTATCTGTCTGTCTGTCTCTATCTGTCTGTCTGTCTCTATCTGTCTGTCTGTCTGTCTGTCTGCCTGTTTGTTTCTCTATCTGCACAGGTTTAAGTCTTTCTCTCCTGCAAACATCGACGAAAGCATCATTTCTGCAAGTCAGGGGTATGAAGATGGTGGGAGGCTGCTCGAGATGATTGACTGTAGTTGCCCGGCAACGAGGTGGAGTTAGATGATATGAATGAATGCCGATCTGCATGACTGATCATCTTCATAGCTGAATGAGGAAAAAAACAGGGACCGTTCTGACCCAGGTGAAGATCCATCGTTTTGCTTTCCCTTCTAGATAGCTGTATAAACGGTCCGCCATGTAATGGATTGGATATATGTGGGTTTCTCTGGCAGCTAATCAGAACTTTCCGCACACGGCAGTTACCCTTGGTTATTTATATTGATAAGCTGCAAAGATAATGTATCTTCCCAGGAGAGCAGATTGCCATGGGCCTGGGCTATTTATATCACATACATTGACATTATAAATCGATGTTCCTGATCGCGTTATAGTTTCCATATAGGAAAGCTGAACACCTATTTTATCACTGGATTTAGGATGTGAGAAGGAAGCCAAGGAGGGGTAACACTCTTATTAACTAGAGCAAAAACTTATTTATTGGTCCTTTTCGTGACCTCGGGGGGGGTTTTGAAAAACATTAAAGGGTTGAGTTCCTTTATACATTGTTTCATTTCATTTATTCGTCCTTTCGGAACTTTGCTTGACGACCTCGAGACTTTTGCCGTGGTTTGTCCTCGTCTGTCAACTTTTGCTTTCTTTCTTTTTTTTTTAGATCAGCTGGTCTTCTCTCTTTATTTACATAGATTCTCTTCTTTCATCATTTCTGCTCCAGCTTTTCTTTCTTTTTTTGTGGATTTTTCTGTCGTCATCTATGTTATCTCTTTGTAGGGAGGAAGGGAGTTTTTTTGGGAGGGAGAGGTTTTTTTTTTTTTCCTGATCATCTTTTTCTGTCCACATTTTCTGTTTTTTTTTATGTGAAATGAAATAAGAACAAAGAGACTCTCTCTCTCTCTCTCTCTTTTTTTTTTTTTCTTTCTTTCTTTCTTCTTCTTCTTCTTCTTCTCTTTCTTCTCTTCTTCTTTTCTTCTTCTTCTTCTTTCTTCGTTGTTCTCGTCTCCCAAAGCCATTTGTTTTCTGTTAGACTAATTACCTGTTTCAGTATACATGTGATTATTCTACAAACTCGTTCTTTCTCTTTCTTTTTTTACTGTAATAAGAAGTAATGAATTGATAAACGTCTGTCTGTCTGTCTGCTTACCTGTCTGTCTGTCTGTCTGTCTGTCTGTCTGTCTGTCTCTCTTTCTTTCTCTCTCTCTCTCTCTCTCTCTCTCTCTCTCTCTCTCTCTCTCTCCTCTCTCTCTCTCTCTCTCTCTGACAGCCTCTGTCTGTCTGTCTGTCCTGTCCCCTGTCTGTGTCTTGTCTCTCTTTCTTTCTCTCTCACCTCTCTCTCTCCATCAATGTCAACAGCATTCGGTGGGAAGATGGAATCTGACCCAAAGTAGAACCAATGCCATTTTAACATTCCATGGAAAGGTGGATTTCGACCTTCTTTTCTTATTTTTCTGTTATATTATTATTTTTTGTTTGTTTGTTTGATTATATTGGTTAAAAGATAGAGTATGACCCGAGGACAAATCCTTTAAATTTTTATCAATATTCGGTGGAGAGATGAAAACTGGACCCAAGGACGAAGCCCTTCAATCTTAACAACATCCAATGGAAGGATGGATATGGACCCAAGGACGAAGCTACTAAAAATCTAAACAACATTCACATGACAGATGGAACGAGACCTAAGGATGAAACCATCCACTTTTATCAACATCAAGTGTAAAGATGGAATGAGACCCAAGGAAGAAGCCATTCGCTTCTATCAACATTCGGTAAAAAGATCAAGTCTGACCAAAAGACGAACCAAATTGATTTTAATAACTTTCGATAGAAAGATGTAATGCAACCCAAAGACGAAAACATTCAGTTTTGACTATATTTGGTTAAAAGATGGAATGTGACCCAAAGATGAACCCATTTCAGTTTAGGTACACATCGACGCACGAGGATTCGGGCCAACGGACGGTTGCAGAGCCTGCCCCCATTATTGATAAGGTTATGAGAAAACTGTCCACTGAGTATAAACACACAGTGAAAACTGGATCCATGATGCGTTTGATTTTTCGTGAAGATCTGTGTTCCCCTTAGTACACTTTAAGCCATCTGAGTTCCCTTCTCCTCGCGTCTTGCCTTCTTTATCTTTTTCCTTCTCTACCTAGCCTGGCCATTCCATTTTCTCTCCCTACTCCCTTCGATCCTTGTGTGTGTCATCACGCTTTTGGTGTGGACATTTTCAGCCCGATATAAGCCATAGTGTCACAGACTCATCTCTCCCACACCTCTCATTCTTCTGTCGGCTTTTTCTGTTTCACAACGCCATACAACTGATGTGATGTTTCCATTTTCCAACCCGATGGACACATTATGTCGCCTTTAACGTCCGTTTTGTCCTGATGACGGGAACCGATGGAGAGAGAGGATCGATCAGTATATAACCACTGAAACTCAGGATCTCTGAGGTCTGTTGTTTTCTTCAGGGATGCCACAGATAAAGCCAAGGCTATAAAGAACCATTTTTCTGAGTATATAAAGTTCCCCTCTCAGGGTTTTGGCAAGAGCATGAGTTATGTGGCTAATTTTGTGTATGTCTGCCTGTCTGTCTGTCCATTTATTTGTTTTTTGTGTTTCTTTGATTGTTGTTGCTGGTTGTTGTAAAGATATAACTGATTCAATGCCACTTCTGTTAATATCTCCCACTGGCATCTTAACGCAATTGACTTGCTTACTTTGGAAAAACAGGAAAAAAAAACTATGACTGATGATCTCTCTTCCTCTCTCTTCTCTCTCCTCTCTCTCGCCTCTCGCTCCTCCACGATCTCCTCCCTCTCTCTCTGCCTTCTCTCTCTCCCTCTCTCCTCTCTCTCTCTCTCTCACCCCTCTCAACTCTCTCTCTCCCTAACTCTCTCTCATCTCTCTCTCTCCTCTCTCTCTCTCTCTCTCTCTCTCAATGCATTCTACTCCTTGACCAATGAATGTGCCTGCTTACTTTTGACCAATAATGTGTATTAACACAAGTAAAGGTTTGGCGCTTTCAACATAAAACTTTAGTCTTGAGAATGTCGGATTCATCCAGTCCAGTGGTCAGGTTTCTGTCTCTGTTTTCTGTTAAGTGTAAGGGGTAATTGTAGCGGGTCAGAGGGAATAAAGAAGGGAAAAGGTTGTGTAAAGTAATGTATTGAAGGTGTCACCTCAAACTTTCAGTCTGACGATTTTAATAAATGCAGACCTGCTTGACTGGTCATCGTTGTGGAAGAATGAGGAAAATGCAGGGGCTGTTTTGACCCACAAGACGATCTATCGTTTTACATCTGCTCCCAAATGGTTATGCGTGAACGGTGTTGCCGTATGAAGGATTGGATTTTTTGTTCGCGCTTTCTTCCAGCTTCTCAGAACTTTCCACAGACATCATGTCATGCAATCTTGGTTATTGATATTTAGAAGCTGCTGTG
>JADBJO010002406.1:287500-297500 GCA_016801955.1 Conus betulinus
TGTGTGTGTGTGTGTGTGTGTGTGTGTGTGTGTGTGTGTGTGTGTGTGTGTGTGTGTCTGAGTCTGTCTGTCTGTGTCCGTGTGTCTGTGTGTATCTGTGTCTGTCTGTATGCGTGTATTGCCATTTTCTTCAAATGTATATTGTTCTCCTTGTCTAACCCTTTTTGTCTAATGCTTGTTCATTGTTGTCTGACCATGGCTGTCTACTTAGTGAGAGATGCTTCACGAATGGCCTCTACTTTGGTGAAATAGGAAACATTGTCTAGAAATCAACTCGTTCTTGTCGCAAATTTCCCTCAATGTAAGTCTGTCACTTAATTAAGGCGATACATTTTTTTCTTGATCAAGTATTTGGTGGATAAATTCTCCGTCATCTTTCGGGAAATGAAAGCCGTGAGAGCCTGGATTTAGCATCAGATAGACAGACAGACAGACATAGGGATAGAGAGACAGACAGACAGACAGATGGATAGATAGATATGGGTCGGTGTGTGGGTGGATGGATTGATACATGCATGCATGCATGATTGGATGAATGGATACATACATACATACATGCATACATACATACATGCATACATGCATACATACATACATACATACACACACATACATACACACATACATAGCTGATAGATTTTAAGGCTAAAATAATGTCGTTTTGAAAGAAACATTCATTTGATACAAAAAAAAAAATCAATATCAGCTATTCGTATTTGTTACGGATTGTGAATTATGTCTTGTTTGTTTATTGATTCCTGTCTCTGATTTATTTGCTGTGGGCATTGTGTATGATACAATTGCAGCAGGACAATGTAAAATGTAACAAAGTGGACATAGGGGATGGGAACACATATCAGATGACCTCTTGATGGACATCTCCATACACACAGCTTGCTTTGAAGATCTCAATCAACGTAAAGTTTACTGACCCACCCACATCGTTTTACTTTACACACTCCTTAATAACCATGTATAGCATTCTGCCATTTGAACGATTGGGTTTGGGTTTCTGTTTGGCCTCCCATTCATTTGACTCCAAACGTTTTCCGACACGTTTCAGCTATTCGTTTTTGTTACGGCTTGTGCATCCCTTCTCTTGGGAAATAAATGTCTCTGATTTATTTGCTGGAAGGGCAACGTATGATACATTTAAGTGCAGGAGATGAAAGTGTAACAAAGCGGACATAGGGGATGGGAACACATAGTGCAGATGACCTCTAATGGACTCCATGAAACCCTGTGCTTTGAATGATCTCAGTCAACGTGAGATTACTGACTACCCACATCGATTTACTGTCATGACTGCCAAACTGTTTCGGACATGTTTTCGTTGATTAATTCGCCGGTTGCATCCCTTCTCGGGGAAAGTTTACCAATTTTTAGAGGAAGGATAACGTATAATATTTTAAGTGCATGAAATGATCTGTGCGTGAATATCCAAGAAACGAAGTGCAGGTGCCTATAATTCACCAGATGAACCCTGTGCTGTCCATGTTATAGTCGCACAGTCTGGCCAGATTACGTAACATGGCTTCCGCCTTAAATTTCCGTTCTGAAGCCCGTTCAGTGCCTCTTCATTTTAAGATGTATGCTTCCTTGATCAAGGGAGAACAGTTCTTCTTCTCATCATCATCATCATCATCATCTCATCATCATCATCATCATCATCATCTCTCTCTCTCTCTCTCTCTCCTCTCTCTCTCTCTATCTCTCTCTCTTTATGTGGCCAGCTTCGTTCGGCCCCCTTCCTCCCTCGCCCTGTACACGAAGCCGCCCCTGATCCTCCCCCCCCCCCCCCCCCCCCATATTGTATATCCTTTCGTTCTCCTCCCCCCCCCCCCCCCCCCCCCCGCTTCCGCAACCTCCATAGCCTCTTTTTGTTCCTACAACTGTTCTGCCGCCCCTGTGCCTGAGATGATGTTTCTTATAAGCCGAATGCCATCTTGGAATTTGATTTTTCGAACGTCTTGTTACTCTCTATTCCTTCACTTTAGAGTTGCTCTTAACTTTGCTTATTTGCATATTGATACCCCTCTCTCTCTCTCTCCTCTCCCTCTCCCACCTCTCTCTCTACCATCCCTCCTCTCTCCTCTCCTCTCCCCTCTCTCGCTCTCCCTCGATCTCCCTCTCCCCCCTCCTCCTCTCTCTTTCTCGCTCCTCCTCACTCTCCTCTGCTCGCTCTCCTCTCTCCTCCTCCGCCCCCCCTCTCCTCCCTCCTCCCTCTCTCTCTCTCCTCTCGCGCCTCTCCCTCTCTCTCCTCATCTCATTCCTCTCTCTCCGGCTCTCTTCGGCGTCCTCTCTCTCTCTCTCCTCTTCTCTCTTCCCCTCTCCCCCTCCTCTCAATCTCCTCCTACTCCTCGCCTCTCTCTCTCTCCTCTCCTCCCTCCTCCACTCTCTCTCTCGCTCCTCTCGTCTCTCTCTCTCTCTCTCCTCCCCCTCCCTCATCCTCTCTCCTCTCTCTTCGCTCTTCCCAGCCTCCCTCTCCCCGCTCCCTCTCATCTCCCTCTCTCTCTCCTCCTCTCTCCTCTCTCCCCTCCCCCTCCTCCCTCTCTCCCTCTCCACGTCGCTCCCCCCTCTCCTCCTCACCTCCGTTGTGTCCTCTGTCGGTCTGGTCTGGCCCCCCCCCCTGCCCCCCCCTGGGCCCCTGTCTGCTGTGGTCCTGTGGGGCCTGCCCACCTGTGGCCCGCCTTCCCCCGCCCCCGTCTGGTCCCCCCCCCCCCTGTCTGCCCGCCTGTTCTGGCCCCCCCCCTGTCTTGCCCACCCCATCGCTGCTGTCCGCCCGTCCTGTCTGGCCCTGCCCCCCGTCTGCCCCGTCCTGCCACTCTCCCTCTCCCCCCCCCGCCCCCATGTCGTGCCGCCCCCATGCCCCCTCTGCCCCCCCTGCCACCCACCCCTGCCTGTGCTGCACTTGCCCCCCCCCCCCTGTCTGTGCCCCCTGGTCTGACCTGTCTGGCCCTCCCCCTGTCTGCCCCCCCGCCCAAACCTCCTCTCATCCTCTCTCTCTCCTGCCCCCTCCCCCCCCCCTGGCCCCCCCCCGTGCCCATTAATGATGAATGTACGTTCGCATTATAATAAACACAATATTTCAACACTTTAAAACAGTCTTTTTTGTTTTTTTGCTTGTTTTGTTTAATCGGTATTTACAATGTCTTGTTATAAGTAGCTATATATTCACTACAAACTTTCCACTACCTCGTGACTGCAGGTCAGATGGAATGAAGAAGGCAGGGAACTGTACAAGGTGAGCTGAAAGGGTCAGGCCACCGACTGAAATTAGACCATGTCAATGAACGTAGACCTCACCCGCTGTTCCTCCACACAGAAGATGAAGGGGTAAAGCCAGGGACCTCTCTGACCTAGCTGAAAACACATCGTTCTCTCTCCTTCTGTGATAGCCACGTCCACGTTCTTGCCATGTGACTGATTGGATTTCTGTTGGCTTCTCTGGCAGCTAATCCCATCTTCGCAGATACATCATCTAACCTTGCTGATCTATTTTGATAACTTGATGTGACGGTAATATCTTTAAGGGGAGGTGGGCAGGGCAGGGGGGGGGGGGGGGGGGGGGGGGGGTGGAGGTGAGGAGGTGCGAGGGAGAGTGGAAGGTGAAGGTTTGCCATGTTTCACACGGTTTTACCATTTCATCGATTTACAGCTCCATGGTTGTAACATTGTGGGTTGCCATATACGGAAACAGTACATGTTTACAACCACATTGTTAGGGAGGCGCAAGCTAGCCATTTTTTTTTGCCCTCGTCGTTTTGATTGGAGTAAAATATGTTTTTAAGGACTCAAATTATTTTTTTTGTAGCAATGGGATTTTCTGATTTCATTTCCTCTTTTTTGTTCGTTTCACCTGCATGTGAGTGCACGCGCGTGCGCGTATGTGCGTTTGCGCGTGCGTGTGTGTATGCGTGTGTGTGTGTGTGTGTGTGTGTGTGGTGTGGTGTGTGTGTGTGTGTGTGTGTGTGTTGTGGTGTATGCGTGTGTGTGTGTGTGTGTGTGTGTGTGTTGTGTGTGCGTGCGCGTGCGTGCGTGCGTGTGCGTGCGTGTGTGTGTGGGTGGTTGTGTGTGTGTTGTGTGTGTGTGTGTGTGTGTGTGTGTGGTGTGTGCGGCGCGCGCGCGCGCGTGTGTGGATGTGTGTGTGTGTGTGTGTGTGTGTGTGTGTGTGTGTGTGTGTGTTGTGTGTGTGTTTAGCGTGTAGTGTTGCTGTTCTTGCCTCTTCTTTCTTTTCTTTTCCAGTGTTTCTTCATTGTCTTCTGACTCCTGCTCTTTCATTCTGTAATACTCATATCTCTTTCTTAGGGCCGTTTTGTCTTCTCTTTAAATCTCAAACATCATGTCATTGATGTAATCAATAGCACAACTGACACGTCTCCTCTCTCGGTCTATCTCTCTCTCCCCCTCTCCTGTCCGTCTCCTCTCCTCTCATCCTCTCTCGCTATCGGACTCCCACTTCTCTCTTCCTCATTCTCTCCCCTACTGGTCGTCTCCCTCCCCTCTCCCTCATCGTCGCCTCGCTCCCTCTCATCTCTCTCCTCTCTTTGCTTTGTGTCTCTGTCTCTCTGGCTCGGTCGGGTCCCTTTCTCCTGTCCTCCATCCTCTGTCTCTGTTTCTGTTTCCTTCTGTCTCTCTGTCCTCGCTCCCTCTCTGCTCTTCGCTCTCATCTCTCGACATCCTCAGTCCGTCTCTCTCTCGCTCTCTTCTCCTCGTCTCCTCTTTCTTTTCTCTCTCTGACACTTTGACTATTGTCTCTGTCTCTCTCTGACGCTCTCTCTCTCTCTCTCCTCTCTCTCTCTCGTCTGTCTCTCTCTCCGATCCTCTCTCGTCGGGTCTTTGTGTTTCTCTGTCTCCTCTGTTTCTCTGTTTCCTCTCTTCTTCTTCCTGTTTTCTCTCCACGCGGCCCCCCTCATCTCTCTCTCCTTCCGCCCTCCCTCACTCTCCCGTCTCCCCTCTCTCATCTCTGGTCTGGTCTGGTCTCGCGTCTCCGCTCTCTCTGTCTTTCCTTTGTCTCTTTGTGGGGGGTGTGCGTTTTCCCCCTTTTCTCTCTCTCTTTCATGCTCTTTTCTTCTTCTGACTCTCCTCCCCTCTCTCTCTCATCCTCGGGTCGCATCTCCCTCGCTCTCTCTCTCTCCGCCTCTCTTTTCTTATTCTCTCTCTCCTCTCTCCCATTGTTTTTTCGGCTCGTATGAAATCAAACTAAAACCTTCACATATATACGATCTATGATATTAGTGACCACAAAGCAAAAGATGGTCAAAAGATCAGGAACTAGTGCAAGCGAATGTCAAATCTTTCAGATTCCCTATATCTCTGATCCTTCAGAAAGCTGAAGGCGTGCTTCTACTAATCTCTTGAACCTGTTGCTGTTTTTCTCTTCGCGTGCTCACTTTACGATAGCCCCCACTTCAGTGGGATCCTGGCGACAACTCACCGATGGACTCGTTCACGTCTACAGATTTCCTCGTCTACTAAGGTCTTTTAACTTAGTCAATGTTCGTCTCTGCTGGTTGTCTCCTCTCTCCCTCTCGCCCCTCCCTCTCCGGGTCTTTCTCTCCTCTCTCTCCTCTCTCTCCCCCACCCTCTCTCTCGTCGTCAGCTGCCTCTCCCGCTCATTCATGCCTCCCCCACCTCTCTCTCCCTCTCTTCCCCACCACTCCCTCACCCCACGTCGCTCCCTCCCTCTCTCCACTCCTCTCGTCTCTCTCCCATCCTCTCCCCCCCTCGCTTCTCTCTCTCTCTCCGCCCTCTCCCCCTCCCTCTCTCCTCCCCCTCCTCCTCCTCTCCGCTCTCACTCTCCCCTCCTCCCTCCCTCCTCCTCTCTCCTGCTCCTCTCATCCGCGTCTCCCTCTCTCCTTCCTCTCTGCCCTCTCCCCTCTCCGTCTCTCTCCTCTCTCCCTCGGTTCATTTTATTTGGCCGTACTTGCTCTACTCTAACCTTTTTTCTTTCGAAATGGAACCTGCCAGACCCTTAACCGTCGTATCATATTGAAAAATAAAACAAGTTATTGGAGGAGAGAGAGGGAGAAGAGAGAGAGCGGGTGAGAGGAGGGTGAGGGAGCTGGGTGAGGACAGATCTAAATGGTATTCATCAGATACACACCGGGTGAGAAGAGGACGAGGGAGGTGAGGACGAGGAGGGTGATACCTGTTCGACTGTTAGGAGCGAGGAGGAGAGAGCGGACGAGTGGGTGGAGGGAGATGGCGCGAGGTTGCTTTAGGAGAGAATTGGGATAAAACAACACAGGGAGGGGGTGGAGGGGATGGTAGATGCAGGAGGTGAAGAGGCAGAGTGGAGGGGGGGAGGGAGATAGGGTTGGGGAGGTGTGAGAGCGACTGACTAGGAGAGGATGGGGGAGACTAACGGAGTCTGAGAGGACTCTCAGGCGGGAGGAGAGAGGGGGCTGGAGTTGGGGGGAGGGGGAGTGGAGGGGGAGGACGAGCTGAGGGACGATGTGAGAGAGATCAAACCCAGATTATAAATTGCTATGATTAGATTAAAACAACGACAAAAAAATAAAAATATCATCAAATTAACAGTTCATACCTGTTACAGTTCCGAACACATTTTGATTTCTGTCTCTGCTTTTAGTTGCTGGGTGAGCTGGAATGTGATAAACCGCAGAGGGATGGACGCAAAAAAGCAGGGTAAGGAAGGACGGAAGAAGTGGGTTCCCGTTAGACTGCATATCAATTGACGCATTACACACCATAACACTATATAGGTCTGCGTGATCTTGCCTGAGCTAAAGGCTCTACTGACCAATCAACGGCATAAAGGGTGTGGCGGGGGTGGGGGGGTGGGAGGGGTGCGGGGGGGCGGGGGGGGGTGGGGTGGGGGGGTTTGATCCAGTAGGGGGGGGGTTTTGGTCCGTGGTGTGGTGGTGGGATCTCTAATTTTTTTTTTTTTTTTTTTTTTTTTTTTAGGAATAATCACAAGACCTTTTCATTTTTACCACCTTTTCTCTATGGGAACTGTCTACGTCATAAGCTTTACGCCATTCGACTGTCTTAGCTATTGTGTAGACTTCGCTTGGCACTTTCACTAGCGACTTAGAACGGAATGCTTTTCATGTCTCGTGATACGTTCGCATCCCCTTGGAAGAAAGACAATTAGTACTATGTTTTACATTATGGGATCCCTTTAAGTGCTGGAAAATGTCTTAACGGGTACAAAGCTCAGAGGGGGAACGAATCACAGGAGCCGTAAATTCACCAGATGGAACTGAAAGTGGCACCCGTAATAGCAGCTCGTCTAGAAGTATTTATAACATGGCTGTATCTGATATGATATCCGTTGCAGGCGGATGCTGCGGTTTTTTTTTTGTTGTTTCCCCCAGAAGCTGTTTATGCTGTTCCTGGACCGTAGATATAAACGCTGGGATAAACCATTTTTAGATTTAGAAAAGTCTTTATCAATTTGCCATCAGCATGTGTGGAGTGATCTACCCTTGTGTGTGTATTAAAATTCACACTACATTTTGTATATATATCAATTTGACAATTCACTAAAAATCAATATTTTCTGTCATAAAAAACAATTCAGGATTTACTGTAAATGGAGATCATATATTACAATGGAGAATGATGAGGAAAGGGGTTAGTGGCTGGGAATTGAGAAAAAAATGCCAGCGTGGTGTGATAGTGGTGTGTATATTTGTGTATTGTATATTTTGTGTATGTGGGGTTGATGAACGGTTGGTGAATTATCACTTAGTCTTCTCTTCTCCATCGTGGACATCGTCATCTCACCTCCCTATTACCCTGATCTATTTCCTCGTCTTCCTCCTCCCAATAAAGATTTCTTCTCAATTCCCAGCCACTACCCCCTTTTCCTCATTCTCCATTGTAATATATGATCTCCATTTACAGTAAATCCTTAATAGATAGATAGATAGATAGATAGATAGATAGATAGATAGATAGATAGATAGATAGATAGATAGATAGATAGACAGATAGATAGGTAGATAGATAGATAGATAGATGATGAATAACAAGAATGAAGAAAGGTCTAAATTATGGAAACGTATCTGTTCAGTCAGCAGAGGGGCACGTGTTTATTATGATGCCCTTCTGCGTGACAACATAAACCCTGCTTATTTGCAATAAGTGGACTGAATAACTTGAACACAGCAATTGGAATGGGATGTCATTTTTTTAAAAAGGTTAAAAAAAAAAAATAAAAGAAATAAAACTTAAATGGCTTCGGATAAGAATTCTACACCCGTATACTGGGTACAAATATTGTGCTGTCAAAGATGAGAATTGAACCGAATGATCGTTGTACATTTTGTAATACAGAAAGAGAGGAAAACATTGAGCATCTATTTTGGTCGTGTGAGCATGCGGCACATTTTTGGCAACAACTTCAAGTAATAATAAAAGGAAATTGTCAGCATGTGGATTCTTTTAAATCTGTCTGTTGAACTGGTATTATTTGGGCATTCAAATAGTTTTAGAAGTGATGAACCCTTTGACTTTATTTTACTTCTAGCCAAATATTTCATCTATAAATGCAAATGTGAGAAAAAAACTTCCAATTGTAATGAACTTTCTACACTATTTAAAGACAAGATATAATCTTGAACAGCAAGTCGCGCAAAAAAGCGTAAAGTCCATTCAAAAACTCCACGAAAAATGGCATTTTATACCAATCTTTGATAGAAGTGTAATTTTTGGACTTGATGTGCATGTTGAGGGACTAGTCTGTCTCCGTATCACTTATCATGCATGTACGTATGGATCCCCTTGTGGCTTTTTCGGTGTCTTTCTCTTACCCTCCTCTCTCTCTCTCCTCTCTCTCTCTCTCTCTCTCTCTCTCTCTCTCTCTCTCTCTCTCTCACGCAGGGACACACACACACACACACACACACACACACACACACACACCACACACACACACACACACACACACACACACACACATGTATATATGTATATATATATATATATATATATATATATATATATACACGCACGCACGCACGCACACACACGCACACACACACACACACACACGCACGCACGCACGCACGCACGCACGCACGCACGCACGCACAACACACACACACACACACCCACACACACACACACACACACACTTAAAGGCAGAGGGCCACGTACCCGTACAATAATAAATGTAAAAGTTTATAAAATTTTACTACAAAATATTGCTGCTAGAAATGTCTGTCTCATGGAGTCTTTCCTTATTGACCAGCGTAGCTTAGAGAGCTGTATTTTGCCGCAAGTGGCGACTAAAACGTGGCTGCATGTCCAAAAAAAAAAAAAAAAAAAAAAGGAAGAGAGAGTGCAAGATGACTTATTGAAGGTGTCAGACTACCGTGTTGTGTGTAGATGACGTGCATGAAGGAAGGTCCGGAGAGAACGTCAGGGACCATGTGAAGACCATCGTTTCACTTTTCCTCCGTAGTAGCCACGTACACGTTCCCTCGTGAAACTGATTGGATTTCTGTTGGCTTCTCTGCCAGCTTGTCAGAACTTCCCAGACACATCATCCAGCCTTCGGGGTTTTATATTAATAACCTGCTGTGATCGAATCTCTTTTTGGGGGGAGGACGGTGGGGGGGGGGGGGGGGGGGGGGGGGGAAAATACCACGCGTTTATATATATTTACGTCCCGTTCACTGATTTGTATCTCAGCGTTGTCAGTAGCGGCGCAGTTGCCTTATAGAGACACAGGTTATGGTCATTCATGTCTGTTTTTCGTCCCTTAAAATGTAGTTATGGGAAGGTTTTAAAGGGCTGAACCCCTAAAACATTGCAAATGAAACAATGATGTTGCTGGTATAATGCAAAAGCCGGTTGAGGTTGTTGGGGATGTTGGGACGTTAGGTGTGTATCGTGGCCATTCTTGAAGAACGCTGTGACAAGCGGGTGGTCATATGTCAGGGATAGCTTATGTTCCTTTAACTGGAAAACAAGAAACCACAATGTGTGGAG
This sequence comes from Conus betulinus, assembly GCA_016801955.1. Taxonomy (NCBI): domain Eukaryota; kingdom Metazoa; phylum Mollusca; class Gastropoda; order Neogastropoda; family Conidae; genus Conus; species Conus betulinus. The sequence goes on from JADBJO010002406.1 coordinate 297,467, forward strand.
ATGCCTCTTTTATAAAAGGGCGAGGAGAGCATGC
>JADBJO010002406.1:302500-307500 GCA_016801955.1 Conus betulinus
CTAGGGTTGTGACATTATCTCTTCCTGGGGAATAGAGTGCCTCGTTTCAGAGATATTATGTCCCGTTCGCTGATTTATAGCTGTGTTGTCGGTAGCGCTGCAGCAGTCTGGTGGAGAAACAGATCTAGGCAATGTATATGTATTTTTGCACTTTAACTGGACTTACAACACCTTTTTAGGGTTGAATTCTGACAGTACGAACGGAGTAAATACATTTCCATATCCCTTCCACTGGGGAAATGGGATATCATAATGTATGAAGAAGCCTGTCATTCGAATGGAAGAGGAGAGTGTGCCAGAAGCCTGGACTCAATCCATGCAAATACATAGATCAGCCGATGCTAGTTTGTGTTCACCGTACCATTCCGAAAATAATTGGCGTCTTTGTAATCATATCATGTGTCCATGTAAAACACGCTATGCTTTTACCTCTGAAACTGGATATTTCGAAATGTTTCATCTGTGAGTTGTCCAGATACATAAGATGGGCAGACAGGCAGGCAGCCAGCCAGACAGGCAGGCAGACAGACAAACAGTTAGAGAGATGGCATTTTATTTCTAGAAAAAGAAATCAGAGTAGGTAAAATTACCCCTATTTTGTAGGACTTCGTGGAGGTAGTAGGTTCTCCTTGGGTTCTTAATGCCTTTATTCTGATCGCAACTCTACCAGAGTCTTCAGCCGAGAACAGCCACTTCATTATGGTACAAGTTGTTGAAAACGTATGAAGAATACAGATGAGATCCTTCGTCTGCTCTTTGTAATGATTCAACCTCTAGTTGGTGCAGCTACCTTCGGTTTTTTCGATCAATATTCGTCTAATGGGAAGAATTTGATTGACAACATATCCCCCTACCCCCACCGCACCCCCAACCCCCACCCAACCCCTACCTCCTTTCTAATCTCCACACAGATGAAGGAGAAACAGTCCGCGGCTGTCCCGGATCCCATGAGACGACCGATCGTTTAGTTTCATTCTAAATGGCAATGTGCGTACACGTTCAGACACTTGCATGACGGATTTTGCTTAGCTTTCTACTGCAAATGAAACGGAACGTTTTAGGCATTTTTTCGTCTGGAAGGGAAGGTTAAGGTTGCAGAGGTGTTACTGACTGCTTTTAATGGAAAATAGATGACTCAAACTACATTGCTTGTGTGGTATGCAATTTCTTTATACGGTACTATGGATCACGAACTTCTGAAAATGGATCACGACCTTCTAAAAGTTTGATTAGAAAAATACATACATTCAAGGCACCATATACACATGCGTCAAAAATATAACTTTACAGGCTGAACTCGTTCGTCATCTCTTTTATTTCATGATCCCAATTGATTATGAACAGCAATCCTATCCATTCAGCATCATACCATCAAATTCATTTTATCATCACAGAATCACCCTATCAACTTAGTGTCATTCGCCATAGGGCAAACGTAGAAGACACTGTCATTCGTCTTGATGAACAACCATGGAACTGGAGATCAGTGTCCATTATTACAATGGAGGGGACGTTGAGAATAATATAGGTGTCCATTTCCTCCTCATGTAGTGTCCATCGTAGTTAGGTAAACAGTAAGGAAAGTTTTGTATTGCCCATCTCTCCGCCTAGTGATGTCCATCCATTTAGTGACTAGTGACGAATGTTTTGGCTCTGCCTGTCTCCTTCCCTATATTCACAGGGCATGCTGATGGATAGTATGTACCTATGTCACAAGAAACGTTGGCGAGGGGACAGGGATTAGATGAAATGGAAACTCTTTGAAAATGATGATTTTACCGTTGGATGTTTGATCGTGACATGTTTCGCCAATACAACTTAAAACTCAGTCATTTCGCATCTTAAAGAATTAATCACAATAGGATTTAAAAGTAAATTTAATTCTAAGAGCTCTCATGAGTAGTAACTGTTTTCGTTTTTCCGTTTACCTTTTTATTACTCGTATAGAACATTGTATCTACTCATTTACCTTAGCATAGAATTATCTGTCGACCCCCATCTCACATCTCAATTTTTATTTACTATCTAAATTTATCATGCACTTTGTAGCTACATCTTTGTAGCTATATACAATTCCCTTAATTACACATCTTTGGCCAGGTACAGTGCAGTATGGGCAAACAGAGTCCCTCAACATGGCACAAGTGGTTTTTCATTTATTTCCCTTTAATGATTTTTCTTCTGTGAATTAAACCAGCAATAGAAGCTGATACAGACAATCTTCTTAATCTGGAGTTCAGGAAAAAAAAAAAGCCTGAACTATGCGCCAAGGATAACAATATAGATGATTTCTTTTTGTTTATATTTGTATAAACTTTCGAGAATAACAATATATATTTTTACGTAAACTTTGTGGATTCCAGACCGTTGACATTTATCTCTCTCGTTCAGACTTTGCTTTAGCTTTAACTTGTTTTACATGACTATTGTATTACATCTTTAGACAAGCAAAAATATAAAAGAACGCAGTAATCTAAGCGTTCCTCCGACCTTTTTTGTTTGTCTGTGAACATATTTTTTTCTTGACCATATGAAAATCGTCCATTCGAAAGTATTCTTTTGTGTGCATTTCATCAGAATCCAGACTGCAAACGGCATTAACATCGAAAGGCCGATCAGTTTCTCTTCTTAGCTTACCAAGTTTTACCATCAGTGAATTAACGTTACATATCCTAGACACATAACTCCCTATCGTAAGTCCGGTTTAACTAGCAAAACAAAAACACCGGTGAAACCTTCTCTCTCTTCGGAATGATTCCATTATATTCCTTTCGCAGGAATCATAAATCCATGTGGCTACAATACATTGCGATAGGATGGCTGGTGAAATAAAGATCAGTTGCTAATAGGAGTAGATGTCGGCAAAACATCTCTCTCTCTCTCTCTCTCTCTCTCTGAGTGTGTGTGTGATGTCTGAGCATTTGTTTGTGTGTGAAATTTAGGCTATGAGCCTAGGATATCAGAACTATATTTTGCTACACGGCTTTCTTGATTAGAATATCTAGAATACCAAACATGTCGTTAGATGACTACTGAAACGTTCCTTGAGATCTAAGAGTTTCTGGTTGTTCAAGGGAGCATCAGTGAGATCATTGAGTGCATCAGACATAACGTAGACTAAAGTGAACATACGTAATACACGTTGCTGAAACATTTAAATAAAATAATGAAAACGATTTTTTTCCCTGCAAACACTACCATGATCAGACTTATAATAACCACATCCCTGTGTCTCCTAGACTTTTTCTGTACCAAGCACTACATCCTGGAAACAAACTTCTTTGCCAGACACTAGCAGAAGGTCCAGGGCTCTGATAATCTATGCCACTATTGTTCAGACTGCCAACTGGAATCATTCCTAAACCACTCGACAAGATCCCCCCCCCCCCCCCCCCCTCACATGAAATCCAGCGTCTTCTGATTGACAAGCGCTGTTCACGAAGGAAAACGCGCCATCTCAAGGCCAGCGTCTAGACATGTTAATCACAGACCTTGCTGCTGGCAGCGTTCATCAAGGCTGCGTGTATGGTGGGGACGGAAACGAGCGACTAGACAGACAGAGGGATGAAGGGAAGCTAGTAAACGCCTTGTTTTGGCTGCATTGACAAAGACCAAAAAAAAAAATATGTGTTTGGTCGTTACAGTTTTCGATATGGTGGGTTATACATATACAAGACGTATAATGCAATGGGTATCACAACAACAGCAAAAATCACCAACGATCGTATTTTCAGATTCGTTCTGTGAATGAACTGTTGTCAGAAGCGATGACAACATTGTCTCACTAGGGCACAGAGAAAAGTGTTTTTGCTGCATTGAACTGAAGTGAAGGATCAGCAACTACAATTTAGACATCGTTCTCATGTGGCATGAAGGGGCATTCAAACAAACTATGTTGTGTTGGCAGCTCCCTCTGCGTGGTCATCTGTGTTTATCATTTTATTTCTTAAGTATTACGTTTCAGTCGTAGTAAAAGCAACAACAATAACAATAATAACGACGACGACGACAACAACAACAACAACAACAACAGTAATTTCTCTTGAAATAAAATCAACAATAATGCGAAAACAAAAGCTTTCATTGCTGTTGTTTGTTTTTAATTCTTACCAATTCTTGTAGTTTCGCTATATGACAGTGATGCATATAATCGTCTTGTCGACTAAATAGATTATTGTTTTTAATTATATTTGCGATTTTCTGAGGAACGAACGAAAAACCAGAACTTACTTTCTAAAGCATTCTATCAGCAGCACATGCTATGTACATCGTTAGCGTCTGTTCTCAAACATTTAATTTTGGGGTGAGAGGTCAGTCAGTATGTATGGGTGAGCGTATTCAAACGTTCTGTCTCTTAAATACAATGTTTACAGCAAAATAAAGAAAATGTGATACTAAAATCACAAATCTTCTTTTTAATCACTAGCAACACTGCTTAAAAAAACATCTACACAATGGTTTGAAGAAAAAAGTCCAGAGTTTTGTACTTCAAAACTTTTTTTTTTCTGTCGAACCAGTATATGATCCAACCATTGCCTTAAATTGGAGCAGACAGAGCGAACGATGACTGTTGTTTGAGATTGATTTTTTTCTCTCTAAGTTTACGAATACTTGAGTGTGGTATTGATGCTGGCACTGCTCAAGATGGCGCTGGTCGAGTTTCGTATTCTGTTTCTTCTATTTCATCATCAGTTAGTTCTCTCTCTCTCTCTCTCTCTCTCTCTCTCTCTCTCTCTCTCTCTCTCTCTCTCTCTCTCTCTCTTTGTCTGTCTGTCACTCTCTCTCTCTCTCTCTCTCTCTCTCTCTCTCTCTCTCTCTCTCTCTCTCTCTCTCTCTCTCTCTCTCTCTCTCCCTTTCGCCAGTCCCCGTGCACCTTTTTCTCTATCTTTCAGTCCCCCCCCCCCCCTCTCTCTTTTTGTCACACACACACACACACACACACACACACACACACACACACACACACACACACACACACACACACACACACACACACACAC
>JADBJO010002406.1:312500-317279 GCA_016801955.1 Conus betulinus
AGAACAATAAAAGAATCCTACTTACTCCCCTCCGAATTTTGGTGCGGATCTAGATCAAAAAGCCATTCCAGGATCAGTTCGTTCTTGGTAGAGATCCGCGCTCTCCCTGGTGCCGTTTCAACTTTGAAATGTTTTACTCCTGGCTGAGGATACGTCGTGAATATTTTTTTTTAGGGTGGGGTGTGGGTGGATGAGAGGGGGTAGGGGTGCGGTGATTTGTAGCTTTTAGAGAAAAAAGTGAGAGTTTTTGTTTGTGCTTTTCGTTTTTTTGAAAACGTGTGTGTGTGTGTGTGTGTGTGTGTGTGTGTGTGTGTGTGTGTAGGATGGCGGGGGAGCGGTATGTTGTTAATTGCTCTGCCCTCTAGTGTTGCTTTATTTTACGGGCAGTCTGAGTGCTCTGCTGGGATCGCAGCACGTGATGTGGATGTTAAAGGCCTTTGCTGTCTTATTTATTCAGGGGTGATTCGTTGCTCCTCTCTCTCTCTCTCTCTCTCTCTCTCTCTCTCTCTCTCTCTCAAACGTTTGCTGTGATTGATTCTAAAAAAAAAAAAAAAAGATAAACACAAATTTAGAAAATGGATTCAATGTTTTACGTTGTTGACCTGCTTCCGATCATTTCGGACAAAATCTGTTCTTCGTCAATTTCTATGCTGTGTCTATTCTGCACCATTTCGCTTGCGTCACATCAGAACAAAATTAAGTCAAAAATATGTTTTAAAAATCTTCGTTCACATGCGTATGGAGTTGTTGAGAAAAGAGTTATATTACAGAATTTTGGATTCACTGCTGATCTGCTGTGGCAGCCCAAGTTGTCCTATCTTCCTCTGTACCTTTTTTTTTACCGTTGCGTCGAGCACTCTCTCTTTCCTATTCCAAAGCCCTGCCCCCTCCCCGCTCTCCGCCCTATCCTATTTCTGTTTTATCGTCTTCCCATTTCACACACAAACTCACAAAGCGCATGTGGACAGTTAGAAGTCAAACAAAGCCAAATCAGTCCTTGACGCAATGACCGTAATGCCTCGACGACGACGTCAATGGAAACGCATTGTTACGTGTTATTTGAAACGTTTTTTTTTTTTTTTTTTTTTCAGAATACAAGAAAGGCAGAAGCGCTGGGCTCCTGGACAATGATATACTGACAACCACTTTCCATGGCATTTCGGAAGTAAAGGAGGACAGATTGTGGAATGGAGAATTTCAATGAGTGCGTATGTGTTTTGTTTGTTCCTTTTAATTCCTTTTTTTTTTTTTTTTTTTTTTTTTTTTTGCACGCATATGTATGAGTGCGTGTGTACATCCCCGTGTGTGTGTGTGTGTGTGTGTGTGTGTGTGTGTGTGTGTGTGTGTGTGATTCACAGTAGCTTACATATTCACAAAACCACAAGGTTCATTGGAGAATCTGGCATAGAAAGTGTTAGGAATTTATCAAGTGAATTGATTCAGTGATAACAGATTTTTGTGTCCTTGGTGTCAAATTCACCATTTTAAAGCGACGGACGGATGGTAAAAAATGCATAGTGTTTGCCTAGAGCATGGCTAAGTTTCAAAGCGGAGTGACTGAGGGCGGAAAATGAAGCAAAATTTGGAAAGGGATGGGGTTAGTTACCGCCAAAGGCACGGACAAACAGAGTACAGGACTAGTAGTTACCGCCAACGACACAGACAAATAGAGTACAGGACTAGTCCTGTACTCTGTTTGTCTGTGTCCTTGGTGGTAACTAACCCCCCTCTCTTTCCAACAGAGCAATGCTGTCAACACAGTTTGTTCTTCTTTTCGAATAATTCATTCTTTCGTACAAATCCTGCATACCACCTTCGTTTCCATACACATCTTTCTTCTGCATATACACCACATCATTCAAATCTCGCTTGCTTCGCACACAAAAACTTCCACACCGCCATATAAATGAAACAGATGTCAAGGATACGATACAACAGCTTTGGCTATTTTGCAAAATGAACGAACACCAGTTTTCTTCAATGTCCACGGGCAAAAATGTGTTCATTTACATTTTTTATGTATATTTTCTACATTCTGGTCAAAAACCAATCGTTTGTCTGAAATCGTGGCTAAATAGTTATATCCATCCACCCTTTTAAGAGCTTGGTCACCATTAATGACATTTAGTGCCGATGCTGGAGTTGAAAAGAAGATCAAGCACAGAAAATGTCAGGCCATTTCAGGACAGGAAATTTGTTTTTCTCGTCCAAAGTCGTAGGTGTCTAAAGAACAAATTCAGAAATCAACACTGTACCTTGAAACGTACCAGCGGAATTAAAGTGTTGAGACGAGACTATGAAATGAAAACGGAAAGGCTGGATTCTGTTAGGAAACAAAATTGACCACCCACAGAGCAAAATTCGGACCAACATCCACATCGGACGCTTTCTTAGTAAGAGCTGAGCTTGTATTATGTACAAAGCAGATAATAAATCAATGAAGAAAAAAAAACTTAGAGAAGAGGCTTGGTCGTTCGAGTGGAGGAAAGCGTTGTCAAAAAGGGTCAAAAGAGCGTAATCAATGCCCCCTGTAGAGGACTATCATGCTGGCTTAGAAAGGGTAAGAGGTGACAGAGAACACGCTTTTCGAAGCATTCCAAGCCTATAGAAGCCATAGCTACGGGGCAGTAATCGTGAAAAATCTTTTTTTTTTCTTTCTGGGGTAGGACAGTCAGTGCAGTGTTGTCCCCCCAGCTACTGTGGAGGGAGCATTTTTAATAGGCAAATTGAAGATCCAGCAAAGACATTACAGAATTTAGTAGTACACATCTTCGGCAGTCTTACACTAGTATTGTCCGGCCTGCCTACCGTCTTACTTAATGACGTATGATTATACAAATGTAGATTAAACAGCTCTCCCATCAATTTTAGAGTCTCTTTCAGCGGCTCTAATTCCTTCATGTAGCTGTGTTATTACTGCATGTTGTTCCTCATTCAACTCATTAGATTCACGATGGCCGTGCTACTGACAAAACATATCCAGAAGAAGCTTGGATCCACGGAAACGTATTACCTCAGTTTCCCTTCTAAAAGTGCTGCATAAGGATTCGCTTATTTTGTGCATTCGCTTGATATCTTCTGTATGCTTTGTTTCTTTCTGAGACTTTTTAGTATGGTTTGACCTATTCGCACAGTGTCAGTAAAAGAGCCTTCGTGAATATCACTGTCGGTACACGACATCATAACAGTGAACATGACGTTCTAATACCTAGTAGAGGCCAATGGACACAGACAGTAATTCAGCTTAAGCTGTAATTTAATTGGACAGGGTGCTCATTTTTCGGCCAACAGAAGGCAGGCACAAGGAAAGCTTACTACACACTTTTTCCGCAAGAACTGATCAGGCTCTGGAGCACAAATACCACTGTTTTGTTCAGTGTGTCCTAACACTCCTGTAGGGTACACAGTGACTTTTATTGCTCCTGTCATGCGGCATATTGACAGCAATGGCTCTTTTCTGTAACATTTTGTTGCCAGGCTATCAGAACTCGTGCAAGTCGGTTTTCACGCCTCTTCGCTTCTCCCACCAGTTTGCATCTCTCTAGTATCAGAGTCAGACAAGAGAAGTCACTCACATCATAACGTTGTCTCCCTTGATGGACGTTTTTTGTTTTATCTGGGAGGTGGGGGTGGGGAAGGGGTCTGGGTAATGGACGGTCTCGGGCCTAGCATCCATATATCTGAAGTGCAAAATATTGGTGCTAGTATCCCTTTCTGTGTCGACAAACATTGTGGTACCAGTAAGGAACTGGGAGAGTGAATGGCCTTACTCTGTACCCATAGTCAGTCAAACCATTCCTTTTGAGTTGTCATTACTCTTTAAGATGGTGAATGATGCGTGAATGGTCATGCGTCAATCTCTCTAACGATTCAGATCAGGTCCTGATTCTAAAAACCTCTGCACCATACACTGACTCTGAATTCACGCTTTTTCTGATTTGCCCAATCGAGTATATATCACACACACACACACACACACACACACACACACACACACACACACACACACACACACACACACACAAGCGCGCGCATGTGCACACTCACGTACGTACACACACAAGCACACACACTCCACTGTGTGAGTCTCACACACACACACACACACACACACACACACACACACACACACACACACACACACACACACACACACGTTCTCATGCACGCACTGACACAAGGACACACACACACACACACACACACACACACACACACACACACACACACACACACACACAAGCACGTGCACACACTCGCATGCACACACACACACACACACACACACACACACACACACACACACACACACACACACACATACACACCCCGCTGTGTCATTGAGCAAGCCTGTTCACAATCACTGCAATGGGACAAACCCCTTAACCGTGTGCATCATTTTTCTTTTTGTCTGTATTGTAATAATTATGGTAATGTGTATAATAAAGAAAAAGATGTTTCGTTTGTTAACTGTGTTTCTACCTTTGATTTTGAATGCCTAACGGTCATAATTGACGTTTGTTTTTTTCAAGCAGAGAAGTTTATCGATGAATTGCGTCATTTTTTTTTTCTGCAGCGCACGGGAAAATAAAATAAAACGCAGTTTTCTGTCATCGTAATTTTTGTGTCGTAATATTATCTTCCGGAAAAAGCCTTATATATATATATATATATATATATATATATATATATATACTATATATATATATATATATATATATATATATATATATATATATATATTTAAATTTAAATTAATACGTAAATATTTAAAACAGG
>JADBJO010002407.1:0-20000 GCA_016801955.1 Conus betulinus
GGACTTTTCATCATAGCCCCACTTGTGTCTGTATGGGTCCCGTTTATACTATTAAGGTTGAAAATATTTTATGTAGAATGTAGGCTATCTAAACAGTTAATTGATGAAATAAAAGACAATGAATTACAAGTAGATTTATTAATTTGAAAATAAAAAAGAACGTGTTAAAAAGTGGAAAGAATCCATGAACATCGTTTTTAAGCATTCTCATCCCCTAATTAGATGAGGTTTTTTAGCTTTGAAACTGCGTACATAGAAAGTGTGGTTTTCCTCCTGTAAATTAATACCTGGCTAAGAATGGTTTTGAAATTTTAATCAATGGCGTGCAAAGTTTTTGGTGACAATGATTAATGTTGACAGACAGATTTCACAGAGTGTTCTTTGTTGTGTAATGTAGGAAAAGGTTTTCAAAATATGTAGCCATTTTTGGCCTGCTCTACAGATGACCTTACCCTTGCTCATGGTAAGTTCAAGTCAAAGACTTGGCATCAGCATGTTGTTCAGGAGTACGGTCTTTGGATGGATATGACAATGTCCAGGAATTCTGCAGTTAAACTGTTAATTTTTAAGTATGATGACAGCATGCAGAAGTTAAAACATGAAAATAAATGTTGAAAACCCTCTGCTGCCAAGTGAACGTTATAAGCACGTAACACACAGAGCCTCAACCTACTGATCTTTTCCATACAGGATGAGAACAGTGTGTCATGCTTGTGATAGATCAGAACAGGCATCACAGAAAACCATGGAGCTGACTCAGCAACAGAGCAGTGCCTGCTTTGATGGGTTGCCTCATGATGACCTCATATTGATTGCTTTGTGCTGAATTGGTTGTTTATTGGGCTGCAGCACTGGCAGTCTGGTAATGGCTGTATATCTGGAATGAGCTGCCTGGAAGTCATGCTAACAAGAGGACAAGGGAAACAAGAACAAAAAAAAGTCCTTAAAAAGATATTGGTCTGCTGGTTGATAGATGATATTTGAGAGCTGGAATGAGCTGCGTAGAAGTCATACAAGTGAGAGGGCAAGGAAAATGAGAAAAGAAAAGAAAAAATCCTTTTGAAAAAGCTATTTGTCTGCTGGGTGATGGATGTCATCTTATCACTGAGAACTAGGCGATTCATTTCTTCATGAATGTATTGCTGTTTTGTTTTGATTTTATTTTACTATTTGTCTATGAGCACAATTACCTCAGTGTGTTTGAATCACTTTATTTTCAAATAAACAAGTAGTAAGAAACAAATGAAATGAAAAAAGAAATACTGCTGGATGATGGATTTCATTGTGTGTGTGTGTGTGTGTGTGTGTGTGTGTGTGTGTGTGTGTGTGTGTGTGTGTGTTTTTATAGAAGCGAATGCATTTTGTGATGAACACTTCCTAATATGTCCTAGTTTGTTTATCTGTTTGTTTCTTGCAGCCCTTAAGATTCATAGCCGCCTTTGCTTGCATCACTTGTTTCATGTAAAGAAAAATATGTGAAAAAAAGGAAGAAACCAAAGTGCCTCTCTTTGCCATGTTTGAACAATCTTGTCGAAGTAAAAAGGATGGTAGAGTCCCCAGCATCCTATCACCCACGTTACTGATGTGGAGTCACGTGAATACTATCACCCATGGAGATTCACGTGCATCCTATCATCAATGTAGAGTCCCCTGCATCCTATCACTCATGTAGAGTCCCCTGCATCCTATCACTCATGTAGAGTCCCCTGCATCCTATCACCCATGTAGAGTCACGTGATTACTATCACCTATGTAGAGTCCTGTACATCCTATCACCCATGGAGAGTCACCCATGTGTCCCCAGCATCCTATCACCCATGTAGAGTCCCCAGCATCCTATCACCCATGGAGAGTCCCCTGCATCCTATCACCCATGGAGAGTCCCAGCATCCTATCACCCATGGAGAGTCCCCAGCATCCTATCACCCATGGAGAGTCCCCTGCATCCTATCACCCATGGAGAGTCCCCTGCATCCTATCACCCATGGAGAGTCCCCTGCATCCTATCTATCACCCATGGAGAGTCCCCTGCATCCTATCACCCATGGAGAGTCCCCAGCATCCTATCACCCATGGAGAGTCCCCTGCATCCTATCACCCATGGAGAGTCCCCTGCATCCTATCACCCATGGAGAGTCCCCTGCATCCTTTTTTTTTTTTTTTTGCTGTCCAACCTCTGCGCCACCTCCGAGGCAGTGCCCACCCACGCCGCTCATTCCGACACCCCGTCCACAGCCCACAGCCCGGTCGGCCCCGCCGCAGCCCCGGCACCGGGAGGAGACACTGCACTGCTGCCGAGTCACTTCAGTGGTGTTCAGTGGCGCCTGTTCTGATCTAACATACGCAGGACACCACCTGCTAAGCCCCCTACTGATGACAATAATTGCTTAGTCGCGGAGCCGGCGTGAGTGAGCTCTCCCTCCGGAGGGCGCCACCACGTCCGTCCAACGACAGCCCCCATAGACTCGCGGATACCGGTGACCCCCACGGAACCAAACCAAGGCCACAGACGTGGAGAGGACATCGAAATTGAGGTCACCATGAGAGCAGGGCATGAAGGCCACAGAATTTGAGACTTTTTTTTTATGCTGATCGATGAGAATGAGGATGATTAAGATGATGCTACGGATTTCCATTTCGGTCTGAGACTACATGACAGGGCTGTACTCTACGCTTCCTTTCATAATATATCCCGGCGTCAACCAGGCCCGAGAGATACAGGCACCTGCAGTGTTGGTCAGGAAATTTGAGCAACACTCTCAGAAACGCATCCATTAAGTGGATGAAACTCGACTGTGTGGTCCCAGTCTTCCCAACTGAGCCCGCAGCAACTCAACTCTGGGTAGGAGCCGGTCGGGGCAGAAAAACCCACATGACTTCTGATGGGATTCGAACCCACGACCTCCCAGCCGGGAGTCCACGACGCTAACCACTTCACCGAGTCCCCTGCATCCTATCACCCATGTAGAGTCCCCAGCATCCTATCACCCATGGAGAGTCCCGAGCATCCTATCACCCATGGAGAGTCCCCTGCATCCTATCACCCATGTAGAGTCCCCAGCATCCTATCACCCATGGAGAGTCCCCTGCATCCTATCACCCATGGAGAGTCCCCTGCGTCCTATCACCCATGGAGAGTCCCATGCATCCTATCACCCATGGAGAGTCCCCTGCATCCTATCACCCATGGAGAGTCACATGAATACCATCACCCATGGAGAGCTACCAGCATCCAAATACCCCTGTGTTTTCATTCTGTTCTCTGAGCCTTTCTCTGTGTTGGGTTTTATTGGACTTTGTGTTGTTGCTCTGATTCCCAGGCATGTAAACTGCTTCCAGATTGAGTTTTTGCTTTGCAGAATTCCATGGAATTTTTCAAGACTGTTTAGCTCCTGTGACATTTTTATTGATTATTTTCTGAAACAAAATTTTTTTTTTTTTTGGCAGAGGACTCTCTTTTTGAAAAGATTTGCTTCTGTAGTGTGACTATTTGTAATTTCAGAAAATAGTTTAACATTGGACTTGTTGTATGCAGTAATGGAATTATAAACTTTGTGGTGTTTGTATGTGACATATCCTCACACATGAAGTGCATGCATGTGTATTATTCATGTGTACATTCAGATATGTAGGTGCATGGATGCACATGCACAGTTTCTTTTCCCTCTCTCTTTCACAAGCTTGCACACACACACATGCACGCACGCATGCACGCACGCATGCATGCACATATCCTTGACCACAAACATGTCCCTCTTTTCTTTCCTTCTGTCTTTCCTTTTCTTTCCTTTCCTCTCTGTTGACATCTGATTTTCGTTTCTCTCCAGCTCACTCATTCTCAGAATGAAAATCCCATGTTCCTAGATGAACTATACACTAACACTGCGTAACAAGCAAGTGCAGCAGTTCATTGTTATATTCATTTTAGTTTGCTTACCTACTGTTGCTTCTGCTGAAATTCTGTGGGTTTTTTTCATCAAAATTACTGTATTCATTGTAGATTTGTTCTAGCATGCAATTTTTTTTTTTTGGATTTGTCTTCATTTTTCTTTTCTATGATATTTTCGTTTTCTTTCTTTTTCTCTCTGCTTTTCTTCTTCTTTTCTTCTTCTTCTTCTTCTTCTTCTTCTACTACTGCTACTACTACTTCTTCTTTTCTTCTCTTCCTCCACAGCTTGTATGATTTACTTCGGATATGTTAAAAAATGTACAAGTGACAGTGATTTTGAGGTCAACCTGCTGATGAATTCCCTTTTCAGCCCCAATGTGGAATTGCATCCATTTGAACATTGCCCTGGCCAGATCTGTTTGTGGTGAAATATAGCTGATGCGCATCTTTGCTTCTTTGTGCCTTCATTGGCTCTCATTTTACAGAAATTGTGGGAGAGAAAAAACTTTTTTCTAATTGTAGATGGTAAGAAAATGTTGTCGATTTTGAAGCAGCACAACTCAAATAGACAGGGAACAGGCAATATGTTTTGTCTAGATGTAATAGATTGGAATAATTATAGTAGCATTTTGATACGTATTGTATCAGCTTTCAAGTGTGTGTTTTGTTTTCTGCATAATGTTACGAAACATCAAAAAAAGAGCCAGAACTGCCCAGAAACACAAATATTAGCACCGCTGCTGGAAGATGCCATTGTTATCATTTATTATCAGTTGAAGAGCAGAGTTTACCATATTCAGGATATTGAAGACTGAAAAAAACAAACAAAAGCAATCTTTGCCTACTGTAAACCTGTCCATCTGTCTGTCTGTCACTCACATGTGTAATGAGCCTGTCGTGTTGGTGTGTCCATGGTGATTGACATTTTCTTGGGCAATCACAAGCGCAAAAGGAACCAAACTTGTTGAAATGATAAATCCCCCACCCCCACAAATACACTCACAAATATATACTGAATGATTATGTTTTTAATAATCCTACATTTTTAGTATCCCCAAAAGATGTGATGTTTTAATGAGGAGGCCAACCACACATTTGATCAAATTTAAATGACTGGCTTTACTTGTATATTGCCAAACTGATAGGACAGTGATGTACAATATGAGTATATCATTTATGGTAAATCAGATAGGTGAAGTCACATGAGAGCAGCAAATGAAACAGCCCCTGTTCATTTCAATGAAAACAAAGCTGTACAATTTTTTTACAAAGGCATCCTAGATTGGCTGTTGTGGCCCAAATGAAAGAAATGATGTAGTGATTGAGCTGGATCAGGCACAGATCCACAATTTGCTTGAAATGAACTGAATTATCAGTGTAAGACAACTAATGTCATTTCTATGGTATCGGGGAAAATTGGTGATGAGTATTGCGGAACAAAGTCAGCGCCCAAACTCATGTCTATCATGTCAGTGACCTGCGGGCAGTTTTGCTGCAGATGCTTCAGAGAGCACTGCCAGTGAAGCACCATCATTCTCTTCTTTTTTGTTGCTGAAAAGTTGTAAAAAAGAGAGAGAACAAAAGAAAGAAAGTTAAAAAAAAAAAATGGCACAATCCTACCCTTTCAATATATTGTGTCCCAATTCTAGCTGTTGTACGCATTGAATTTTTCTCATGTCAAATTTGCATCATCTGCCTTCCCCTTTCCTATTTGCTCTATGCATGCTTTGCCCATTGTTCCTCTTGTTCCATCATTTCTGCGGTGTGCATTAAAAAAAAAAAAAATGAATTGAGAAAAAGCAAAATACATCCTTTTTTTTTTATTTTTACAAATGTTACAGTAAAGGCGATTTGTAAAAGTGCATTTTTTTGTTTTTGTTTTGATAATGGTTTGTTTGGATTCTCCACATTCATCATATCTTTGACAGGCAGGAATGGGCACACAGAAGACCGCACATCCTCACAAATACTAGTACTCTTCCTCCTCCTTTCCCAATTTCCAATACATGCGCATATATTTACTGGAGAAAGTGAAAAAGTGGCGGGCGATCAGAGTTTTAGAAGGTAGGGTTCAAATCAAAACAGATTTGAATACTTCGTGTGGAACGTGTGCATTTTTCTCCCCCCTGAAACGATATGAGATTGTATTATTTCTCTAAGCACATCAGGAACTGAAATAGAAAAAGATGGGAGGATAAAACACCAGATATTGAAAGCGGTTTTTTTTTATTCACACACACACACACACACACACACACACACACACACACTCTCTCTCTCTCTCTCTCTCTCTCTCTCTCTCTTTTTAACACATATATATACACACACACTCACTCTCTCACACACTCACACACATGGAGAGAGAGAAAATGTCTGACTTGCATGACAACCGTAGACATGCCACATTTTCATTAGGCAGCTATGTGTACTACTACAAAGCATAGTAGAAACCATGCCATGTTACAGCATTGTGTTTATCAGCAAAGTTGTAATGTGGTTTTCTAAGCGCTATATGAGATAGGCAAGCACAATCTGAGGATACTCCACTTATAAAATATTTCACACATGAATAAGCAGGTGCTTGAGTGTGCCATTCATGTCTTGTGTAACGGTAAGTACGCTGTCGCAATACCACACTGGTAAATAGTAAAGTAGTTAACACACACTGGACAAGCCCAGAAAGGGTCATGCATGGTTGGCTTAGCTGTGATGAAACGGAGTCAAAGCATGATTTATGTGATGTTTTGGTATTAGTCAGTGTTATTTTGACAGTCTGGAAATGTTCTACTGTTTATAGTTATTCATACTTGGTGAGGTTTATTTATTCATTTGAATATTCATTTTTTTTTTTTATGTTCTATCTCTCGTCTTCCTCATTCATTAGTCTTTTTTTTTTTCAGTTTTGTATCTCAACCAAAAGTTCTCCCCCCTCCTCTCTCCTTGCCCCCCCTCCCCCTCCCCTCCTTTTTTCACTCTCTTTACCAGAAAGATGATGGCATGTGTGCAGGTGGTATGTACATGCCTCAGCAGCAGATGTATGGCACTGGCGGAGGGATGCAGCCAATGGGGCAGCCGCAGGCAGGCATGATGGGAATGCAGCAAGGCATGATGGGACAGCCGGTGCAGCAAGGCATGATGGGCATGCAGCAGGTATGCATGCATTGTCATAGCGGCTGATCAGATCATTTGTAGTATCGTCATAGTGGCTGATCAGATCATTTACAGTATTGCCATAATGGCTGATCAGATCATTTATAGTACTCTCATAGTGGCTGATCAGATCATTTAAAGTACTGCCATAGTGGCTGATCAGATCATTTATAGTATTGTCATAGTGGCTGATCAGATCATTTATAGTACTGTCATAGTGGCTGATCAGATCATTTATAGTATTGTCATAGTGGCTGATCAGATCATTTATAGTACTGTCATAGTGGCTGATCAGATCATTTATAGTATTGTCATAGTGGCTGATCAGATCATTTATAGTACTGTCATAGTGGCTGATCAGATCATTTATAGTATTGTCATAGTGGCTGATCACATCATTTGTAGTACTGTCATAGTGGTTGATCAGATCATTTATAGTATTGTCATAGTGGCTGATCACATCATTTGTAGTACTGTCAAAGTGGTTGATCAGATCATTTATAGTATTGTCATAGTGGCTGATCACATCATTTGTAGTACTGTCAAAGTGGTTGATCAGATCATTTATAGTACTGTCATAGTGACTGATCAGATCATTAATAATATCCTTGTGTGCCTCTTTGAGCAGTTCTCATTTGAGTTGTGCCAAGTTAACATTTTTTATGATAATAAGAGTTATCACACAATCAGACAACTAGGTTGGTGTCACAGATTGATGAGTGGGAGGTTGTGGGTTTGAATCTTATCAGGTACACATGAAATCATTGAATTAAAAAATTGTTAATATATACATGTTTACCTTTTTCTCAGTTTGCTCTCAGTTAAGTGCTAGGGTCTCATGGGAGAAGACCAGTCTGAAATTCCATTACCTCGATCATTGTGGGGGAAAAAGTCTCAGATTCAGTGGTCCTAATGTCTTGGTTTCATTCCACCACCACTTGCACACTAGTGATGAGTTTTTGTGTCAGACTGTTCCGTGTTGAAAGGTTCACGGGGATTGTTCTTGGATTGACATACAGGCAGTATGCATCCTAGGGGGGAGTGCTCACTGTCTGGGCATGGCACTTATTGGTAGTGCCTTGTGTCATGACGTGGGTTTACTGAATTTCACTTATTTTCAAGTAAGGGATATGGATGGGTGTTCTGACCCACTTTCGCGCTCAAAAACTAGGGGACACCACTGGTGTGGTCTCTATGTCATGCAAGGGATTCACTCAGAGAGCAACTGAAGTAATTAAGTTATCCAGATACTACATAAAGAGAAAGATAAGTAATTTACCTGAGGGCTTCTTCTGTCTCCTCAAACAAATATCTGGGAAAGATTGAGAGACAGATGATGAGGCAAAAGAAGCCCAGCAGGGTTTGCTGAACACAAAGCTAAACGATGCAAATACAGCATGGCAAACACTGCCTGTAGTTGTAATTATTGTCAGCATTCAACAGCTGCACCTTTGGGCAGCTTCATGCATACGACAAGTTTTCAGCGTCTGTCTGGTCACAGTCATACTGGCAAGAATTATCACTGTCTTTTTGTGTAGTCCTATAGACCATACTGTTAACAGTTATCACTTTACATATTTGCCATACTTAAAGGGATTTGCACAGTTCTGTTGGTTTCTTCCGCAGCAGCCAGGAATGATGTTTGGCAATGCCAGTCAGATGGGGCAGAACCAGATGGGGCAGAATCTGATGGGGGGCAACATGATGGGTGCCGGCGCCCAGGGGGGCATGATGGGAAGGCCAGCTGGCCAGATGTACATGCAGCAGCAACCACAGCAGCAGATGAACCCCATGCAGCAACAGATGCAGTTTCAGCAGGTGAGAGCCAGAAAAACCTTTTGTGTCAAAGCTTCAGTTTGGTGGTGGTGGCTTCTGCCTTCTTCTCTCCCAACCTAGCTGCCTGCCAAATTTGAGATCTGTTCTGAGTTTTGAAAAAGGGAAATCATGTGTGAAATGTAATTTACTGACCATTTTGGAGCTTAAAAACACAATCATGATAGAGTGAAGATGGGCTCTGGTGATTTTAAAGCTGGACAAGAAATGAAGTTTCAATGGAAACTGCAGCTTCCCCTGAGCTTGAGTCCATACAGATCCAGTCTGGGTATCATTTTTACAAAAGAGCCACAGGCTACGTTAATGTAATTCTCATCATGGTTAATATTGAAGGTGCAGGATTTTTTTCTCGGAAATGGCTTTAGTACAATTAGTACGCTTGTTTTGTTGTGGGAAATAACAGAAATAAGAAGTATGCCTACTGTCATTTTTGTTCATACTTTTGTGTTAGTGTGAATGTTTGATCTGTTAATGAATTTTAGTGTTTGTAATTTATCCATTTTGATATGTTTTCTTTTTAAATCAGTGAAAATTCATGGCTTTTTAATTAATCCTTTTTTGTATCCATACTTTTTAATGTCAAGAAAAATTCATGGCTTTTATTGAGACTGTGGATCACCTTTTACTTCTGACGTTTTATTTTTGGGAATTAATGAAATCCTTTTTAACTGAAATTTTTGTGTCTTACAAAATTGAAACATTCTGCCATAATGTATTTCTTTCTTTCTTGTAGTATTTCATATTTCCATATCATATTTTTACATTTGTACACACACACACACACACACACACACACACACACACACACACACACACACACACAGAAACACACACACACTAAAGCTTACTCTCACATGCATATATGGATACTAAAGCATGCACACAAGTCATATCAGAGTATGTTTTCCTCACATCATCACTTTGTCTATGGTTCCTTTGTGTGTGTGCAGATGCAGCAGCAGATGGCCAACATGTCCATGGGAGGCGGCAGTCAGATGGGGGGCATGCAGGCGCCCCAACAGGCAGCAGTGGGCGGAGGATCCTGGGGAGGAGTCGGCACGGGACAGACGCTGTCCACCAACCTCTGGCAATGACGCCCTTGGAGTCTAGTCGGTCACCTGGGTACACACTCCATGCCTGCATTCCATTCATGCACAGGGACTCTTTGGAAGAGAGCAGTTCTATGCGAACGTTTCTAGAAAGTGGGGGGGGGAGGACGTGAAGGCTAGGGGGAGGTTGGGGGGGGGTTGTCATTGAAGATCGGTGAGTGCAATGTTAGAATGTTGATTAGAGATTATTCGTGCAGGACAGAACTTTTTTTGTATGGCTCGCTAAGCTAAAGGTAATCCGACCCCTGCCTGTCTCACTCTCCTCATTTTTTTTTTTTTTTTTTTGTGCTTGTCTTTTGTCTCTCTCTCTCTCTCACTTCTCGCTCTCACTCTCTCTCATGTTTCTCTCTCTCTCTGTCTCTCTCATTCTCTCTCACTCACTCTCTCTCTTTAACCAGTAACCATTATTGAGACAGGATAGGGCTGGCTTTTTTTTTTCTTTTTTGAGTCTCCCCCCATTTACGATCAGTTTTTCTTTGAACCAGGTTCACTTCTCTACATTTTAAAACTAATATGTGGTGGAATCCTGGTGTTATGTGACCCTTTCTTTTTGTCTTCTTGTTATTTGACTGTTACGATATGGACGCGGATATATTTTTAGTGTCTTTTACTGTCAGAAGCATTGTGCAAATCAAACAAACACTTAGCAAGTGCATTGTCAAGAATGTGTGTGTGTGTGTGTGTGTGTGTGTTGGGGGGGGGGGGGGTGTTTCAATTGTTGATTTTCATCAGTTGAATGTGCCTAGCGGTCTGGAGACTGATAAACCATTCATTTGGCCTACGGCATCCGAGGAGTTAAGAGTTCTTTGCACAGGCTTTGCTGTGGAGTAACTGCAAAGTATTCTTGCAAAGTGGGTGATTAGATTATTGGAGGGAGAAGGAACAGGAACCCTTGGATAGATTTGATCAACTGGTGTTGTACACGGTCCTGTGCGTGACATGTTGACAATCTGTGGAAGCTTGTGTCTTGTTTTCCCCGATGTCTCAAGCAATTCAGATTGACGTGTATGTTAATAGCACTGTTGGCTCAACCATGTTGACACCTTACCAGAAAGTGTTCAGGCTGGCGGTCAGCGTTTGGGATGAGGGACGCTCACAAACACTGTTCTTTAGTATTTTTTTCACCCCTGATGTGGCCTCCCGAGGTGAGCTCGGGTCGTAGCCAGTATGACTCGACTTAGTGGTTTGTTCACAAGACTGACTTGCATGACGGGATGGTGCAAAATCAAATTAACAAAAACATAAAGCATGTTCCAGAAATCATTTAGGACTGACCTGACTTTTTTTGTTTTTCAGACATGCTTTATACATGGAAATAGGGGAAATAATGCTCAGACATACGCGTGCGCCGTTTCACCATCTAGGCAAGTAAAAGCACTCATTTCTGTGATGATACACTTAAAGTGTCCTGTGACAGAAAGGAAAAGTCGTTTGAAGTTGAGATGCTTATCAACATATTTTTTCAAAGATTTATTCCTGAAGCTGTGATTGCCGAGGGGGGGGGGGGGGGGGGGGGGGGAAGCACAGGTGGAATAAAGCAGATGGAAGGGGGGGAGTTCCAATGTACAACTGTAAGTCGCACGTAGAGTCTTCACTTAGGATGAGTAGATCAAGCTAGACCATAGGATGCTGACAGATTTTGCAAGCTCAAAAAAATAGATGTTGTTACATGTTATTTCTGTGATTTATATTTGATTCTGTTGTGTTTTATGCTCCTAGAGTTACCGTCAGTGTATCGATCATGAAGAGCAGACCTCTTTTTTTAACACTGGGCTTCGGGCTTTGTTTCGTATTCTTCTTTTCATTCAAGGCGCACGAGATGTGTTAAAGGTACATGTTTGTTTTATGTGGCTTTTTGTTAGAATTATATAACCATCCTCAGATCGTTACATTACAAAAAATCATGAAGAGGAATCAGTATTTGTTAGTTCTTTGTCTCAACACCTCCTGTGATTGAATAAACGATATTTAAGTTGTAGTTTATAAGATGTATTGAGTGGCATGTATTTTTGTCAGTCGAAATGTTTAGCGTCAATATTTAACCATTATTAGGCAGTACATCCAGATGTATATATGCAGTGACTGTGATTATTGCGCTTCTTTTTTTGTTTTTGCTTTGAGTTGAGACAGTTTTCCCAGTCAGTTTTGAAGAAAAAGAAAAGAATGATTTGAGGTATGTGGTTAAATGTACACAGAACCTAAGGCAGGAAGTGAGGAGAAAATACTGTGTGTTTTTATATTTCAGGGATGAGGTTGAAGTTACCGCATGGATTTTCATACTGATTCGGTTTCATCGTTCACCTGACCACAGTGTACTTGTATTTACATTCCCCTTCCCTGCACAAATTTCATTTGACCAGTGCTGATACTTTTTTTCCATGTTACATTTCAGAGTGATGTGTCATCATGAGAAGAATGACAAAGCAAGGCCAGAGAAGCCATGTGCCACATTGTTTCATAGAGTATGATTTGCTTGCTCTTTCCCCCCCCTCTCCCCCTCCCCTCCAACCATCCCTACCCCCCCCCCCCCCCACTCTGTTCCCTGTTACTACTTTGGACTTGTGAAAACCAGTAAGTAAATAGAGGTTAGATGGGATTTTATGACTTTTATCTTCTTTGGCTGTTGGTGGGAAGCAGACTTTTTGCCTAGATTTGTACATATATCATAATCATTCACTGTGTATAGACCATACGTAGCCTGAGTATAAAGACAACTCCTTGGGTCGTTCCTGGATTGCCCAAACCTTCCATCACAGTTTTATGTATTGATCAGTGATGACGATGTATGTGTCAAAATGTTCTCTTGTGTGTTATGTTGTCATTCATTATGGTATAATGTTATTTATGCTCAGTATCAGTAGTCTGTGACATTGTCTTATAGTCTTGCTTAAAGAAATTAGAAGGTACCATGTAGACAAAAGAAAAGAAAAATTTCCCTTGGTTTGTCGCTATGCCAGCTGGTTAGTCTCATTGCTGACAGACTTTTTGAAATAAATCTCGTATGCTGTCAAAGTGATGATGAGGTTCATATGGTAAGAGTGGCAGAACATAACCAGATCCTCTGTCCAACATGACAGTCATATGCACAACATAAAAATCCAGGTTCTTTATCTATGCCTCTCTAAGTTAACCTAATCGATGCTAACCATAGCTGTTCAATTAATTGGAAAAGAGTGAATACAATTTGAATGTTTTCCTCAGAGATGAAGTATCTTGAAACCCTGTTTGACTAAACCTCTCTTTTTAAACCTGCATAGTGCCACAGTTGGTGCTAGAGTTTCTACGTTTTTAACGGTATTTTGGGAGAGTTGAGGGGGGGGAGGGGGGGGGGGGAAATGAAAAGAAAGAGATTTTTGTGGCCATAAAACCTACAATTTCGTTTCAAGCTGTGTCACGTCAGCCTGTGGGGTTTTCGCCCACTTTTGAGATTCACAGGAGTAGCTGTTGCTGCAGAAGCATCTTTAGTCATGTAGAAGTATGACATCAAAGAAATGGTGCGATAGTAATTCTGAATCAGAAGTCAATGATGAAGAAGAAAACCATATGGAAAAAAACCATATGGAAAAGCTCACTGGCATTGCCTCCAAAAATAAAAGAAAGAAAACTGTTGGTTATTTTCAGTCGACAATACTGGTATTAGTACACAGAAAAAAAATATCCTGTACAGAAGGTTAGTATAGTTTGCTGTGTTTGACAAGCATTTCCATTAGGATAGGGGGACCTGACATTTGTCAGATCATATGAAACTGTCTGACAATCCAAGATATTCCAGAAAGCTATGCCTCAGAAAATGAGTGCCTGTTGACCACTCCTCAATTAAAAGCATTGTAAGTTGGTGTTTTTATTAAGTTTTCCATTTTTCTCTTCCTTGCTCCACCCAGCTTGGTTTTTCTACTTTAATTAATAGTTTAATCTCTACATTTTCAACAAATTGAAAATGATATTCACAAAACATGAATATTGTCTTATTGTCAAAATATCAAATCATTTGTAACTTGTCTCCATATTTTGTAAAAACAGACCTTTTTTTTTTATATACATTTAGACAAAGAGTTGACAATGAATCCTATCTTGGTTATTACAAAGAAGAAGAAGATCTAAGGTTTCATTTGTGGAACTGATGCAAATTTCATATCCATTACACTACTGAAAATTGGAATTCTTCTACTGAGGGGCATGTTGGCACCAGGGCATGTCTGTCTTCAAGAGCTTGTTGTTAGAGGTCTGTTTTATTCAACTTTGGGGGGGGGGACACACAAACGTTGGAGCAGATGGTCACTTGGTAGAAATGTACATGGCCAGAATCACCAGGTCATTTTACATCATTTTCAGACCTTCAGAGACCTGAACTACAGGCTTTTTAACATTCGATCCTGGTCACAAGAAACTAGGGGGAGAGGAACATGTGGCAGGGGTTTCTGGGACATGTCATCAGTGACATGGAGTTTGTGGTAAGGCTCAAGGGTCTTGTCCACCCAGCCACAACCACTTTTCCAAATACCAAAACTGTGTAGGAGAGGAGAGGGTGCATTCATGGTTTGGGGAGGGGAGGGTGTATTCATGGAGTGTGTTTTTTTGGTGCTCTTTTTTTGTCAAGCAGTTCACATGAAGTCTGGAACTTTATTCTTTTTTTGTTTGTTTAGTCAGTGTAAAAGAGGGAGAGAAACAGTTTATCCATTTGGGATCCATTGTCATCCAAATTATTGACGCCCACCAACCACAGTGTAACGTATTTATTAGAAATGACATGTGTATGCCTTACAACTGTGAAACAAAGCATATCACTTTCTCAGTATTAGCTAATGAACTTCAGATAAACTACAAAGGAACAAAATCGAAGCTGTTTTATGAAGGTACTTTGATACAGTGTTTTCTCTCAGTGTGTGTTTTCATCAGGTTGATTTTTGTACCCACACCATGTCCTAACATATTGTACAAAATGGTCTCACTGCATCGTAGTTGTAGTAGTAAAATTGGTTACATGTAACTCAATTCTTTGTTGCCTCCATTTTGTCTGGCAGTGTTCTGGCATATTTCAGCAGTGAGAAAAGAGCATGTGTGTGTGTACAACCATACTTGTATACCAGATTTTCTCACATTTGAAATATCCTGTCAATACACAGATGCAAGCACACATTTTTAAATGCAGATCTGCATGCATGAAATAGAAGATAGATGTCATTGTGAATGTTTTCAAAAAGTAAGACATACATATGGGATACAGATGTATTTCGAACAAATAACACACACACACACACCTTTCTGTCTGTCTCTATCTCTCTGTCTGTCTGTCGGTCTCTCTCTTTGTCACTCTCACGTGGTCTTTCTTGTGTGTTTCTGTTACACTATTGGTGGGTTAGTGGCAACAATCTCCTCTCCAAGATACCGCATTTCGACAAACCTTTCATGGAACTGTTTTTAATATTCTGTCTTATCTTCTGTGTGCCCATAGTTGATAATTTCCACGCCTCTCCTTCCAGTTCCCTCATACACAACCACATGCAGGTTGTCCTTGTGCCGCCCCAACACCACAATCCACTGTGAGAAATTTATCTCAGGTCATCGGAAGGCAACCCGGAGCAGATACTGCACTGCCGCCAAGGCACCTTGCTTGCGTTCAGTAGTGCCTGTTCTGGTCCAGCGTATGCAGGACACTACCTATGAAGTCCCCAAGAGTTGATAACAACTGTGTTGACGACGGAGCCAGTGTAGTGAGAGTCCATCTCTGGGGAGCACTGACATTCATCCAGTGACGGTCCCCATGAACTTGCTGATACTGACAGCCATGACTCGTATTTATACTATGGGCATTGATATGAGAGAACATTGAAACTGATGTCACAAGGGCAGAGATTGAAGGATCACTGAATCTGACGCTTCACATGTGTGATGATGATCAAGGAAGGTGATGAGGAGAATGCTACAGAGCACCATTCTGGTCTGAGACCACAGACGCTCTTTCTTCCTTAATATACGCTGGACACAACCAGGCCTAAAAGATACACTTATGGTTTTGGTCAGGAAATCTGATCAGCATTCTCAGAGAAACATTCAACAAGTGGGGATGGAACTTAACTGTGTGGTTCGTCTGCTCTAAAAAAAAAAAAAAGAGCGAGAGAGAGAAAAAAAAAAGAACCCCAAATGAACAAAAACAACAAAACTGAGATTCTGGAAATTTTCTAGTAAGAGAATGTGGACACTGAAAACAAAATTACCTATGACTTTCTGTTGCCTCACATGGATAGCTGGTGTAGTCATTGACTTGCTGAATGTATCTCCCCAGAATCCTACATAAAGAGGGGTCCATCTCTTTGCGTGTTACAAAAGAATGGTAGAATCTGGTGTGACTGGCAATGGACTCCCAAGAGTTAGCAAGGACTTTCTCCATGTGAGAAGTGCAGTCCACAACACCCTGGAGGAGAGAGAGAGTTGAGTGAGGAAGGACCTTGGTGAGTCTGAACACATTCCAATCGTAACAAATCTACCTAACACTACCAGCCCCAAACTGGCCAAAGACTAAAGGTCCCAAACCAGCTATATCTGGAAGAGAGTGCTGTTGAGTTGATTGATCACTGATGTGGACGACAGAAAAATTGGAGGAGTCAGAGCATAAGGCAAATGTGCAGGTAGTAACTGCCGTAGAATGCTATGGTCTGACGTGGTAAGTATTCTAGCCAAACAGGGAGTATAATATAAACTCCCCATATTAGTGAGTTTGATTGTCCATTGAACAAGGCAACCAGAAAGACCTTGGTAAGGTCAAGGGTGACTCCAGGGGCAAAAGTCAACTGCCTGACGGGAAGAAACCTGGTGTGTGTGGGTATGTGAGTTTTCTCTGATTAATGTTAAACATGCAGATGTTAAACATGCTTCATTAACAAATCTTACAAATCATAATTTGTGGAAGCAACATGAAAAACATGGTTGAAAAAAAGAAAAGAACAAGATTGTACAAGTATACACAGTGTGTGTGGGTATGGGAGAATCTCTGATTAATGTTAAACATGCAGTAGTTAAACATAATCAACAGACCTTACGAATCATATTTTGTGGAAGCAGCATGAAAAACATGGTTGAAAAAAAAAGAACAAGATTGTGCAAATACAACACTAGCATGATACCCATTCCTGTACCCCATACCTACAATATAGTTTACATTCTTCCACACCGTTATACAATCTGATGATCCATTCAAACCCACACTCTCTCATATCTGCCCACACTTACTTACTCATTAAAACCTGCTGACCCCTTTTATCCTCGTGGTATATTCCTAAACTGGCAATTCTCATCAATGTGTATCAACGTACATGCAGCCACACTCCTCTTGCCTCAGTGTTCCTGCAGTATTGAAGTGTTCATCGTCCACACTGCTCACCAACAAGAACTCTCACAGAGACCATACACACTTGCACCCAATCACAAATCGCACGAATAAACCCAACCCACTGTCAACATTGCACAGTATACCAACCCACTCGTCTACCTATTCGTAACAGTTCCTTCGCTCCTGCCCCGTTCATCCACCCCATCTGAATGAAGTTACTCCATTCATGTTTATGCATAGGTGAAATGTAAGTGCATTATTAGTTTTGTATCTGTATGAATACCTGCATATGCAAGCGTAAAACGAAGAAAATCTGTAGCAAATTAATACTGACAGGTTATTATTATCATTATTATTATTATTATTATTGATTAAGATGCATGTTTCACACACACACACACACACATACACGCACGCACGCACACACACGTGCGTGTGCATGCACACACACACACACACACGCACACGCACACACAGAGATTAAAACCGCCTAAACTCCAAGCTCCATTTCACGGCTAAGACCACAAACAGAACGTCATCGAGGCAATATCATCTCCCTTGAACACAAATGATTGGTGTATGAAGACAGGTCTGTGAATCATCAGCCAACTGATTGACAGACAAGGAATGTATAGGCAGATCAGCAAGGGAAATCTAGGCAGACCGATTTGTCTCTTTTTCCTCTTTACTAGCCATTGATGGTATCATGAAGACTGGAATACAACAGAGGAGAAATGGAACCCACAGGACACGCTAGACCCTCAGACACACTAGACCTGAATGACAAGGACTTAGCAGATGACCTGGCTCTGCTGTCCGACTATGGAACAACAGACGCACAAAAGGGCGACATCCCCTATCAACCTGTACAGCAGTTCCTGTAGATCAGTATACTCCGCACAGATTGCCGAAAATGGAAAGTTCGGGAGGCATTCGATATACCACAAGAAAAACCTGATTGTCTAGGACATAACAGGACACACACACACACACAACAGAGAGAGAGAGAGAGAGAGAGAGAGAGAGAGAGAGAGAGAGCAGTGGACTATACGGGAAAGCGCACTCAATAGGAGTCTCAGCTAGAATGCAATAAGGCATAGGACACTTCTTCGGATCAGCTTCATCGTCAGATCTTATAATTATGACCTCCTACCCTCGAATTCAAAGCTGATGAAAAGGATGTGACTCTTTATGTCCGTTTTGTCGGGCAGATTCATGGAAACCTAAGCTTGAGAGCCGCTTTTGATGCCTGTGAATGTGCATGTATGGACAAACAGAATGAGGTAGTTGCCTTGAGCGCGATCCATGGGCATGCGTGTTGTTGTTCATGTGGTGGGTGATAGTGATGATGGTGGTGGTGGCTGGAATGCGTGGATATGTGTGGCATGTGTTTCACGTGCCGTAGTGGAGGGAAGGATGAATGGGTTGAGGAGTGGGGGTGTGCCCGTTTGTCCAATGGTCTGCTGAATTGTGTGTCTCTCTCTATGCCTGCTCGTCTGCTTATTGGCTAAATTTGTGTATGTGTCCCATCCATCCTCTCTGCTTTATAAATATAATTTAACTGCTATTTTCATTTATATAATGCTGCTTCTGATTGTACTTACTCACTTCTTTCCATGAACATCATCATCATCAGTAGTAGTAATAGTAGTATAATCATTGCAGTAATAGCTAGTATTGTTGTTGTCACCATCATGATTAAAGTCTTCGTCCCAATTAGTATTAGGCCTACATTAATTGCTATTATTTTGATTTTCACCACTATAATGATACTTTGATTGCTATTATTGTTGTTCTTGCTGTTGTTATTGTTGTTGTTATCATTATTATTGATCAATAGTAACTCTGTCATCTTCTGTCAGCCATTCCTCACAAGTAATCAACTGTGTTAACACACACACGAGGTGCGCAGGGCACACATAAATTATATACAGTAGAATCCGGTTATAAGAAAACTCGGTTATAAGAAAACTCGGCTATAAGAAATCAAATGGTTTTCCCCTGCTGAGAGGATTCTTTAACATTACTTAAAATATCTCGGATGTAAGAAAAACTCGGTTGTAAGAAAACTCGCTTGTAAGAAACAGGTTTAGCTGACCCTGGCGAAACTTTTCCTCGGATGTAAAAAAGTCTCGGCTGTCGAAAGATTTTCTCGGTGGGCCTACACATACCTATACAAAAAACAAAACAAAACAAACAACGATGCAGGTCACAGGAATTGGCGGGACAGGATGTGCCCTTTGATGTCGCCTAAGAGATGGGAATCCGGATGTAAGCTAGACAAAACGCAGGCGCTTGATTACGAGAGAGTGTTTGAACCCCCCCCCCCCCCCTCCTCCTGTTCCTCTCTTCACGCCAGTGCATGTTCAATGCAAGTTAAGGCTTTGTACAATGTAAGGTGAAGATGGCTGACAAACACAAAAGGCAAGCAATTTCGCTGAAACGAAAAATCGAAATTTTGGATGCTGTGGGGAGAAACCCGAAAAAAAAACAAAAAGACGTTAATTGCTGAAGAATTTCAGATTCCTCTTGCTATTCTGTGCAACATTGTAAAACAAAGGGACAAATACAAAAATCAGTTCTTGGGCAGTACAACTGACCCGCAGCTACAGCAAAAGAATAGGAAGCCAAAACATGAGAACATTGACAATCAACTTCTGCAATGGTTTGTCCAAGCGAGGTATGTTATGTT
>JADBJO010002407.1:22500-102500 GCA_016801955.1 Conus betulinus
GATGGGTTGCCCAAAAGTCCCAGTTTGGCTAAAGATATGTCTGAAACGTCCTAGACGCAACATTCTGAACGACGCCGAAACTTCCGTGTCCGAACTGTTCGTCCACCCCAAAAGATAAATGAATGGGTCGAACTGAAAATTCTCAGTTTTCTTAACCTTTGTACATGTTTACATTTATGTATATTCATATGTGAGTATAAGTATGTATGTATATATACATACGCGCGTGTGGGTGTGCTACTTTGCCCTTCCATTTGAAATTGCAACTTTAATAGTCTCCTGCCAGTGCCTTTGCCACACACGTAAATAAATGCATCTGAACACACCATACTCACTAGCTTGTTGATGTTCAAATTTTGACATTTACTATGAAGTTGTATCTGACTGGATATTGGAAATAAACTTTTAAGATTGTACCAACTCTACGAGTTAGAAGTAACTTTTTCGATGAGAGTCATAAACTCCTGGAATAGCCTCCCAGTTCACATAGTTACAACTCCAACATTGAACACCTTCAAGTCCAGACTGAATGCCCAACCGAAATAGTTGAGTTTTACGTCCTCATAGCGAAAGCTTTTAGGGACATGTCTTTCGTTCACGGTAGTCTTTGATGGATACCCACTGGAACAGCCTTCGTTCAAAGTTCAGTCCATTGTGCTACGAGCAGGTGGTGGTAGTGCCAGTTTTACCAGAAACCCCACGCATACATGTTCTTAGGTGTAGACTAGACTACATCTACAAGTCTCGAAGTTGTCGAAGGTGAACAGGCCTTCAACGAGGCCTCAAACACCTCAAGTTCAAGTAAAAAGTTAATGCTATATAAAGCAGACATCAAGGTCATTAACTAGCCTATCACTGTAAGATTTAGCTCCCTTCCGTTTTAACACTCAACTGGTCTGTCATTGGTCCAATTTCTTGTCATCCGGGTGTTTTACGCCTTCAGCTTCAGCGCACTAGACAGCTCATTTTTGTGGCGTTCATTGTTAGGCTACCTATACCGCTAACCAAGATGTCCTACGGAGGCGGGTTTAGTAGTAGAGGTGGTGATAGTTATGGAGAGGGCTCAGAAGATTGTATGTATGTGCCCATTCGCGACTGCGGCAAAATCATTGGTACCTTGACGAAGCTCTCACAGTCTTACTCTTACTCCTCCGCTGCGACATGAGGATAACGTGTGAATCACGTACAATCATGTCTGCCGTTGGCAGACAAGGAGTGCTTTTCACGTCCTCCTCGTCGAATATTTGCGGATTTGTTGCAAAATATATCTGTTGTTAAGGTATGAATTGTGGATAAATACAATGGACGAAAATGTAGATTGTCTAATCCTTTTTATTGATTTATGTATATCGTTGATTTATGAATTGGCGGTAAATGAGGTGAACTTCATAGCAATATTGTTCATTGTTCAGAGTAAAGACAAATTCAAGAATCATGTCGGATTTGTCTACGAAGTTGAAAGTTCATGCTTGCTTGGTGTATATGCTGCTCTTGTTGTTAAAAGCATTATCGTGCATCACCGTATTTTAGCAGCAGCAGATGCATTCTCAGGAACTAGTTTGCCGAGAAAAGGCGGTTACCAGTGGATGAAAATACGCGTTCTGAATCATTTGTTAGCTTCTTTTCGTCTAAGCATTATAATAACATATCTTCCATTACTGGAGGTGCTAGTTCATGAGAAAACTGCTTTACACAGTCTGGAATGTGGGTCGAAATATTTCGTGACCATTTTCTGAGGTAAATTATACTGGTACAGGTCACTTGACCTGTTTTTTTTTTTTTGATTAATTTTTTTTTTGTAAAGGCTCTCAAATATGGGTCATGTGTTTATGATCTTATTTTTTAGGTAGGATTTTTTTTTTCAATTTTAAGAATTGTGTGATGATAACCCATCAAAGGTCATATAATGGTGAATATGGATGTAACAAATACAAGAGTGATTCAGATCTGTTGTTTTCAGTCACCGTAGGACACATGTTCCCAGACCCAGGCAGTTTACAATGAAAGGACAAAGGTCAAAGGCATGACGCCATGAGACAAACTTCAAATTCTTGTGCAGTCAAGCTCTTGTGCAGTCATAACCAGTCATTAGAAGTGAGCATCCAAAATATGTTTATTGTACTTTTTGCATTGTAGATGCTGTTTGTTGGCTCTTTGTCACTGTGTGTGTGCGTGTGCATTTATGTGTATGACAGTATCACATGTGTGCATGTTATATAGTTGAGCGCATGCCTCTCGGCTATGTGTGTGTGAGAGAGAGTGTGTCATTGTGTGTGTGAGACTGAGAGAGAGAATATGGCAACACTTAAATGGCGGATGATATCAGCAAGCTGAAATATTTGATACAAAGAATTATGAATTCAGAATCTGTTGACTGGTTTTGTGACTTGGCCATTCTCTGCTTCTGCTTTAGTGGCATTTTTATTGCAGCTGATTGCACAATACAATTATAGCAGTATGTATGGAGTCGACATTTCCAGTAAAGCAAAGTGACCCTACCTACCCACTTCTAAACTTGAGACGGCTCATTTTGCATGCTTGCAATCGAAAACAATGGAAAGCTGGTCACTGACATCTCTAAATGACTGAGAATGTGTTTATTGTATGTATAATCCTCTACATGATCAAATGAGAGGAGGACTGATTCATGCCTTTGCACTATTGCGACAGTCTTGTGACATCCTGGTGCATTAGGTGGATATTTGCTATCTGCAGCTACATAAAAATTACATGTGAAAAATGCTTGTGTGCCAGCAGTCTGAAGCTTTGATACATCTGAAATTGGATATAGTAAAGGACCCCTTAGGCCTCATTGGATATCACCCCCCCCCCCGCCCACGGTGTCTCTGGGTTTCTACCATCTCTTCCCGCTTTTATGAAAATTTTAGGAGAGAACTGCCTTCTTCACCTGCCACCAGCTTGAACAATACTGAGAAAGTCGCCCTCAAGCTACCCCCCAGGATTGACAGAATTTGGAAACTTCTTCCTCCTGTGTAACTAAAATGGCCCTGTGAAATGTGGCATTGCATGATATGCCAGAATATTTTGTCTTCTGTTTTCATTTTTATTAAATGAAATCCAAAGATCTATTAAAACTTGTATAGTGACAAAAGTTTCAGTCCATGAATTAATTCACAGTCACTGTTACCAGTAGTACCAGTGCAGAACATTGTTTTGCAAATTTTAAGAATTGAATTTGAAGTTGCGAGTCCCTTGACTTCACATAGTTACTCCAGCTGACATTCTACTGGGAACTTCTGCATCGAGTTATTTAAACATCTAACAAGCATTAGCCTAAGAGTAGATATGCATAATTAAACTAAAAATACAAGCCAAATATATTAAGTTATTTAAACTTTAGCCTAAGAGTAGGCATGCATTAAACTAAATACAAGCAAAATATATTCTACTGGTAACCTCTGCATTAAGTTAAACATCTAACAAGCATTGGCCTAAGAGTAGACATGCATAATTAAACTAAATACAAGCAAAAATGTGAAAATACTCAACTGCTTTTTAGTTGAAAAGATTGCATCAGTTTGAACCAGCTCTACTAGTTCCTTACAGAGATGCTGGTACCTCTTTGTTAACAAGTGAAGTCAGTGCTGATTACCGGTGAGAACTTTGAGTAATAGCCACTTGGAGCGTCCACTGAAAAAGTTTGTTTGGTAGCTGAGGTTGACCGTATTCAGTACAGTGAGTTCTCATAGGGGTGGGACTTAGGCTTATGGATTTATAGACCTCTGATGGCGTGCATTTGATCTTAAAAAAAAAAAAAAAAAAATTGGTGCACTGTTGGTCAGTGGGGGCGTATCAACAAGTTAACTGAAGACAGAGCAAAAGGGCATTTCCAAAATTAGAATATGTCAGGAAAAAAAATTTGAAAGTAGATTCTTCAATGCAAAGAAGAGAAGAACAAAATGAAACCATAGTAAACGGAATTTATAATAGGAACTGTGGAAAAACTTTGGTACTTGACGGCCATATATGGTAATGGTTGGAAACACTGACAATTTATACTTTCTTTGGTGTAAAATATGTGATCAAAGAAGTGAGAGGTGGTGATGGGGGAAATGTCCAGTGTACTTCAGCCTATAAGTGATGTTGGTACTTTAGTCTATAAGTGATGTTGGTCCTGTTTTTGCTTTTTGTGTTGAGGTGGTGGATAGGTGGGAGGGAATTGGGTTTGTTGAATTGTAGGAACACCAGTCGTTTGGTAAAGTGTGTTGTTAGTACATGATTCAGATGGGACGGAACGACAAGTCTTAAGGTCCTTAAATAGTTATGTAATTTTGATGTGATTTTGCATATAATCTGTACTAGGGTTACCCCCCTCCCATGCTCTTTCCCAAAAAAACAACCACCACCTCCATGCTCCCCACCACTTTACTGCTCCTGCACACAAAAAGGGAAAAAAAAAAAAAGAAAAAACAAACAAACAAAAAACGTAGAGGGCATTTCACAATAAAATTGACATCCTTTTTTGAATCTCAGAGAGAATGCAACAGATCTGTACTTTATACATGTTTGTAATAAAACATTAACATTAAAGTAGAGAATATTAAATTTAGTCAAAATGAATTATGAAAAATTATCTTTTTGATGTAAAATGTCTAAGGTGAACGCGTCGGTCGGTTTATAAATTCTGTATATTGAAAGAAAAAGTGTTGGAATGTATTTGCGTTGCACTTACAGTGCGCTTTTGTTTTGATCTTTCCGTTGAAATTGGACATGATTCTTGAATATAGATTATTACTAATATTAGGCAACAAGAATGCTATTTTCTTTGTACTTGTAGTATAATAGAATGTGTAAACTGTTTAAGAATATTTTTATCTGGCCTCATTCATTTTACCGTCCATGTCAAACTCATGCTGTCTGTTTCATGGTGTTTGGGTCAAATTTTTTGTGACTTGCGTCGTGATGCAGCCTTCTGAGACGGCCATCTGTTTCTAGCAGAAAGCGTTGAGTTGCTTCTGCTTTCTTTCATTATTGGTCATTGCCAAACACATATGGCACATTGTAAGGTTTTTACAATCTTGCCATGCTTTGCAGTGCTTGATTTGTTTCTGTACCATTAGTTTCCAACACACAAATCGGGTTTCCCAGCGAGTCTCGCTTATTGATCACTCTCTCCACCCCTTCTTTGTTCCTCACATCTTAGCATGCCCCGCCCTCTTGCTCACCAGACTTGCTCAGCCAGGAGTGACATTAGCCTGGTAAGAATCATGGGTCTGGTAGAAATTGAATTTCGATTTCCACTGTATATTGGGGAATTGAAAGTTTACTCTTGAAAATGGGCAAAATGTTTTGCTAATGAAGGGTGAGTATGTGCTTAGATCAGATAGGGAGAGGTCTGATGATGTTTTTTTTTTTTTTTTTTTTTTTTTTTTTAAACTGTTGCCACCATTGCTTGAGCTACTGTTTAACATCTCTCAGATATCTCTCTTATTGAAGCTGTGATATCCAGTCTTAGTGCGAGATGAATGGCGACCAGGTCAAGTTAAGTTTGCATAAGAGGGTGCCTGATAAGATTTCCTTTGCTAGGTATCTTTTCCCAAAGTGAAATACAGTGCGTTTCTGAGGACTGGCTTGGAGGGACACACATGCCCCCACCTAGTTCTCTTTATTCCTTTCTCTGAGCAAAACTGGGCATGGTGTGCTCTATGTATGAAATGTGCCTCTCATCCTTGACAAAAAAACCCCTGCAACCTATGCGTCACACTCTTCCTGCATCCCACCCTTACGTGACTCTGACACAGACTAGCTCAGTCCTTGAGAATGGCTCACCTGGTTTCCTACCCCTTACAGATGTCACAGTCCGAGTAGCACTATGAGGGGTCAGCCTGTGCTTCATGTCATGTTTCTAACAGGACTTGACACTTCCTGATCTTGTGCTGTTCTCTAGGCTCTCTCATTGGGGTCCAGTGTTTTGATAATATGTCTTCTGCAGGTGCAAGCTGTCTCCTAGGAAATCCCCTTTTTTTTTTTTTTTTTTTTTTAAAACTCCCTTCAGGCAAGGAAAAATACTGATAACAACAGATTCCCACCAGGTCCTGTCTACGGTTGCTGCGTTTCTGACTTCTTGGACTCACCTGCCTGCACATTTGTATGCCTCATATGTTGTTGACCAGTTTGCTGCTTCACACTGGAGTCCAAGTCATTACCTTGGACTGTACCTTTCTTAGTATAGATCTACATGTATACTGCCAGTACTGGAGCAGCATACCTTAATGCCAAGTGACGGTGATAGACTTCCTTTTGAGTGTATGCGTGGATGCTTCAATCCTTTTTTTTTTTTTTTTAAGGGATCACATGATTTGATTATACACATTCAATTCATTGGATTGGATGTTGGGCTTTAAGCCTATGTTATACCAAGTCTCTCACTGAAGTGCTTACTTTTTGACAGTTGTGACACCCGTAAGTGTGAATATCTAAGTGAGTGAGTGCAAGAGAAAATAATTGCCAAGTTTGGGAAGGCGATTATGCTGAACCTTTCTGGAAAGACCCTCGTATAGAAAAGACGGTCAACTTATCAGAGCAACCCACCATCTGGACTGGATTTGTTTTGTTTTGTTTTGTTTGTTTTTACTTCACCAGTCAGTCAAGAATTTATTGTCTCATCCAAATTACATGTTAAACATGATTTTACTTGTAATCATGTACTCTATATTGAAGTAGCAAATTCTAAACAACTTGATGTGCATGAAGTTAACTACCAAATGAGGAGTAAGTTCAGCATTGAAGAGTCATTTGACCAGTTGATTTGTATGCTACTTTTCTGCAAACTCATCCAGTTTGACCACAAAATGAAAGAAAAGGAAAGAGGCAGGCAAGAACAAAATCTGTTTTCTTGCACTTGATATAGAGACTGTCATTGTGTAAATGGGTTTACATCATAATAAGCCCATATGGAATCATTTTGTTACTCCAAGGCAAGGCACTTTGGGACTGTCACCTCTTCCCAGGGGCCTGCTCCTAATCCACTTACTACTCAGGAACACCTTCGTTTGGGATCTGTCTCCTAGGTGCTAAGTGCATTCAGTTGGAACTTGAATTGCAGGCACTCTTCAGTGAGATCCAGGCCTGTCCTCTTCATTGGGGGTGATTGGCTGTGCAGAGAGCTTAGTACACCCTGACATGGAGTTGTGTGCAGGAAAGCTCTGATACCCCCCTAGCTACATGGGGCCGGAATAGCTCAGTTGGTAGAGTGCCATATTTGTGATCCTTGGGTACGGGTTTGAATTTTGGTACAGGGGGATTTTTCCCTTGGGGTTAATATTGGTTCTGACTCCATTCCTCATACAGTAATTCGAATGAGACTGTAAACCGAGGTTCCATATGTGAATGCACACATAACATCTTGCACACATGTAAAATCCCCATCACAACTTTTGGAAGAGAAGATCAGGTTGGTCGTTGGTATGGATGACACGTTACACATAGCATGCACCTTCCCCGAAGATGGAGTATGGCTGCCTTAATGGCGGGATAAAAAACGGTCATACACACAAAAGTGTCAGAATCTTCAACTTGATGAAGGTGGACAATCAAAGAAGAAAGAAAGAAGAAGCTGGTTCTTGCTGCAGTTCAGCACTGTTACATTTCCCTTTGGGATCCCTATAAACAAGGTTCCTCATCCTTGAGGTCCACTGGAACAGATCCCCTGCAGCCAACCCAGAGCCCTTCTTGATTACTCTCCTGGGACTCCTCCATGCATCTGAACCATCAAAGTCCCGGATCCTAAAGGGTGAACAAGCAACACTGGCTGGCCTGTCACCCTTTTGGACCAAAACAGCTGTGCTGCTCCTGTGCATCAGAATCACTCCAGGCCAGTCAGTCTCTGTGTGATGGGACAGGGAGTGACTGGCCACGGATTTAGTGTTACTAAAGGACTGGAGCCACAGCTGGGGATCCATGCAGAGGTATTAGCTGCCACTCGCTCCCTCGGCTGAAGCCTTGTCATCCCATGATGCCAAGCAGAGGACCTTCCAGATTTGGCTTTCCCTGTAGAGAACAGATCTTGGGGAGGAGGCTAGTAACTGATTCAGCCTTGAAAATTTGGCCAAACAGAGCTAGCAGGCAGCTAACAAACTGGTGGTAATTTGCAAAGAGTTTGACATGGTGGTATTTTTGAAATAAACTAAACAGAAAATTTTCAAAGGGATGTAATGTAAAGATAGAATTAATAAAGGAACATTTTTTTTTGGGTTGATCGGTTGTTCAGGACTGAACTTAAATTTGTAGCAGCTGTGTTCAGCCTGTGACTATTCTTATTTTCATTCTATTTCAGCATTTTATTTAGTTTTATTTTGGGCAACAAGGACTTTTAAAAATTTATTTTTGTGCGTGACCATAGGAAAGTCTTCGGTTAGTTAATGTACTGGCCCAGAAGGGTTAAAAAAAAAAGAAAGAAAAAAAGTTAGCACTATTCCTTTAGTTCGTAAACAGTTCATTGCCTTACGGTATATTTATGGGGAGAAATGAACTGTTTAAGAACAAAGAAATGAATGGTTCTCAATTGAGATAGCCTCAAAACTGAGTATACACTACCCTAGGAAGAACTCTTGTGTTTTTCGTTTGCGACATGGTTTGGAAAATGCCTTGAGTTTTCTTGGACAGCTTCTCGCTTTTACTGTTAACATTTTGAATGCTTGAAGCATAATTACATACTTGAAATCATTTCAGTGATTTAAATCCTAAAAGAAATAGGCACAGCTTGGCTATGAACAAGTCTACTGTGTTCAACCTGGGAGGGTGGGGTGGGGAGTGAGGATAGGATGAAGTGCCTATTCAGGTGAAAACATGCGTGTTTATTTCAAAGACCGGTCAGTCTAGCATCAGGTATCGAATGCTCAAAATTAATGATCCTTGTTGAAATTGTATACATTCCATGTACAGGGGAGTAAAATATGTTAATTACACCATGGTAGGCTATACAATCAGATATTTTTCTTAGTCACCAAAACTTGCTCTCAGTTGCTGATACATGTTCCAAGTATAAATAGCATGGAAAAGGAAAGTTTAAAACTAACCTCTTTGATAAAACGGCATAAATAAGCAACTGTGGGGGTTGGGATGGGGGGAGTTGATGACTGAAGAGAGAGTTTTCTCAAACAAATAAAGAACACACCAGTGAAACAATAGTAAAACCTGTAGCAGAGAGTTTTTTTTTTTAGGTTCTGCCTCGCCCAGTGTCTTTCACTTACAGTGTCGGCTTAAATAATTTTTTCAGGTGTCCCAAAACAAGGTTTTGGTGTGTATTTAGATGGAAAAGAGAACAGATATTTATAGAAATAGATATAGCTATGGAAAGGTTTGGTCATTCAATTCAATTCGATCAACTTTGAAATTATTGTCTATTGGAAATTTTTCTTCTGCTCCACACATCATTTTGCAAGTACATAAGACCTTACAGAGAGACATTTTAAATTGTTACATAAATGCCTGTGTTAGTATATGTATTTGTATATACATCAACACACACACACACACACACCCCCTCTCCACCCCCCACACACACTTGTGCACACACACCCACTGGGCACACATGAAAAGAACATTTAATCCATAAGACATAAAACATTACATAGATTATAAAAACAAGACATAAAAAAAACAAACTCACCCGCACCAATATCCAAACACTGAAACACGCACACACATGCGTACACACCCACAACCCACAAGCACACGCATGCGCGTGCGCGCACACCCACACTGTCATAGTCAGAATAAAAGCATACTAACAGTAGAACATCACAGTGCAGAAGTGTGAATTAAAACACAGCTGTTTCATGATAAATTAAAAAGAAAATTGTTGGATAGATGATTTCAAAAATGTTGGTCGGCCGGTCATTTTTAAGAAGGTTGATAAAATATTGTAGGATAAAGCGCAGCTTGATATGTGGAATTGGCAAGTATATGTTTGGAAAATGCATTTTCTTGTTAAACCCCCCCATATTTTCCAGATAAAACATTGGGGGCTAGAATTTAGTAGAAATACTTTTCAGTCAAAAACCAAACTGCACCTATTCAGCCCACACCACCTTCTTCATCCTCCTCTGGTTCACAAATTTTGACTAAAGAAGGTGGGCAGTGATGTATTGTTAATAAATCTCTGTATTTGCTGAAAACCAGATATGGAACTAAACTTGGCATCAGTTAAGGCAGTTTCACTCATCTGTGAGTGCCCAGCAGACTAACAGTAGCACATCTCGGTGCAGAAGTGTGAATTAAAACACAGCTGCTTCATTGTTATGGCATGTACCTGTCATGTATATGTGATTCCAGTGATAGCCTCAAGGCTAGCCCCCCCCCCCCTGGTTATGATCTCTAAGGGATGTTTGATACTGGAACAAAAACAAATCAGCAAAATGATATAAAAATAAGTTACATATTTCCCAGTTGACTCTTTAGAATGATCGTACCAAGTGTTTGATTTCTTTTATTCTGTTTGATCATTGCAGAATTCAGTTTGTTACTACTTTGATCATGAAAAATGTTTGAAATACTACGACTGACTGTTTCATTGAAGTATGTATATTGATATTTTATTCACTACGACTGACTGTTTCATTGAAGTATGGATATTGATATTTGAATAAAAATCAGAGAGAAAAGGGATAGACGCATGACAGCCAGATGATAACAGTAGCTCTTATTTTTGTAAAGTTGGTAGAAATGTTCTGTAGATGGCCAAAGGGTCATTATGGTGTCAGCTGTGTCTAACATGGAACCACAAAGAATCAGAATGTTATAAACATCTGGAGAAGAATAAAATTGGGGAATGCTATCTCTGGTAATCTTTATAAAAGCTAAGAAAAGAAAATGAAAATTAATGGGAACAAAATCTGTACGGTGTATCTGTACAGAGAATAATGACACAACTTACCATGATTACTTTTACTGTGGGGAATACTAAGTGGGATGGAAGAGGATGAGGGAGATAAGACAGTTGGGACATGCAAAAAGATCCATTGTCTTTTTTCCATTTACTGAATGTGATTTCTTGGACATTTCTCACTAGCAGCTTTTTTTTACCAAGGTCGTGGAGGCAACAGAATCCGTGAGCTCCAAGACCAGAGCAGATGCAGAATCAAAGTAAGTTTGATTCCCATCTTGTGAGTGTATGTGTATGGTCACAATTATGGATGGTGTTATTGCGGTGTTGTTGCTGTGTGGTGCTATCTAGTATGTTGGTGTTTTGTTCATTCATGCTTTAACATACTGGGAAACGTTTTCTTACTCACTCAGTTCAGTTGACCAGTTTTGGAATTGCATTTGCATGTCCCTCTTGTGGAAGGCAATATACAACCAAATAATTTGTTTCTGGTAACTGTTGATGACCTTGTTGACCCTTCAAAATCTAGTGAGAACTTCCTAACACACTTAAA
The DNA here is from genome assembly GCA_016801955.1 of Conus betulinus. Classification (NCBI taxonomy): domain Eukaryota; kingdom Metazoa; phylum Mollusca; class Gastropoda; order Neogastropoda; family Conidae; genus Conus; species Conus betulinus. The sequence goes on from JADBJO010002407.1 coordinate 33,900, forward strand.
GTGAGGGTTCCAGGGACTTTCAAAGTAAACCAGGTACAGAAGTCCTGAGGAGTGTGGTTAAAATTATGGAGAGAAAATTTGCTTCATGTTGTTGACAATGATGATATAATAGTACTTGTTGATACTGCTTAAGGTGTCATGGGTGGATGAGGTGTTTCATTTAGAGAGTTTTGTATTTGCGCTGAAGTTGTTTTGTGGACCACTTATAGATAGGGGCAATGAATCTGAAAGTGAAACAAGTGATCATCGGCTATTGGATAGATGAGTCTGTTTGGAGTATATTTATATTATTTGTGACCATTTACATTTGAAACAGAATGGCCGGAAGAGATTCTCCATACCAGATGTGTGGTTCAGGTGATACATGATTAGTTCGCCCTGGTTTTCTACCCATGCTTCCCAAGAATAAGGTTGAAGAGGCTTGAGTAGCATGACCTTTGCATGAGGTGGTTTCATGCTCCGTTATTTTTTGTCACGATTGTTGAGGGCAGACCAATCCAGGTGCTTTTTTCAGTCGTGAAGGCAGACCAGATCAGGCAGATGAAATCAACAGTGTCCAGTTGAGACTCTTATTTGTTGATATGCTATGGAGGTTGAATGCGTATCAGTAGCAGGAAAAACGGTCTATGTTTGAAATGTTCAGGTGTGTCAGGAGGATGAAGGTGATGGCACACGCCGTGTCCAATTGAGCGGATCTGATGACGCCATTGACACAGCTAGGGAACTGATCATGCAGATATTGGAAGCAGGTGACGACAGAGGAGCCAGGATGCCGCCACAGCAGCAGTCCTACGGTATGGATGGATATTTGGTATTCTGTAGTGTGTTACCTCTACCTTTGCTGTGAATTGAACTGAATAAGGCTGTCAGAATGTATTCATAACAGGCTCAGTTCTGTCAGCTATTCTTTTCTTTCTACGTACGCAGGCTGATACCCCTGCGGACACTGCACGTATAGACAGGCAGTGGAGTTTTGTGTCTTTCTTTTTTTTTTTCACCGCCATTAAAGCAGCCATACACCATCTTCGGGAATGCATGCTATGTGTAACGTGTTATCCCATACCAACGGCCAAACTGGCCTTCTCTTCCAGAAGTTGGTGATGGGATTTATGTGTGTGCATGATGTGCGTGTGTTCACACATGGAACCTCGGTTTATAGTCTCATTCGAAGGACTTTTTTTGGAATGGGGGAAATCCCTGTACCGAAATTTGAACCTGCAACCCCAGGATCACGAGTTCGCCACTCTTACCAACTGAGCTATTCTGGCCGCCGCCAGCTATTCTGTTTTTGGTGAAGTATGTTGTGCTAAGAGCAACTCTTCCAAGGGTGCTTGAGGGTTCCAGAACCTCTGCCTGAAGATTTTTTCTGGACTCGAAGCATCACACTAAATACAAAGTGATAACCAGCATACATACCAATGAAAAACAAAATCTATTTTGTACATGTACACACACATATGCATGCACACATGCAGGGTTTTTTTTTTATTTTTTAGTAAGATCAGTTACCTGTTGGCATCACATTTGATGCATTGTCTTTGGCTGTGTTTTGTTCGATTTAAAAAATACTCCTCGGTGAGAAGTCCATCTTGTCTGTATGTTCCTTTGATGCATTTCTCTTAAAGCATTTCTTTCAAGTTTCATGAGGTGCTGACAGGTCTCGCTGCTGTTGAACTTTCCAAATCCTATTCATATTTGTGGTTGATTTGGTTTAATATGTACTTAGAAGTATTGGAAGTGCACACTTTGTCACAGATTTTGAGTTTGTTAGCTGCAATAAAAAAAACACCAAGGCTTTTGATAATGATAGGGCCTGTGTTACACTCTGGTCATGATTCCAGATGGTTCAGACTGTTAAAAACTTTTTTTTTTTCCAGTTACCTTGGTATTTTTTTTTTTTTTTTATTGTACTGTTACATGACATACAGCGATACATGTGCAGAGGCATACTCAAGTCTACACTTACACTGTTCCAACACATACCTTAATTTGTGTGCAATAAAACATTTACATATATACAATTGGATTCAATGCCACTTACAAACATTTATATCAGGAAATTTTTCTACCACGGCTGGCTTCTACCCAGAGTTAAAGACTTGGAATCCTTTGAAAGTACTGGTTGAACGTAAGTTGAACTGTTGCTTTTCATTTCATGGACGAGTACCGAATTGCTCAGATTTCTTGAGAAAACTTGAGTCTGTATCCCTTGGGCCTGATTGATGCCAGTATGTTTTATTGAACAAAAAATAGAATACAAGTCCGAGCAAGACACGACACCATAGCATCATTATTTATCGCCACACAAAATGTCTCATATTCTGTGGTCCCCTCCTTCCCAGTTTTAGTGGTTACCTCGTTTTTGAAATCCTCTCCATGCTCATGGTTGGTTTGTATCAAAGTTTTTTGAAAGTGCAATTTATCAGTTGGCTTCCAAACTTGTAAACCTGACTGGCAAAATTTGAAAAATGAAAGTTACATGTTTTGCTGTTCAGCTAACTGCATACTGATTAGTTCTCAGGGTCTTTTGAAATGCTCGCACTGCAGATAAAATCCACATCTGATCATTTTAACCACCCTTTTGTGCGCATTTTTTCTTGCTGAGAAAAATTCTGTCAGCACTGGATTGGATAACTAGCACACAAATGCGACTGACTGAAGAATTGGTATCTGCAACTGCTCACAAAGGATGAATTATTAGCAGGCCACAGTGTGCAGATTTATAAATGAAGCATGCGGCCAACAAGCTCAGAGAACCAGTCCATTGCTGACAAATAAATCATCAAATTAAGTGTTTCATGGGAAGTAAATAACATGTTGCATCTTGTTGCCATGTGATGTATCCTGATAGTTATTTGTCTGTTTCTCTTTTTTGTTTGTTTTGTTTTTCGTTTTCTGAAATAGAATTAGAAGTTTTTTTTCCAACCTGGACTAGCTCCTACCCAGAGTTGAGTTTGCTACGGCTTAATTAAGAAGACTGGGACTACATAGTGGAGTTCCATCCACTTGATGGAAACATCTCAGAGAGTTGCTCAAATTTCCTGACCAGTACTGTGGGTGTCTGTGTCTCTCAGGCCTGGTTGATGATGGGATGTATTGTGAAAGTGGGCATAGAGTGCAGCCCTGTCGTACGGTCTTGGACTGGGATGGAAATCCATAGCATCATCATTATTGCCCTCGTTCTCATTGAAATTCTGTGGCCCTTCATGCACTGCTTCATGATGACCTCAGTTTTGATGTCCTGTCTTTGTCTGTGGCTTTGTTTGATTCCGTCAGTCACCGGTATTGATGAGTCCATGGAGCTGTCATTGGATGGACGTGGTGGCGCCCTCCGGAGGGAGAGCTCACTCGCGCAGGCTCCGCGACTAGGCTATTATTGTCATCAGTAGTGGGCGGTGTTCTGTGTATATTTGGTCAGAACAGGCGCCACTGAACTCCACCGAAGTGACTCGGCAGTAGTGTAGTGTCTTTTCCGGTGGGTTGCCTCCTGATGACTTGACATTGGCCCTTTGGATTGCCAGTGCTGGTGACGGGATGTCAAGACGAGTGGCATGGGTGCACTGCCACTAATATGGCACAGAATGTGAGACAGCAAAAGAAAAAAAAAGTCTGGTTTTTAGGAATCAGATTTTCAGCTGCTCTGATACTGTCTTCTGCCATTCGAAAAAGCCTGATCAGTATTCTTTCCCCTTCTGTCAGATGGTTGGATGTCCAGTACTTTTAACTTGTTTTCCAGCAATCATTCAGTACAGTTTTCAACTTTGTGTAGCTGCCAGTGTCAGGCCAAGGTTATTCATTAATTCAGTCAAATTTATATTTGCTTTATGTAATTTCAGTTACAGAACCTCCACTGTGAGGTGGGATGGAAGGGTGGGAAGAGCAGGGGGAGGGGAAGGGAGGGATCGAAGGATGTTTCATTATTTGGATATTGCTATACTTTTTCTAATCTTACATGTAATTGACAAGTACAGCTTCACTGGAATTTACATACTTGCATTTTTATTTTCATTTGAAATTACTTAAATTTGTTCAAACAAATAGAGTAACTTAATATTGATGGACATTAAACTGTTTGATGACAAATGGTTGAGTGCTCAGTATAATGTAAAAGAAATCTCTGTTTCCAATTCGTCAGGGATGGCCAGCTCATTTGAGTGGAGTGCACATTATATAGCATTAATTTGAGGCAAGTGCAGGAAAAAAGTGCGTGAATACAGAATTATGTCTGTATTTTTAACTCCAAGTTTTGGGAAAGAGGATCACTTTGAACACAGTTCTTTAAAATTTCTACAGAGAACATTGATGTGGATTAGAACCTGGGAGTAGATGAGGGAGTTGAAAAGAAAAAGGAAAAAAAGAAACAGAAAAAAAATTGAATGCAACATATTGTGGTCAGAAGGCAACTGCAGGGTCTTTTTGAGTTTACATGCAAGATGTGTTGGGATCAGGTAGGGTGTGGCATTTCAGTAAAGTTACCAATGTATTGCAAAGCACATACCTGCTGTCCCAGGATAGTGCATGTTAAAATCAAATATAATGAGACGCTGACATGAATGTGTGTTCCAAGATGAAGGTCAAGAAAGGGAAAATTGCTGTGGTTGTTAAAGTAATGTCTAAATTGTGGCTTTTAGGGGCAGAAATTTCAGTTAGATGGAGTTTGATTTCTGCTGAACAGTACTCCTATGGCAGGGTTCGTACAGTCCTTAAAAGTCCTTTATTTTTTGAGGGCATACTTTTAAAGGCCTTAAAAGTCCTTAAAAATCAGGCTTTTGCTGAAAAGTCTTTAAAAAGTCCTTAAATTTTGTCACTTCCTATGATTTTGAATAAAGTCTATGTAAAATCTCAAGTTTGTTTTAAAAAGAAAAGGCTTGAAATTGAATTTAAAAAAAAAAAAAAAAAGAAGTCGGAGTTAAGATCGACGATCGCACAGATTTGTCGTCTGCTATAAGTCACAACACCAGAGTTACTGGCCTTCATAGTGCATGCGCTTATGTGAATGAATGTTCCACCATTTTGAAATTGAGAAGTCAGCATGCGGTGGAAGTGTTTGTTTATCATGGTTTGGCTGGAAAAAGATGAGTACAAAGAATGGCTGCAGGCAGACCCAAGTGGAGACAGAACACAGGCCTTTTGCCACATTTGCGAGAAGATCATAGACATTAGTACAATGGGAGAATTGGCTGTAAATAGCCATAGAAAAGGAAAAAAAATCACTGCAACCTGATGAAGACTTCATATCCTGCAGTTTGTGTTTCGAGGTTTTTTTTGTTTTTCTTAGTTCTACAACAAGCGACCAGCCCATCACTTCTAGCAGTTCACCATCCTGCAGTTCATCAACCAACAGAACTTCTCCAACTCAGATGTCAGTGAACTGAGCCGTATTAAAACAGTGGCAATGAAATCGGAAATACTGAGGACTTTTAAAAGTAGTGACAAGTCATTACAGCTTTCGTTTGTGTGAAAGCAGTTCAAATCTGTCCCAGCAAATGTTCTTGGACTGTGCAGACTTTGCCAAACAGATTCAGTGTGGAGAAAGAAAAACTTGCATCCTCTCAGTGTTTTGATGTTTATGTCCCCAGTGTTGTGGTGTGTAGAGTTTTAGTTATAGAGGCATTTTACCCTCAGTGACTTCAAACAAACATGTATGACAAGAACTGAAATTCTTACGGAAGTCGGGCAAACAAACATTGTGAACTGCAAGATTGGAGAATCTGTTGTGTACAGTGAACATTTTCAAACATATTTGTCTATTGATCACAAGAAGTGAGAATCCTATTTTGCTCTGCTGTAGTGTAACAAACAAACATTTGTATTTATACTGATATTTACAATAACAGCTGAGATTTCTCAAATCTATGCTTGCAGAGGATCCATGATGTGAGTATTGAAGAGTAACAGCAAATGATTTGATTTGTGTCTGCATTTCATTATTATCTTTCTTAAAATTATCCATGCAGTAAGTCCTTAAATTGAAAAAAAAGGTGCTTCAAAAGTCCTTATGTTCCAAGTTTGGCTATTAACAGCTTCATATTTGTGGTGCAGGTGGCAGCGGTGGCGGTTCCAAAGAGGTCATCCAGGTGCAGTCCAGCTTTGTTGGAAGAATTATTGGCAAGTTCTTTTATTTTCTTCTGAATATTTCTATGATCAGTCCGTTTCCATTTGTTTCCCGAGTTTTGACAGGATTGTTGTTGCATACTGTGTTACACAGTGGGTCCCAAATGACTGAAGCTGGACGTGAATTTAATCAGTTCTGAAACATCATATGAGACATTGTTCTCACAGCTTTATTTTTTCATCCCATGCGAGACACTTAGTGAAAGGGCCGAACAAACAAGGTTTACACATTTCTGATCGAACATTTTTTTTGTTGTTGTAGTCCAAACAGAGGCACGTATCAAACTTGTGTACTAGTTAACTAGGGAAAATTAAATTCCCAGAAAGTGATGACGTCATTTTTGCACAATTGTGTGTGCGTGTTGTCATTGTTTGAATATTTCCTGACCACTTGTGTACAAGCTTTCATGCCGTATCTACATTATCTACAGGAAAATAAACTTAGTCGAGTTTGCTATTAAAAGAATTGTCGGGAATTCACCTATCAGTCATCTCAAGAGCACAGATGTATTACATTTTTCACGACAACCACTAATTATCAAACTAACAGCCCCACTTGTAATGGCCGCTCAGCAATGCCAAAACACATTATTGCCAGACCAGCTTTACACAGATGATATTCAGTTCGCCGAGTACAGCACGGCTAGCTAGCTGGTGGGGAGCAGCCTGCAGAAAACCCCCTTTCCCTGACCTGCATTCACGGCATGGCCTCTGCAGCTGCAGGCGAGCTGTAAACTCCCTTGCCTCTCAACCAAGTGGCTTGCTCTGAACAGCCGTGCTCTGTGAAAGCGGTCCTGAAGAGCTTGCTACATTAAAAATTCAGACTGGGTGCTCAGATGTTGCGACAGTGTTACAGTCTTATTTAAGTCTTGTGATTAATCATTGCACCAGTTTCACCGTTTGGTGTAAAGAGCAAGCAAAATTTCCAGTATGAGAAATGAGATTTGAGCCTAGCACAGGTTAAAAAAAAAAAAGTTCTTTGCTGTTTGGTACTCTGATCTTTTGTGAATGGTTTTGTATTCCACATGATTAGTATCAGAAAAATTTTTGTGTGAAATTATGTAGATAATGAAACTTTTTATCTATGTAACTTGTATGTAATATATGAAAATGCCATCATTACTTGTAGTCAAAATTGGCTAGTCGAGATAACACTGTCATGTAAACAGCTGTTTTTTCTTTGAAATGCAGGGATATGTGGTGATAAAATTCAGGATTATTTTCTGCTTTAGAAATGAATTCTTTTTTCTCTTTTTAGTGAGCTCCAGAATAAAAGTTAGCTTTTGTGAAGTGAGTGGACACAAAAAGTGCCAAGTGTTGTGTGAATCATGGTCAGCTAGCTACTCAGATTACCAGAACTGAAGTAAACCAGCATAATAAAAGTAAACAAATGTAAAGAGTATGAAATCAAGATGATCGAAACATTGATTTTATTGTCCAAATTGGATGGAGTAATGTCTTTGAAATTTTTTTCATAGAAAAGATGAGTTAAAAGCTAATTTTTTTGTTTATTGAGCTTTCTTTATGGCAAGTGTGTGTGTGTTGCGGAGTTACCTCACTTGGCATGGAATTCTCATAGTCATGTAGCACAAAGTCTTGCAGTAGGCAGAGGGTTAAAGAAATAGATGCTGGTTAATCTGTGAATGACTTTATTTCAGCTTTTATGATTTCTTTTCATGTACAGGGAAGGGTGGCTCACGCATTCGTGAACTTCAAGATGACACAGGCTGCCGGATTAATGTAAGTTTGTCAGTAATACCAATCTTTACATAATCATAACTATTTTGCAAAAAGAACAGTATTGGAAGCATTGATTTACTTGAATTTAATTTTTTGGGGGGTCTCTGTTGGGATGATTAAGCTCTTTGAGGACAACATGTCCAGGCCTTCTGGAAATTCTGTGCTAGTGATGTCCACTTTTCAATCATTCTCTTTGAGTCTGCCCTATGTTGTCGGTTCTCTGCCTGCCTTTGTGGCAAGTTCAGTGGTCTGTTTCTTTTTTTTTTTGCTTGTAATTCAGTTTCAGACATGCCATCTGATTGCCATTTTTGTTTTTTCCTCCCTCTTTAAAAAGGAAAAAAAAAAATCAGTTTTACTGGTATTTCTATTCTGTCATGCTAATTGAAGACCGGTTTATGTCCTCAAATCTTTTTTTTTCTAGTTTATAACAAACCAGTTAATTTGTTGTAATCTGGCAACCAGGTTCTGAAAATGTAAAATACAAGCTGTACATCCTACAGTGCCTGTTTGATCAAGTTGTGTGTGTGTACATACTTGCATTGCTATGTATATAATTGATATCTGGCGTTTCATTTTTTTTTTTTTTTTTTTTGTAAGTCTGTGGATGTGAAATCAAGTGGACTGTGTCAATACTCTCAGCATAGTGCAGTCTTGTCTGCCCTCTCTATCAGATTTAGCTATTACTTAATGATGCAGATAGGTTTGTTTATATTGCCTTTTTCAGTGTACAGTTATTGTGCAAATGTTTGGACAGAGCTAGACATTTCCCCCTTGTTAACCTTTCTGAATGGGGAAATGTGCCAGTGCGTAACCCCCCCCCCCCCCCCCCCCCCCCCCCAGTGGAAATGCATCAGTTTTGGGTGGACTGTGTCATCTAAGCAAGTGATGATTCAGCAACATTTCAACAGGATATGATCTTGCATTTCGAGCGAGAATTTTTTGAATCAGGGTGGAGAACAGCTGACAAGAAAGTTGTCTACAAAAGGCTTGGGTCCTGGGGCTGTCTAGTCCCCTTTAAAGGTGGAACATTAATTCATTCGAGAAATCCGGTCAGCTGTGATTGCAGTCCGGTACGCTTGAAGCCTTAACTTGTTCCTTGCAGTTCACGTGTTCCAAGAATGCTGTCAATACCATGATTGGTGTAATTCAGCCGTTTTTAGCAAAGTGAAACAAGTACATGCCATTCCAGGCTTGTTGACTGTCCAAAAACAAGTCGAAAACTGCTGAGAGAACTGCTCTTTTTGTAGTCTTCTCAATCTACTCCCATCACCAATAGTTGACAGTTGTGTGCTTTCCTCCGTTGTCTTGTTTTGATTTACAATTCGTGACGCACAAGACATAGTATTTACCCACATGACTCTGATGGGATTCAACCCCACGACCTCCCAGCCGGGAGTCTGCGGTGCTAACCACTTCGCCACGGCGGCTGGTCGCTTATGCTGATATTTTGTTACATGAGTTTGTGTATAAGATTCTTTTCTTGAATGGTGTATAAAAATTGCTAAGAAAAAGAGGTAAGGTAATGTTGCTTATAGACCAGCTGACCGCAAAGGGCCACATCAGGGCTGTCACCACGTTAAGATCAACTCGCAAGTCGTCAAAAAAACTTTTTCAGTACCCATGGGTATGGTAGTGTGCGTTGTTGGGGGTGGTGGATAGGTACATGCTATTTTTGGATGGATGCACCCTTAGTTGGTCACATTTTGGTGATGGTGGTGAGCCACGTGGTAGCAGAAATGCAACGTCAGCGGCATAAGAGTTGATATAGAATATGTTAGTACTTTTAATCGGTTCGGTTTTTAATTTGACCAAATATGTTTTCATTTAGTACTCAAAAGTGCAATTTAGTGTTAATGTTACACCTGAGATTCATGACATCGACCACACACAAAGCCACATAAACCAAAAAAAGTAATTTCTTGTTCTGCTTCATTAATGTGTGGAAGGATGAGGACCTAATCTCCAGTTTATATGCAACCCCCTTTCAGGAGACTGACCAGTATACAATCATGGAAACCAGGATTGGAAAAAAAACTGAAAATGGTACAAGTTGTGGGGTGGTACAGATTTTGATCCATCGAGAGTTCTTCAGCCTTTTTTTTTTTTTTTTTTTTAATTTATTTATTTTTTTGGAAGAGTAATCACTGGAAATGAGGGATGCTAAAGATTTATGGATTTGAGACAGCAGCTGATATATAAAGTTTTATGCCAACATTGTTGAATATCCAGATCTACATTAAGCTAATTAAATGAAAAAAAAATTGCTCTGTAAAAGTTTATGTAGTGGAATATTTCATGTGATGAGTTTTCTGGTAGTGCAGTGACAGTATGAGCATTTGTTATTGCAGGTGTCCCGTGACGGAGGAAACTATGGTCACACTGATGTGGAGCTGATTGGGACCCAGTCTCAGATCCAGAGTGCAAAGGAAGCCATTGATGACCTGACAAATCAGTTCTACTGAGATATCTTGGCTTGTTTCCCCGTCTTCACCACTGACAAGCAAGCAGACCAGTTCTCTTATTGCTGCACTTGGATTTTCCCCATTAGTTTTAATGCAAACATGTAAATTTTGCTTAAAAATGGAACTAACTATTGGATATAGTTTTGATTGATCTGTCATTGAAGAAGATGCACATTTTAGTGAATACTTATGGTAAATGTCAATGATGTATTTGGGTTAAAATTCTCCTGGAGTCTCTAACTTTGAATATGATTTCTCTGGAAGATGGACTTGACAGAAATGCTTGCACGCAAGCATTTGTAATGTAAGAGCGATGGACATCTTGCCAAGTATGATATGAAGTATAAATTGGAAGAGGCAGTTTCTTGTGTGGTAATGGTCCCATCCCATTATTTGTGGCTATTTTCAGTGCAGATTGCTTTTAAACTATTGTTGTTGATATTGTATGTAGATGTTCATGCTTGGAAGACATTTCAGCTACTGTAAGAGAAAATGTGAAGCAAACATATTCCAGACCATAACGTTCAAGTTTGGCAGTTTAGAAAATAGGGCGGTAGTAAACGTATAGTAAAGAACTGGAAAGAGTTGGTCAATAATATATGATGCTTGTTGCCATTATTCTACATCTCTTGTAGAACACGCCCTGGGAAATGTAAAAAAGAAATTCACTGGTTGAGGACAAAAAGGGAATATATATATATTGATAATGAACCAAAAAGTGTAAATTTTGTCAGTTTGTGTTGTTTACCTGGCCACCTGTCACAAAAGAAAGAGGAACTTTTATTGATAATGAACCAGAAATGTACTTTTGTCAGTTTTTGTGTTGTTTACCTGGTCGCCTGTCATCAATCTGAATAAAGCTGTTTTGTACAAAATTTGTTCCTGTTGATGTGCACTGACAGGGTTCGCACAGAGCCGTAAAAGGCCCTAACCTCTTTAGGCAAAAAAATGGGGGCCCCTAAAAGGTCTTAAAAATCAAAATGAAGAGGCTGGAGGCCCTAAAACCAGAACAGCCTAAAAACTTTTTTTTTTTAAAAATGTGAAACAACAACAAACAAATCCAAGAAGAATGATCAGAAAACAAAAACCGATTTTCGTAATAGGTAAATGCCGCATCAGTACCGATAGATCATGGTGTAAAGTCGCTCAAGGGAAGTAACTCCACGACAAAGTAACTTTGCTGTCCGCCATCTTGGATTTTCCATGTGTTTAACGAAGCAAGACCGCGGTTCATTTTTCATCGAAATTTGACATTTCATCGAGAGTTTCTTTATAAGATTTTGTCAGTTTTCACTCAGAAACATGGGGAAGTGCTTATTCCAAGATCTGTGGCTTGATAAATCTGAATATAAACTCTGGCTTCGCCAAGGTAACTTGGACAAATATCGGTTCTATTGCAGGGTTCGCACAGGGCCCTAAACTTTTAAGGCAAAAAATAGGGGCCCCTAAAAGGCCTGAAAAATCAAAGTGAAGAGGCTGGAGGCCCTAAAAGGCCCTAAAACAGAACAGCCTGAAAAAATTTTTTTTTTAATGTGAAGCAACAACAAAACACATCAAGAAAAATGATCAGAAAAGAAAACAAAAACCGATTTTCATAATAGGTAAATGCCGAATCAGTACTGATCTATCATGGTGTAAAGTCGTTCAAGGGAAGTAACTCCACGAGAAAGTAACTATGCTGTCCGCCATCTTGGACTTTCCATGTGTAGAACGGAGCAAGACACAGCTCGTTTTTCAACGAAATTTGACAGCCAGGTTTCAGCTTGGGAAAATCGGTGAAAAGGCCCTTCAGACTCGCCAAAAAAGGGAAGAAACATTCAGACCTGGAGAAGGCTAGTGCTACAGCGGCAGTGTCCTTAAATAGTTTTTTTTTTTTTTTTTTTTTTTTAAAGATGGGTGACAGTGGGCAAGCCTCAAGTAGTACTAGTACATCAACAAGTTTTTGCACAGAAAAGCACTTTGTTGCTGGTCCGTAAACGAGTTCTAGTGCTTCTGCTGCAACTTCGTTTGGCCCTACTGCCCCTCTAACACCCCCCGCTCTTTCCCTTCACCCCCATATCTGAATCACCAGCCAGCATCCTAACACAACTACATGATTACACCAGTCCACCACCTCAACTGCAACCCACAATATATTCCACAAAATTACACACCCACTCACACCACATTAACTTGCAGTGCCCCCCCCCCCCCCCCCCCCCCCCCCCACTGACCACTTCCTTTCCTTTGTCCATTGTTTGTTCCCCCACCCCACCCCTCAATGTACAAGTATACTAAGGGATATTGTGTCTCCCCTCTACATATATATATAGGTATGCTTAGATGTATGTTTTTTTTTTTTTTTTTAAACACAGATTCCCATATATGACCACTATCATTATTACCACCACTCATAAGATGTCCTGTGTATGCCAATTTTTTTTTTTTTTTTTTTTTTTTTGGCATATGTAGGTGTGGGTGTATGTACATGTGTGTGCGTGCATGCATCATGCATGCGTGTGTGCGTGAGACAGAGATGATTTCACCTGTGACAACCATCACCATCAAATCAGTCATTGTCATTGATCACCCCCCCCCCCCCCCCCGCGTTTTTTTTTTTTTTTTTTTTTAAATAACTCAACTGGCATTATCATGCCAATGCTGTCATGCTATTTCACTTACGGCAATGATCATCATCCTATATCACTGTTTGTCCCACTTACAATGACCAATTATCCATCAGTCATCAAATTTATTCCTTTTTTTTTTTCTCCCCCACCCCCCACCGGCATTACTACATCAATGCCACCACAGTATTTCACTTACGACAATAGTCACCACCCTGTAGTACTGTAGATCTCATCTCAGTGATCAACATCTATCAGTCATTGATCATTTTCTTTATTCCCCCACTGGCATTATCGTACTTGCCAATACACTATCCTACTCCTTTTACAAAATTGACCATTATCCTACACCACTGTGGATCATACCTACACCTTGACCATGATCATCATCCACCCATCTTTGAACACCTCCCCTATTCCCCCACCAGCATTTTACACCAATGCCACAACATTATCCCACTTGTACAACAATTATTATCATCATTCTACAGTACTGTTTATCTCAAATCATACATGATCATCACCCATCAGTCATCTACCCCTACCCCCCTCCACCCTCTTTCTCAACCTGCAATATTATACTAATGCCACCTTATTATTCCACTTACCACAATGATCATCATCCTACAGTACTATGGATCCCACCCATGCCAATGAGCATCACCCACAGGTCATTGATATTTCCTTTATCCCCCCAACTTGCACCATTTACCACTACATTTTTTCCACTTATATAACACTAGTCATCATCCTATGGTACTACTGATCTAAAATGATTACCATTTCTAGGTTACTGAAAATACTCCCATCCAGTGAACACCTTCATACTGCACTATATATGGAAATGAAGAAGCTGACCAATTGACAAGGAATGAGGACAGCAGCCCCAACTGTAAAAGGTAGCCTTGGAATAAATCAAAAGTATTTCCAAGGGGACAAGTAGGAGGATGACTTGAGCACTGGACTGTTCTCTCCTTCAACCAGAGGAGGCAGTGCGCTAGTCAATCAAGGACAAGGCAGCTGTTACTAGTGTTAGTCAGGTGGAAAGAAAGCATAGGCCTACTTTTTTCTTCATCTTGTGACTTGTATTCCTAAGACTTCCGCCTTGTGTGTGCTGCAAGAACACTGTGTTTACTCTAGCCATTGTAAAAGATTTGTTTGTTTTCGTATGGACATAGAATTGACAAGATTCATACCAGAAAGTGATTAGGTGCTTGCTGAATGGAGGTCTGTATTGGAGAAAATGGCATCTGTGGGAGGCAGTGGTGAGCACTTTTCAGCATTTTCGTGTGCCCTGATGGCCCTATGTTTGTAAATTTTAGGCCCTAAAAGGCCCTAATTTTTTTTTTCATGAAAGTCTGTATGAACCCTGTATTGTAGTTTTTGTAAGAAGGGAAAAAGGCCTTCAAACTCACCAAAAAGGGAAGAAACATTCAGACTTGGAGAAGGCAAGTGCTACAGCGGCAGTGTCCTTAAATATTTTTTTTTCTTTTTTTTTTAAGATCGTGACAGTGGGCAAGCCTCAAGTAGTACATCAACAAGTTTTTGCTCAGAAAAGCACTTTGTAGCTGGTCCTTCAATGAGTTCTACTGCAACTTTGTTTGGCCCTACTGCCCCTCTAACACTCCCGCTCTTTCCCTTCACCCCCATATTTGAATCGCCAGCATCCTAACACAACTACATGATTACACCAGTCCACCACCTCAACTGCAACCCACTATATATATTCCATAAATTCACACACCCACTGGCATCACATAAACTTGCAGTGCACCCCCCCCTTTTTTTTTTTTTTTTTTTTTTTTTTGTCCACCCCCCCTCACTGACCACTTCCTTTCCTTTGTCCACATTATGTTCCCCTACCCCGCCGTGGGGCTTGTGTCTCCCCTCTACATACATATATAGGTATGCTTAGATGTATGTATATGTGTTTTGTCGGGTGTGTGTGTGTGTTTTAAACACAGATTCCCACATATGACCACTATCATTATTACCACCACTCATAAGATGTCCTGTGTATGCCAATCCCTTTTTTTTTTCTTTTTTTTTGCATACGTTACATGTGTGTGGATGTGCCTGTGCAAGTATGTATCTGTGTGGGTGTGGATGTATGTACATGTGTGTGCATGAGATGGTAATGATTTCACCTGTGACAACCATCATCATCAATCGGTCATTGATCATGCCCCCCCCCCCCCCCCCCCCCCCCAGTGTTTTTTTTTTTTTTTTTTTTTTTTTTTTTTTTTTTTAAAAACAATTGACATTATCATGCCAATGCTATCATGTTATTTCACTTATGGCAATGATCATCATCCTATATCACTGTTTGTCCCACTTATGACAATGACCAATTATCCATCAATCATCAAATTTATTCATCTTTTTTCTCCCCCCACCGGCATTACTACATCAATGCCACCACAGTATTTCACTTATGACAATGGTCACCACCCTATAGTACTGTAGATCTCATCTCGGTGATCAACATCCATCAGTCATTGATCATTTCCTTTATTCCCCCACTGGCATTATCATACTTGCCAATACACTATCCTACTCCTTTTACAAAAATGACCATCATCCTACACCATTGTGGATCATACCCACACCTTGACCATGATCATCATCCACCCATCTTTGAGCGCCTCCCCCATTCCCCCACCAGCATTTTTACGCCAGTGCCACAACATTATCCACTTATACAACAATTATCATCATCCTACAGTACTGTTTTACTCATATCATACATGATCATCACCCATCAGTCCTCTACCCCTACCCCTGTCCACCCTCTTTCTCAACCTGCAATATTATACTAATGCCACCTTATTATTCCACTTACTACAATGACCGTCATCCTACAGTACTATTGATCTCACCCGTGCCAATGAGCATCACCCACAGGTCATTGATATTTTCCTTTATCCCCCCCAACTTGCACGATCACCATTACATTTTTCCACTTGTATAACAATAGTCATCATCCTATGGTTCTACTGATTTAAAATGATTACCATTTCTCGGTTACTGAAAAATACTCCCATCCAATGAAAACCTTCATACTGCACTATATATGGAAATGAAGAAGCTGACCAATTCACAAAGGAATGACGACAGCAGCCCCAACTGTAAAAGGTAGCCTCCTTGGAATAAATCAAAAGTATTTCAAGAGGACAAATAGGAGGATGACTTGAGCACTGGACTGTTCTCACTGCACTGTTCTCTCCTTCAACCAGAGGCAGTGTGTGCTAGTCGATCAAGGACAAGACAGCTGTTAGTCAGGTGGAAAGAAAGCATAGGCCTACTTTTTTCTTCATCTTGTGACTTGTATTCCTAAGACTTTCGCCTTGTGTGTGCTGCAAGAACACTGTGTTTACTCTAGCCATTGTAAAAGATTTGTTTGTTTTCATACGGATATGGAATTGACAAGATTCATACCAGAAAGTGATTAGGTGCTTGCTGAATGGAGGTCTGTATTGGAGAAAATGGCATCTGTGTGAGGCAATGGTGAGCCCCTTTTCAGCATTTTTTGTGTGCCCTGATGGCCCTATTTTTGTAAATTTAGGCCCTGAAAAAGGCCCTAATTTTTTTTCTTGAAAGTCTGTATGAACCCTGACTGAAGTTGGTCATTACTACTAAAACTGGAGAAGTATACCGAAATATTTTGCCATATTGTGCAAGGGCAGCACCCAGCTGGCTGCGCCATGGAAGGAAGCACAAGAAACCTGACTTTGGCCTTCGAAGGTATATCTTTAGTGCTTTGACAGGACTGTGAACCTGCTCCATCTTCAGTCGCCTGGGACTGGATGATGAAGGGCAGTGGAGGCAACCTCCCTTCAGGCTTGGTTAAGAATGAAAGGCATGTTGACAGTGTAACAGAACCATCAGTGTGCCATTTAAAAGGACTCTGGGTCCTAGTAGAGGAAAGCATGGACCCCATTCAATCCGCAAGTTGAAACCAGCGACTTGAAGAGACAGTCTTAGAATGTAGTTCCTGACAGAGCATTTGACGATTGACTTGGTCACTGGAGGCCAGATATTCCAAGACTAGTGGTAGACTGCATTTGTGGCGTTCTTGTGAGGCAGGAAGCCATCTGCTCCATTTGGAATGAATCATGGCTGTCTATCAAGGTCTCTCCCCTTCAGTCTGTAAATGGCTGACCAGAATCCTCTTAAGATACCTACCTGTGTCCCCTTCCTGTGCAAGTCCTTCGGAAATGGTCTACACACTCAACTTTGGCATCTCCCAGGGAAATACCAGCCTAAACAGACACTTGGAAAGGTAAGGTTAGGTAATGTTGCTTATAGCCCAGCCGACTGCAAAGGGCCATATCAGGGCTGTCGCCATATTAAAATCAACTCGCAAATCTTTCAATCACACAACTCTTTAATATACATCTTCTGAAAACTTTCCACTGTAAATCTCATATCGGATTAAAATTGCTGATGCGGAACCATCTCTGAACAAGATTTTCACGGAGTCTGCTGTAAAATGTTTGTCTCACATTATGTAACTACCAACACTCTAAAAAAAATCTGTTTTCATTGTGAGTGGCGCACGACATGGAATGCACCATGGAGCTTCTTCACTCTTTAAAAGGTATGAATGAGTAAAATATGAATGGCTGGTGCGCAGCCGGCATAGAAACGTTTCTTCTTTGCGACCACCAGACATGGATGAGAGGAACTCAAAAGTTATGGACGGATCTGAAAGAGTTGTCTGTCTGTGTATTCCAATTCTCCTGCCAGGTCTCCGATAAAATAAACTTTTGGTTTCGGATCTGTGCAGGGGATAGATATTGGACAGTTTCCCTGTTGTGGCATTCTTGGCCAAAAGGTCAGCTATTTCATCCCCTTAGTTGCCAACATGACTGGGAACGCAGGCCTGAACGATGTTGTGACCTTCCACTTTCCAAGTGGTAAAAAGTTATAAAAATTGATGAAGTTTGGGATGATGGAGGTTATGACCAGCTATGGCCTCAGAAGCTGACAGCAAATCGGACAAAACCTTTGTAGATTGAACTAACATCTGAGGAGCACCAAGACAATAGGTTGCAGAGGCTACTCCATCTTCAGACTTGGAACCGTCTGAATATTTTCTGAAAGGTTGGGAATTTTGAAGAGAGATTGGCAAGCAATGCCTTGCATGCCAGAGAGGTGGTGGATTCTTTGCAAAAAGCTGCAAGATCAAAGTGAATTTCTGTTGTGGAAAAGGTCCACAGAGGCTTACCTGGAAACTTGGAGAAGTCAGACACAACTCCTAGATCAAGACCTGCATTCTGTGCATGAGGCTGCAAACAAAGTCCAAACGGAGGAACATAGTTGCAATTTTTTTCGAATTTACTACGGGTAAAAAGTCATAGGCAGGGTTTTCTGGTTCAGAGAATCTGAGATAGTTCAAGGATAGTTTCATCTTGCGGTTGGATAGAGAGGGTTCACCTGCCTCTGCAAACAGGCTGTTCACAGGGGTGGTGCGGAATGCTCCATAACAAGAGACGAAGCCCTTGGTGGTAAAAAGGGTCCAAGAGTTGCAGGTAAGAGGGTCTTGCACAGCCGTACACAGCACAACCATAGTCCATTATAACGCACCAAGACTGTAGAGATGCAGCAAAGTTTTCTTATCAGCACCCCAGTCAGTGTGCGCTACGACCTGCAGAATGTTCAGAGCTTTCTGGCAAGTTTTTAGGTTTTTTTAATGTGACTAATGAAGTTCAGATTTTGGTCAAAAATAACTCTAGAAGTTTGTCCGTTTTGACAGCTGAATGGGAGATTTTCCTATTTGGAATTCAGGATCTGCAAAAAACTGACGAAAATTATGGAAGTGAATGCACCGTCTTAGAAGCAAAAACAGTGAAGCTGTTGTCTTCCACCTATTGATGAATTTTATCCACACAAATCTGGAACCTGCGCTGAACACTTGAGTACAAGCTTCCAGTTGCATAAATGGCAAAATCATCGACAAACAGTGAGCAGTCAGAACCCTGTTGAACAAAATTAACAATGATGTTGATTTTTATGCTAAAGTGTGCAGGAGACAGTACGCTCCCTTGTGGAAACACCCAACTCCTGCTTGTGAACATCAGAGAGAGTGGTGCCAACCTGAACCAGAAAATTGTTCTGCCCAAAATGAATAAAAAGCGGAAGAAGACCCCGAAAAGCAAGATCACGAAGATCATAAAGCGTCCCAGATTTCCAGGTGGTATTGTAAACCTTCTCCAAGTCAAAGAATATAGTTACTGCATGTTGTTATTTAGAAAGGTGTTTCGAAGCATAGATTTCAGATGGATCAAATGGTCCACTGTAGTTCGATGTTTGCGGAAGCCAAACTGATCTTTCGCCAGAAGGCCATCAGTTTCAAGTTTTCACATGAGTTGAGCACTGACCATTTTTTCCATCAGTTTGCAGATACAACTTGTCAAAGCTATTGGACAGTAATTTGATAGGTTGAAATCTTTTCCAGGTTTCGGAATAGGTATGAGGAGGGCTTTTCGCAGGAAGGTGGAAAGAATCCAGTAGTCCATACATGGTTGTATACATTTAGCGGGATGTTCAGACCTTTTTGCAGAAGATGTTTCTAAAGTTATAATGGATTTCATCTATACCAGGAGAGGAATCGCTGCAAGGAAGTAAAGGCCGATTTCAGTTTGTTTAAAGTGAAAGGAAGATTGTAGTCTTCCCATGTTGTCTGATGAAAACTTGCAGGGAGATTTTTCTTTCAGATTTTTGTTGTTAAAACAGGCCGATTTGTTAAAAGACGACTTTGTTTCAATAGTTGAAGCAAGCAGATTGGAAACCGCTTTTTTCTCTGTTATTCAAGTTGGAAAACTCGAGATGGTTCACAGTGGGGCAGGTGTTCTTCCCTGTAATTTTCTTGATGATTTTCCACTTTTTGCTTCGATGTTTGGATGCAAGACTTGAGCAAATTGTTTCCAAGAGAAATGTTTACTGGTTTTATAAATGTGTTTGGATTTTGCTCTCAGTTTCTATGTGCTCGGACATTGGGCATTGATGGTCAGTAGGAGACCCAACGTCGACTCTTTTGCGGTTTTTTGTTAATTTCCTTCATTCAGAGTTGAACCAAGGAATTTTTGGCATTAGGGGCTTCTTGGAAGATGTGGGAATGGTTGACTGTGCAATTCAGTATGAAATCTGAAAGACTTCCTGCCGGATCTTCACTTTGCAGGATCTTGTCCTCTTCCAGATCCTTAAGAAACCTGGTGGCAAAGAGGTCCCAACCTACTTTGTTAAAATTGAGGCTTTTTGGTATGGACTCGCTCTCTCTGCATTTGTGTACCGAAGCAACACAGGAAAGTGGTTGCTATCATGTAGGTCCTCATCAACCTCCCAAACAAAATCCAGAAAGAAGGGTCACAGACAGAAAGATCCAGACAAGACGTGGTGCCATTAGTGGAGTGAATAAAAGTTGGCGATTTCCCATTCAAGACTCACAAATCAAGCTCTGAAAACACTTCCTCTAAAAGCAGACCCCTTTGTGAAAATCTTTCAGTTCCCCATAGAGGAGAGTGAACATTCAGATTACCCAATAGCAGGAATGGTCTAGGAAGCTTTGCCAAGAGTGAAATTATTATTATTGTGTATTGGATATTTATACAGCACCTATCCTCGGTCACAGACCAAGCTCTAAGCGCTTTACAATAAACACACTACCTCAGCCTCTCAACAGGCTGCCTACCCACATAGAGCCGGCGGAAGAGCAGCCTATTACAATAAACACACTACCTCAGCCCCTCAACAGGCTGCCTACCCACATAGAGCCGGCGGAAGAGCAGCCTATTACAATAAACACACTACCTCAGCCCCTCAACAGGCTGCCTACCCACATAGAGCCGCGGAAGAGCAGCCTATTGGCGCTCATTTAGTCGTTTCCCGTACATTCAAATATCAATCACGTGACTGTTCTATGACTGCATTTGCCACAAAAAATTTCGGCCTGGCAGAGCTGACTGAGTGCATTGAATACTATGGTCTGACATGGTATAGTATATGACGCCAAACAGGGAGTATAATAAAAACTCCCCATTTTTCATTTATTCCTCCAGCTTCTCTCATAGGATGCATGCGATGTTTATAAGTGTCCTCCATTTCCACTGTACACGATAACAGTGACAATTTTTGTGACTTGGTAAGAAGTACCAGGCGGCTATCTTCAATTTACATCAATTTTGCCAGGGCAGCGGGGACCCCCCCCCCCCCCCTTTCGATTTTCAATTGCCGTGGGTTCTTTAATGTGTGCAGGGGGCCAGGAAGGCACAAGCGTCTGACTTGCTTCTAGTCCCCATCCGATGGACTTGATGTTCAGTTGGATTTGTCATTCAAACTGGGAAAGAAAGGCAGGGCTTGAACCCATGCACTTCTCATGCGTGGGATTGGCAGGCGAACACCTTAACTACTCTTCCACCTTTCTTCCTGTGAAATGAGGCCCCGTTTGGTCACACACATATCTGGAGACAGACACAAGCTACAGATAGTTGTGGTTTTATGGAGAGTAACCCTAGCTGCCACTGCCTGAAGCGGAGTCTGCAGAGCAACTGGGCTGTATACAGAACAGAGTTATGAATGAGTAAAGCAACCCCACCAGTAATGCCATGTTCCACAGGTTGTGCAGGTTGATCCAGGATGCTGTAGCCAGAAAGGGAGAAAAGTTTTGTCAGACCTCAGAAGAATTTCTTCCAGTGAAACTAGTACAGGCCTAGCTTTACGGCACAAAAGTTGCAGTTCTTTGTAATTGGAATACAGTCCCCTGATGTTCCAATGCAAAACTTTTTCCATTTTGGTTGAGGACTTTATCTATGTCAGATTCGGGAACAGGAATTCCCGAACAGTGAAGGGAGCTGAACAGGAACTTGCTTCAAGAAAGCCTCGTTTTCTCCACTTTCCTCATAAATCTTTGTATATAATATCGCTGCATGTAACAAATTGAGAGTCAATGAGACAGAAACATCATGAGGTGAGCCTGGTGCTCCAAACCATCTACTAGCCTCCTAATCGTCAATCTAACGTTAAGACTAAACTAGCTGTGGAAATTTGTGAAGAATCGGACATGCGATTTTCAGGTTGTAGCCTGAATTCAGGCTTCTTAAAAGTCTTGAAGACCATTCTTGAGACTGGCATAAATCTGCTGAAAATGACGGGCTATGACCAATGAAGACCACCAGCTTTCAAGTTCACAATCCAGACAATTATATGATTCCAGTTTGATTTGTCAAGGCTCCTGCAAGCATGTCCCCACACTTGTGTAGTAAACAAAAAAAAAAATTGGAGGCCAAGAGAAGAATTGCTAAAAAAAACATTGACAAGACTGCAGGCATCAAGGTTTCTAATATAGGGTGTCTTGAGCACACTTTTGAATTCACAATAGTTAGCAAATGTTAAAAAAAAAAAAAAGAAAAAAGAAGTAGCTTCAGTTGGGGGGGGTTCACTCTCTCTGGCCCCGTTGAACTCGGTACTGCTGGATCCCACCTGGTGTCTGTGTGTTACCTGCTCCTGGACCCTATGAAAAGTTTCTTCTGGCTTCACTTGTTCAGATCTCGTGTCTGAGAATAGAATGGAGCTCTCAAGTGTTATTGGTCAGTGAATGTTACATGAGAATCAAGGAGCACCAATACTCACTTGAATATGAAATTATTGGCATCATCGACAGGACTGGCTCACACATTTACGACAAAAAGAAATAAAACTCGAGTTTGGTCAAAAGGATGCATGGCACAGGAATGGACTACAGCATTCCATGTGCACTGCCACATGCGCAAGTTCAATGAAGGCAAACATTCAGGATAAATGCATTCTGTAAGTCGACCAATGAAAAGGAGTTGTATGGCATAAAAGGCTTATTACAAGTCCACCGATGAATGATTAAAGATGTCTCGACACTGAAGCACTTCAAAATGATGCAAGATGCATGAATAACTTCTGAAATGAGATCCTCTATAAAAAAAAAATAAAAGAGAGACAAAAAAAAACAAAAAAAAAACAACACAAACAGGTAAACAACACACACCACCTCACAACTTCCACAAGAACTCCCTCTAGAGGGGTGAGGGGAATCACGAACCAAGCATTGCAGTGGCAGTCTTGTAGCAAAGATTCTGGAATCGACACACAGGAACATTACCATAAAACCAACCAAACCAAACCACCCTCTTCTACCTCACCTGAGACGCACTCTCCTGAACTCACACCGAACATACCTTCACTTCAAAGGTCTGAGAGTTGGTCCCATCCTCCCAGCCAGAAACTGAGGCTTGCCCTTTTGCATCACAGACCCCCTTTCGGACAGGATCCAAATCTCTGGGTGGGTGGGATGGAGTGGGGGATGCTGGCTTGTCTCCAGTGGCCTCAGAACTGGTGCTAAAAATTGGGGTTGGGAAAGGCAGCGAATTCTCTTGCCAAAACAAATGGGCCATCTTCGAAATTGACAAGGACGTTGAAATTAAGCACTGTACGCAAAGTAGGGCTTGACCAAACCTCAGACATAGTCGAATGCTAAGAGACAGGGACCATCTTGAACAGCAAGATGTAGGTCCCAAGCAAACTGAGAGAGAACGCCTCTTGCGAAAAGAACAGCAAATACCGGAAGCCACTGAAGTCAAAGGTTTTGGTGTCTGCCTGGATGAAGCAATGGAGCACATCAAAGTGGACGACTGTTGCAGAGCAGCTGTGATGGACCGTAAATTAAGGGAATTATCGATTAAAATTCTTTATTGCAGATTAAAAAAAAAAAAAAAAAAAAAAAAAAAAGAAAAAGCTTTTCTCTCTGAGGGAAAGGCAACTTAGCAATCTGTGGAGCTGGGGAAAAAAAAAAAAAAAAAAAACGGTGGGAAGGAAAAAAAACTGTGATAGTTCTAACGTGACAGAATAGCGCAAACTCATTAAGGTGATAACTCTGGCTAGCCTCTCTGGAGATTCAGGCAAAGTTAGCTCCCTGAACTTTTTTCATTTAAGTTGATCCTGATATGGCTTTGTTCCACACCAAGTGGTGATATGGCATTTGTTTGGACAGGCAAGTATGTAAAAAAAAAAAAAAGTTTTGTGGACGGAGGAGCTTGTGACCCACCAAAGATGCTATATCATGCAAGCAGGAGATGGTCTCAATGCATTCGTTACCAAAAGAGTCAAGCATGGGTGTATTCATTTTATTCATGAAGATCCACTGTGAACTGTGCACCCAGACTTTGAAATGCCAACAGAACGGCTCCAAGTTTCCATCTGAAGACAGGAAATACAACTTGGAGGCCTTAAAGAACAAAAATTTCAAGCAAAAAAAAAAAAAAAAAAGGGGGTGGGGGGGGGGGGGGGGTGGGTAGTAGCAGCCTGTTAACCTGCATGATACTTCCTAGGCTGCCCAACGTCCAGGGACACCTAAAAACATTCTTTTGACCTTTTCTGGTTTTCTAAAGAACTTCTGTGCATTTGTCTTCAAAGCCCAATAAGCCATCCATCAACCAATTTTGGGTACATGCATTAAATGGAAAAGAAATGAAGTTGTACAATTTGAGTATGGGTTATAGACATGCCACACTGCTGGTCAAGCCATATGCTCTTGAAGAGCTTCAAATAACGTGTTTTTTACGACCTGCATCCTAAGTGGGATGAACATGGTAAAAACGCACAGTAAAGTCAGTAAAATGTTTGGGCTACGGTAACCCATGACACTGGGAGTATGAAGTCAAAAGCAACATCTGGCAGAAGCTAAAACAACATGGAACTATAACCAAAGGGAGGGGGGAAAACTCATGAAACATTATATACACTTTACAAAAGCTGTAAGCATGATTGTGTCAAGACAAAACTGAACACACTGTGCATATCATGAAACCGTGTGTAATGCCCAATACCATGTGCATGAACGCCGACTGCAAAACAGCTTCTAAGGCCTATTCCCTCCACTGGTATAAGAGTTTGACCATCTGTATGAGTGCACATCACAAACACAGCTACTAAAGCCTATTCCATCCATTGGTACAAGATTTAAACTCTGTAAAACACAGAATGTCATTTAAAGTTGATACCAGAACAGATGGATACTTTCTGTCCATACCTCCTTTGTTTGACCATAGCCTTCAGCTGGAAGGTTAAAATCTGATGTCATGTCTTATTACACAGGATATTTTTCATACACTTGGATATCACATGAACATTCGTTCTACATATATGTTGCATGGTACATGTAGACAAAATAATACAAGCAATCATTTAATGCTTTGACTGGAGAACAGATTTATTAAGAGACTTAAATATGACCAACCAAGATACGTGTTTCATCCATATGTCCATCAGTGCCAACCTCTGTCTAAAATATGACAGACCCAAATCTGAATTATCATTATTGCCAACTTGAAAATTTGTGACTTTTCTCGGTATGACCAACCAAATATCTGTATTGCCCATCGCTGCCAGCTTGAATATTGGGCAATCTTGAAAACATCCCTTCAATTTCATGTTTAAATGAACTCAACTCATGTACACACATACACATATACACACACACAAGCAACTGTTTGAAAACTTAAAGTTTGGGTTCAAGTATCTCACACCCTGTCCCTCCCGAAACGAACAAAATCATATTTTAAAAGGTACTCGATGGCCTCTCTCCTTGACACTGGAGAAGAAATGTGCAATTTAGAAGAAAAAAAAGATACGAGGGATTTTTATCCAAATGCAAGCCAGTGCCCTTTACTTATGGGAGCAACATGCACAAATCAAACTGCATGATTGTTGCAATCGGTAACCCAGAGAGAGGCAATTCAATAAGCACACTGACAACATGATGGTAAAAAATATGAAAGTGAACCACAGGTGCTGTCTGATAACCCCCATCTCCCTCTCTCCCATGGATAGGATTTGCCCAATGGTCCCCCACTTCTTACTCTTAAATCTGACAAGTCTTATTGGTCTCAAACTTCTCTTGTACAGCGTATCTGCAATTTTTTTTTTTTTTTTTTTCGCTGTCAGCTTGATTTCAGTATTGTGTCAGTTTCCTCTTGTGGCTGGTTAGTTCCAAACTTACTATCTCCTTGTAACAGATCAAACAACTACAGACTCCAGTGGAATGATGTTTCAAGCTGACCTTTTTCTTTTCTTTTTGAAAACACTTGGTCATTGCCGCCGACTTGTGGAATAAAAATTCGATAATCAGCAGTACAGCAGGTTGACGAGGGGATAATTTTGCTTTTGATGTATTTTAAATTCCTACTGCTTAAGATGAAGAATGTGGAGTTTCAAAAGAAAATACACTTTACACAACATGTAATTGCCAAAATTAACTAAACATCCTTCTGGCATTATTTTGCAAGTTTACCAGCCCTGTTCAAAAACTGAACTTCAAACTCAACAGTTTCAAACCAAAATTCTGGATATTTCTACAGAATTCATGAATATACTGAAAACAAACATATTCAAGAAAGATACTGAGATTTGGTTGCTATGCACTTGGTGCTGATTTCTGAGGCTGTTGGTATCAAGCCAATGACTTTTTCTAACAGTGGAGCCAACAATAAAAACCCGAGACTCTTTCCACTAGGACGGCATGCTAAGTTCACATGAGCAGCACACTGAGACTTCTGAATAAGAAGAGTTTCATTTCCCCCCTGGACAGGGGAGGGGAGTGGGGAGACAGCTCACTGGCAGATTTTTCGACCTTCTCTCACTCTTTTTCTCTTTTAATGATGGAGCTTCAATTCCCAGAAATCAGAGTCGCCATTCCTGGCATTCTAACAAAGGGCACATAGTCGGAAACTGGAGAAAAAGCAGTAACTCTCGACTACATAGAGCAAACATACCCCAAAGAGTTCTGGACATATGCGTATACAGATGGCTCAGCAGAAGAGGCTACCAGAAACAGAGGTGGTGAAATTTTCCTGAAGCTGATGGATGACACTCCTGTCCAACAAGCCATCCAGACTGGCAAGTTCACCACAAACTTCAAGGCTGAGACAGGTGCACTACAGTCAGCAGCCAGAATGCTGTATGTGAATAGAGGGGCAATTCATACCAAAGTCTTCATCTTCTCTGATGCTTTATCAATACTGCAGGCTGTTAAAAATCCTTGAAACAAGAACTTGACTCCCTTGTCTCTACCCTGACCATTCTGCAGCAGTCCACTGAGAATACTGTCATCCAGTGGATACCCTCATACTACAATATATATGGCAATGAGGAAGCTGAGCAATTGGCAAAGGAAGGAGGAGGAGGATAGCAGCCCAACTAGAACAGGAAGTCTCCTTTGAAGAAATCAAAAGCATTATCAAGGAGAAGCGAAAAAAAGAAGATGGCTTGAGCAGCACCCAGACTTCAAGAGGGATGCATACTACCCTGCTGTTCAGATCAGACCAAGTGAGCATTGTGAGACTCCCAACAGAAACATCACATGTTCACAAAAAATTCCACATTGGCGAGTCTTCAAGTTGCCCATGCGGTACAGCCCCAATGATAGTGGAACACTTCCTGCAGGACTGTCCCACACATGAAAAGCTGAGGGCAGAGACCTGGCCTGCTAACATGAGGGACATTCTTTACGGATCACTGGAGGAACTCCACCTTACAGCAGCCTTCGTCAATGTCTCTGGGGTTCCTGTCTGAGTGAACGAAGGACTATTGTTCATGAAGCTGACCTCTCAACATTGTGGTTAAAAAGAAAAACAGTAGGAGTAATCCATAAATAATACACAATCCTAAACTTTTGCTTCGCTAGTGAAATGAGTACATTAGTCTAAGCCTGCTTTAGGTACTTATCAATGCACATACACACACTGAATGTGGAAACTTCACATTTTTCTCTGCACTTGAGCAACACAAGTATGTACCTCTTAATTAAACCATCTGAACAGTTGCCTAATAGGAACAAATGCTTATTTCTCTTCACTGGTTTATATACATATTTTTATTTTCATGACCTCATCCCCAGATGAATGGATGCTGCACGCACCACAGACAAAAAATATGGAGCCAAATTTTAACAGTTCACTTGTACTAAGTTGTAGCAAGAATCGTTTATTGGTCATCAATTTCAAGCTGAACTAATATATACGCTTTAATGATCCAAAGCAGCAGACTTTAGTCAATTCAAGATTTTGAGCCACAGTGTGACAAAAGCAGTAGAACATTAAGGGAATAAAAGACACAGACAAAGTACAGTACAGCCATGGCATGTCAAATCAGCCCTGAAAGGCAGACAACCCGGTCTGTAGCCAATCCCAGTTTTTTATAGTCAATCAAAAAGAATTTCATTTGTAACGGCTTTACAGCACTAAGATGGCCTCGACTGCACTATGGTCTGTAGCCACAGCCTGACTGGTCTGGCCTGGGGACCGCTGAACCAACCCATCCCAATCATTGCCAGGAAATACACCACCAAGCCCAGCTGCCTTTCCATTTGATAAGGAAGCTATAATCTCCAGCATCATTTTGAAACACTCTTGTTTTGAACATCATTGAATGTGGTTTCGATTCACTGCATCTCACAAGTTATTATCAGGCAATTATTTGTTTTAGTTTATGATCAATATTTCCATGTTACGTTCAAAAAGTAGTAATCATTCTAACAGCACACTTGAATGATACTTTTTGTCTTTTCTGCGTGTAGTTTTCTGGAGGATGGGAGGCAAAGTGAATGGAATGAAGAGTGAGAGTGAATGTTGAGTGTACAACTGTGTGTTTATGATTGACTTTAAGGTCAGCTCAGATGCAAATTTCCACAATTCTTTTCCTGAAAATAAAGTTCATCTACCCATTTCATAATTTGCTTCAAAGAAGGCTGTGCTGAGATTTACTTCCTGCATACCACCACATCTTTCAAAGGCAACCACTTTTACACGACTGCGTGGTTGTATTTGTAGACCAAGAAACTGGACGTGCCAGTGTATTTGGCAGCAAACATGCGTCCGTCAGGAGTGGGGTCGGAGAACGCCACCTGTGACTTGTCTATCACGAAGCCATACTCGAACCACTGCCTGCAAAAACAGAACCCACTAACTTTTGTGATACTGCTGTCAAGCCCAATCTGCACACCTACAACCATTCCTTCCTTATTTCATAAGAAATGGGACATTCATGAGTGAAACCAGGAAAAAAAAAAAAGAAGAAGGTTGGAGGCCTAGAGGGCCGCCTTAGGCCCCATGGCAGGGTCAAGGGGCTTTGCCCCCAGAAGCTGAAGGGTTTCTTCACCTTCGACACATAAAATCTGGGCACTGGGAGAAGCCTGACATCCTCTTTACCATGTTATCCACAGGACCACCATAAAACCGACAATAATGTACATGACCTGGCTGCTTAAATTCAAAACATCAGAGGCAGTAACGATTTTTCTTGACAGGAATTTGTATTTACCACTTCTGAAACTTATGAAGACAGCTTGCAGTTTGAACTCAAGAAGTAGTTTGTGGTGAACAGCATTTGTACGTCTGTTGTTAAAAGAACTCCCTTTTAAGAACTAGACTTATTTTCACTTCAACTGAAAGCTTTTGTAGTCTTTGTCTCTTCCAGCAGGAAGTTCAGCCTGCAACTCTGTCTTTCTGGAGGAAGGGGTGGGTAGTAGCATATGGGTGGGGTGGAGGTTATTGGTGCAACAGGTATATGACCTGGCTCGTCGTAGATTTCAACTGTCAAGTTATAAACTGATACTTGGATTTACACCATGAACCCCTCACGTGTGTAGTTTTTGAAGAAGCTCGACAAATTCCAATAAATTTACTAGAAAATGAAGATGATTAAATTCTGGGCACATCTAGTGGAAGCAAAAATAAATAGTCATGTGAAATGTATAGATTTTTTTTCTATTTATGAAACAAGTTCTAATAAAAGTTGTGTTGATCAATACACTGGAGCGACAAACTTAAGAATACACCCATCTCCTGATTATCATAAATCAGACATGAAAAATAAGAGTTGTATATTTAGTGGGCATGACTGCCTTGCTGAAATAAATCAACATGAAATCTATCTATAAGCAGAATGTAAAAAACAAAAACAAAACAAAAAAAAACCAGTTTAACAATATTTGTTAATTTTGCCTACTAAATTAATCAACTGGTGCTTTGTCACACAGTAAAGTAGCCTTCCAGTTTGCATTAACTGACAAGATAAAAGCGCAATGAATATATTTGTAATTTGTTAGGACAATACTTCTTTCTTTTTTTCTCTTTGTGTGCATATAATTACAGATATGTTTAGTCTTTGATTTTGCCAAATTTTGTTCTAATGGTTGGTGAAAATACAATGAACTTAAACAACAAAAAAAAAAATTCAGAAAAAAATTCTAGAGACAGATTCTTGAGTGGTAATTGCACTATCAGATTTTAGAAAGAGTGGGGGTTAGTTGCCGCCAAGGACATTGACAAACAAAGTACAGGACAAGACACGATGCATTTCGACCTCTTGGGTCTTCTTCAAGCAAAATGCATCGTGTCTTGTCCTGTACTTTGTTTGTCAATGTCCTTGGCGGCAACTAACCCCCACTCTTTCTAAACTTTGCTTCGTTCTCCGCCATCAGTCGCTCCATTTTGAAACTACACTATCAGATGCCAACTGTAGCTGGAGAAATCTAACCAAAGAGCAACAACTCTTGCTAACCTCTGCATGCAAAATGACGTCTGGCTGTGTCAAATTTTTGACAAGCCCAGGAAAAAAACAAACAAACAAACAAAAAGAGTCTGTTCCAAAGTATGCTGATCAATCAGGTATGAAAGTAATTTGTGTCAGAAAGAACCTATTTCACCGTATTTAATTTAGACTAGATGGTTACTACTAGAAAGAAGACTCTGCTATGTGGTGGCATGTGAAAATGAAACTTGTTCTGAATGCTGTCACTGATCGCAGATATATCTTCTTTAGGCTCAATGAACGGTATTGTGACTATTGACCAAAGCAGTCTTTGCACACTCTCTCAGCAAAATGATGAAGGAACGATCAGTTTGGAAAACAAAAACCTGGATCAGACGGAGTATTCAGGACACAGTTGTACAGAAACATTCGGGGGAAAAAAAAAATCGATCCCGACATTTCGTGATTTTAGGATCTCGGGACAAACAGTGAGATCGAATTCCGGCATTTCCGGACGTGTGGTTTCATCCATGGACATTGCAGTAAAAAGTTAAGCCTTCAGACTTTCATGTAGAAACACTGAAATGTCAAACTGTTTGCCTGCGTATACATAACTGTTGCAACTGAAGTAGAAATTCAAGTCTTGTTACAAAAAACAACCAACGACACACGCTTCAAACAAAAAGCAAACACAAGGAAATAAAAAAGTATACAGACTCAAAATATGTTCGATTTTTCTTTTCCAAAATCAAATGCCTAGTTCCTGCTGCATATACAAACACACATTTCCATGTCTCTGACAGACAGGAACTGATACATATCCAAACACACATACATGCATACAAAACACAGATACAATCTTCTTGTGAGAGAGAGGCGACGAGAACATAAAATCGTCTTACCTGACACAGTCCAACAGACGTGAAGCAATACCACGTTTGCGGCTGGGCCCATAGACCAAAGACGTCCAATGCCAACAGTAGCAGGTACAGGTACTGAGGAGCAGAACCAGGGTCGCTGAGAATCGGACAGCTCCTTCGTGGCCGATAGGATATGGTAGCCCTGAAATGGAACAATTGCGTTCTTCTCATTAAGCCGTACCAATATATCAGTAATATATGAAGCTCAACACCCACTTTTCCCTCAAAAGAAAATTTTTGATGTATCATCATCATCAGAAGAAGTGTTGACTCATTCAACTTCACATAAAAATATTTTGCCAAATACCTCCACGGTGTCATTCTCTTGCAATTGCTTTTTGTCATTTTGTGTAAACGCCATTTCAATAATGCGTTCATCAAAGCATTTAAAAAAAAAAAACGAACAGACATGATACAGGCCCAAAGAACAAATGGCCAGAATGTTCTCAAGAAATGTGGCACACCCCCCCCCCCCCCCCCCCCCCCCCCCCCCCCCCCCCCCCCGAAAAGTATCGGCTTGACAGTATTCCAGGGGTGGGAGCAGAAGATCATAGCTATCCTGAAAAGGCCAGGGGTCCAGGGGTCCACTTTAGGCCCCCAGTGGGGTGCTGGGGCAATGCCCTGCTGGGGGGTATTTTGCCCCCCAGACGCTGAAGAAAATTTGTCCTTTAAAGACACTTTTGGGCCTCTCCTTCAAAACAAAGTTAATAATTAACTTCTATACAAAAAGACTCCAAATATGACAAAATATGACTTTGGCCTACGGCTTAAATATCAAACTGAAAATGTTATGCCAAGTACTTAGAATACATCTTAAATTCAGTAAACCATCAAAACAAAATAGGATGCAATAAACATTACTCACCAGTGATGTTAATAAAAGATAGTGGCCGATTTCAATCACTTAAT
Source organism: Conus betulinus (assembly GCA_016801955.1). Classification (NCBI taxonomy): domain Eukaryota; kingdom Metazoa; phylum Mollusca; class Gastropoda; order Neogastropoda; family Conidae; genus Conus; species Conus betulinus. Next base: position 66,207 of record JADBJO010002407.1, read on the forward strand.
TCATAAGTTCAAGAATGAGGATTTCTGTTTTTGGGTTTTTCTTTTTGTCTTGTATGGCTTAAATTCAGCAGCAGAGTCAATGTCTGTTGTCTCTTGCCTCAAAGTATCGGGCCAGTACATTCACTATTTTGTTGTTGGCATTGTTCGTGGCCTCGTTGATGTTCAATGAAGAACTCCTCATATGCAGTTTGTAAAGTATATCTTCCCTAAAGGCTGCCACAACTCCATGTGTCATAGTATATGTTGTGGTTTTCTACACATGGAGAGCTGTTCCAGGTTTTGAGTACCTTTGGCAAGTTTTTGACCGAATTAAGGAGATTAAATCAGGCACTAGTGACAACAGGCAAGCAGTGTTCCGCTAAAAATGCACAAGTCTGAATCTTGGCATCCAGCAGGGAATCAACTTTAGACACAGGAGCCATTACTGGAGCAGCAGCAGGAAGAGCTGATGCATGTTTCAGCGCATTCAATCTCTCCACATTTTTAGTCTCCTGGGAATGCACTTTGATCGATCATTTTTCCGTTTGACTAGTATACAGCTTCCAAGCAGTATACACCAAGCAGCACCCACTTCATTTGTTTTTCCGCAGCATTTTCGGAATGGACGATTCAATTCATCCATCTCATCCGTTTCTCCACTTGCTTTTCTACATGTCATTGTCAATCTTCCGTGCCTCTGCTTCGTCGTTAATCAGCTCCATTTTTGATAAATATAAAACATGATATGATCTTCATGCATTGAAAACAAGATGGTGGATATCAAATACAAGTGGCGCGAAAACCTGAATCAGAACACAGAACGCGCACACCAAAAAACAAAAAGGGAAAAAATTTGCTATACAGAATTCGTATCCATAAGGAAAGTCTCCCATCCCTGCATATAGCAACAGCTATATCATGAAGCTGGAATGCTAAGACTCCTGAGAATATTAATAATGATGATAAAGTTTACTCACCTGGGTGATTGATTCAGCAATGCAACACCCTTCCACTCGTTTTTCCTCAGATATATACAGGAATGCCTGAGAAAACAAATCAAAGTGATAATACAGACCCAAACTTCTTTCCCATTTTGAAACCAACAAGGTAAAAGCACAGACATGAATGCCTTGCATATCATAATCTAAAGCTCCTGTGCTGGCACTAAAGACAGCTATTTAATCAGCTAGGGAAAACTCGCATAACATCAACTTCCGCCACCAAAAACAAGCAGGGTAACTCTTGCTCCCATGATGAAATGCATGCCCATAACTCCAAATGAATGCTGCTTAGGGATGTCTCCTTGTTTGCTTCTGCTTGCTCTGTGTTGTCATTTCTGTAAGGCAGATCAGTGTCGTAAGCAGTGTTCATTTGGAGTTATGAGCATGAATTTATTTCATCGTGGGAGCAAGACTTACCCTACTTGTTTATATTATCTGTTCTCTGCCTTATCAAGATTTCTTTCCACCACCATGCTTTTTTTGTTGAAAACTTGTTACCCAGATAAACATGGACACACTACCTTTCAGCTGCACATGACATGCACACAACAAAAGTACAGAAGAATAATACAAACTGAATGAAATTATCTCAGTTATAAAAAAACAACAACAAACAAACAAGTGCCTTCTTGCTTCTTTTAGAACGCTTACCTTGTACGATCCATGGAAGGTGAACGTTTGGTCGGGGAATCCCAGTTCCTGGCCCATGACACGGTTCACGTCCTCCACCTGCCCACACACTGGGCTGTTGCAGTGAACATCAACATGGGTGACAAGCCAATCATTTCATGAATCAAAATCAATCCGACAAGGATGAAGTTCGGCACTGGCCCTTGGCAAATTGTCACAAATATTTTCAAATGACTAAAAAGATTTTTCCTTTTTTCTTCTTTTTTTTTTTTAAAGTTCATATTTTCACCAAACATGTACATAATATGGCAATTGTATGGGGTTCACAGATCTAAACATCATCTGTGTGAGAGCCTCTAAAAATTTCACTTTTCCCCCCACTTCCAATGAACATATAGTAATATTTTCATCACAGAGGCAAGATCTGTCCTGTTGTGCATGTTATCAGAAAGAACTACGCAGTATAAGAACCAGTCTACAATCAGACTAGACTGTGTGGCAGCTGAACATAATTATTTTCAAACACACTAATGATGAGCATCATGCAGCTGAAAAAAGATGAGAATTTCCCGTTGCCACTGGCTGTGCTGTGCTTTTTTTTTCCCTCTTCTGTGGCAGCTCAAGTTTTGACACTTCTTGTGCGCTGCACGCCCTCTCTCTTTCATCTCTACCCTCCTCACTCCTTTTCCTATCATTAATTCAGCTGACTGACTTATTCCATGAATTCAGTCGACTGACTTATTCCATGAATTCAGTCGACTGACTTATTCCATGAATTCAGTCGACTGACTTATTCCATTTATTCAGTCGACTGACTTATTCCATGAATTCAGTCGACTGACTTATTCCATTTATTCAGTTGACTGACTTATTCATTTATTCTGTTGACTGACTTTCCATGAATTCAGTTGACTAACTTATTCCATGAATTCAGTTGACCAACTTATTCCATGAATTCAGTTGACTGACTTATTCCATTGCTTGCTCAGTTTTGATTTGCCCGAGTTTGCTTTGGTGTTGTCACTTTGATTTCATAAGCAATAGTTACTGACTTGAATCAAGTGTACTGCATTTGTGTTAACCACTGTAGTGGATGACAGTTCTGTCCAAGTATGATCCCCGCTGGCTATTATAAAATAACTCTTGGAAGAATATTCATTTTTTTTTTTTTTAAAAATCGCATTAAGTACACATATTCATTGAACAGTTCATGATCGCATTTTGCTTCGATTCAAATTAAATACAAAAATTTGTGTTCTGAAACAAAAAACGGCTAGTGTTCTTAGCACCTGACACTGAGCACACCCAACATGATTCAAGACTAGACATGCACACGCACTTTTTTTTTTTGTTTCTCCAAAACTGCCTTTCAGAAGCATTATAATAAATCAACATAAAAACTGGACTTAACAGGAAAAAAAAAAAATCTTTAGAATAGTAATTTATTACTGAACATTTATATTTCTATAGATCAGTCAACTTCATATAAAAAGAAATATGGGGAAGTAAAAACATCTCAAATCAGTTTGATCATGCGTGAATATGAAAAAAATAAGTGGTTTCTCATTCTTCGTTTTCACTGTCCTAAATGTTAATTGTTTTTGCCTAAAGAAGACCCAAGAGGTCACAATATATTGCGTCTTGTCCTGTACTTTGTTTCTCTATGTTCTTGGTGGTAAGTAACCCCCTCTCTAAATCAAAACAAAGCACACCTTTGCCTGCTACGTGTGTTACTTTTTGTGGTACCATTTTCCTACCCATAGTCACACATGACTGGGATTTTCATGATACTATTACATGACCTCAATTCAACAGAAATTTTGCTTACCGTGAAAGAGGGGGGGGGGAAATCGCCTGTATGAAAGTGCCTCAAGCAAAAACAAGACAGACAACTCGAGACAAAAGTGCAGATGCTTTTGAAATCAATCTGAACCCACATGGCAAGGACTTAGTTGATCAAGATATGATGAGTCAGCATCACCATTCAGACCTTTACAATAGGCCAGTGACCACAATGGCCAGTCATAAACACCAACAATGCAAAAAAAGACTTGTAAACCAAATAACACCCATTACTAAACGTTTTTTTCCCTTAAAAAACAAAACAAACCCCAAAAACAAAAAAAACTAGGTCCAATTTCTACTTGCACTAAATGGGAGAGGTGTTACAAAAAAAAAAAAAAAAAAAAAAAAAAAAAAAAAAAAAAAAAAGAGGGGAGAAAGCCCCCACCAACACATGCATGCACAGTTAACTCCTCCAGCACTACAGGAAGTTAAGTTGGTACTTAAAAACGTGAATTAAAACTTGCTTGGTAGTTAAAAGGTTAAATATGCTAGAAAAGTGAGGCCTTGGGAATGGGTTCAGCACATCAGGAAGGCGAGGCTTTGAGTGGCTGCAGCATTCCAAGCAGGCAAGGGAGACTCCCAGAATATAAGACATTACCTTCTTCACCATGAAGCGCGAGTCATCCGGTAGAACAATGATAACGCGACAGCCATCATCCAGGAAATCTTTGATCACCCGTTCCCTCTTCCAGCCCTTCAACGTCAGAAAACAGTGAAGGAAAACACAATCATACAACCTGTACATTCTGTGTACCTGCTGAATAGTTCAGTCTTTTCATTTTGTAACAGACATCTATCATACATTCTGAATACTTGCTGAACACTTTAGTGTTTTCATTTTGCATCAAACAAACTGTGGGTAATTTGGGGAAAGGATGATGGTGGCGTAAAAACAAAGGTACCAATCAACTGGTATAGCACTGCCATATCTTGCCTTTTATTCAGTTACTGCTTCTGAGAACTCTAAGCTGATGGCCCATTATCTGGAATGTACATGGACTGTAACAAAAGTACATCCCCTAATACTGTGGGCTATAACTTTTCAAGTCAGCAGTTTCTCTAAAATAACTCTATAGCTTCCAAATAAATGTTAAAAAAGCCATTACAACTCTAAACAATTAGGTGTAAACTCTCATCTGGACGAAATTTATGCCAACACAACTGCCACTTTGAAACACTACTATAACAGGATATGTGATGTTACCAACATCATGATTCAGACCATGCCAGTGGAACAATCTTTCCATCAAACTCCATACCAAGTGATAATGGAATAATTTACTTTCTGACTAACTGGTAGCCAGCCAATGATGTGAACACTTTTTTTTTTTAATCAATTTATGCAATCCTCATACAATCAGCACTTTTGTAATATTTCACTTTCTAACCAACCTCATAGCCAAATAAAGCTGTGAATATCACTTTCTTTCTTTCAAAACAAACACCGTACCCAGCATACAATATTGTAGCTTTTTTGACAATTCACACACTAAGCAACATTCTAACATTCCACTCCCCCTCCAAACCCCTACATTTTAATCTCAGAAATTACAGATCTGCCAAAAGAAGACAGTTCAACATTTCACTTTGTAAGCCTGCAACATAACTAAATGTAACTGATGGCATGAAAAGTCTACCAGTTTGGAAAGTACCCACCTATCATTTCCCACCCACTCACCGGGAACTTGAGAGCCGTCAGAGCACTCTGGTGAAACTTAAAATGCATGGCTTCATCGGCAGCATCCCCTGGGCTGTAGACCATGCCACACTCCTCCTTGCACTGGGTGGCCCCAAACTTGCCCTGGCCGGCGTCCTGCCACAAAACACCTCCTGCACTAACTGATCCTCCAGGTTTGACAGCGTTACCATGGTGTCATAGCTCTGTCGTTTGTTTAATTGGGCTGAATCATTATTTGATTTCAAAAATTAAGATACAAAATATAACTTTTGTTTGCTGCAGCAGCTCCCGCGTATGCATACACATTCTTCTGTAATGCCTCTTCTATGCGACTACAGTGTTGTTGTCTCTGGTTCAACTTGACATTAAGTGATTATTACCAAGTTTGGACTGAAGAGACATATTCGGGCAATGCCGATAAAAGATGCATCAAGGAAGTCACGTGACATGACGATATGATAATGTATGCCTACCTTGGGAGAAGCAACAAGGTTTGAAATCTGACCAGCCACCCTGGTTAATCTTGCACACTCCCAGTTGACAGCAAAGCCAGCATTTTCATGCCCATGAAACGAGCTTGGTCACCACATGACACAAATATCAATTCACCTTCTATCAAAAATAAACGAAACAAGCAATGCCCCCTCCAACACAAACAAAAACAAAATAAACCACACAAAACACTTCTTACGATCAATCTTTTAAACATTCTACCTGAGGGAATTCAATAAGAAAAACACCATACAAACTGATCTGTCAAACTTTGATACAGCCTATACCACATCAGCTGCCAAGCTCAAAAGTGGAATAGATGTTTATGTAAAAAGACATCAACCACCCGACATAAGGCAAATGGCAAGTTCTGGGGTCACATTTATACCCTCTAAAAAGGTAAAAGGCATAACATCCCATAAAAAAAAAAAAAAAAAAAAAAATTCAGTGGATACATGGCTTTCTGAAAATAAAATGGATGCACAGCAAAACATGTAGCAGGTTCTGTGGAGCCTAATACTTAATAACAAACCGAGAGAAACAAGAGCGGGAGGGAAGTCATCATGTAGGTAACATGGCAGTGGTCGAAACTGAGCACACCACACTGTTATTGTCCAGTGAAGAAAGAACTGCAAGTGCCAACAGACATGCATCAATTGAAAAGCTTCATTACTGTGAAAGGTACGCAGCATAGCAAGCCTGAATGAAAGAGCACTAAAAAACTGCTGTCTTTTCAGGACCACCAAAGTACACTCATTGCTGCTAGGTCACAGTAATGTTGCTAAAATTCTGCTGCTGCAAGCACACTGCGGCGGGTGAACATAGCTGAACAGAACACTGCAGTCTGCAGACTCTGGCCACAAAGGCAAAACGAAGTTCTACATGTGCCCTGGTTATTCCAGGAAGTTGAGGAGCAAGTTTTCAGACAAAAACGCATATCAGTGAAATCACAGTTCAAGCTGCAATAAACAGATCAGGAGAAACGAGACTTGAAAAATGTCTGGCGGTTAAAACAGGCTGCAGTTGAAATAGCTTCGAGTCATCAAAGTGGCCTATTTGAAGTTGAAAATTACTGTAATCTGCGTATCTTTCTTAGTGTTTCTGCAGGATGCCTTAAAACCGACAGTATCTGAAATAAAACCACAGAGGCAAAATGTCACAACACAAAGCCTTTAGTGTCATGTAAAACACTCAGCAGACTCTCTCTTGCCTGGCCAGTTTAGGCTGATCTTCATAAATGGAATGGATACTTCATGTCAACTGTATTACCTTATAAAACTGCTTTACATACATGGGCTAGCAGTAAGATTATTGTAAAACAATTATGTATCAACGAATTAGAATTTTGGGTATATGATGTGTTTTCAGACTTTTGATGTTTTGACAAAGTCAAACAATGTCTTCAATTCCCTTACCAGTTTTTGGTTGTTTTTTTTTTTTTTTTTTTTTGTTGTAAGCATAAAGACCACACTAACTGAAACACTCTGTTAATTTTGGATCTTTGAAGAAGGAAGTTCTTTTCAAGATAACTTCTCTCCTTTGTGGTTTTATGCATGTTTCAAGTGGAAAAACTGCTTTGAGCAAATAGACTTCTTTGACTGAATGGCGTCTGTGCATGGGGTGAGAATGATGTTCAGTTGTGCCACACAGCATTCACGCTTAGGGCTGAACAAGCTGCAGCAAATTAAGACTTTCAATCTAATCCACGGACCTACAAAGGGTTGAGCGCGCCAGTCAAATCACAAAATGTATATCTGAAAGGAACATGAAACCCAGAGACTTTTCCTGTACCTGTCTGATATGAAACCCATGTGTAGATGTACACATGAACAAAATTACATTATCTATATACTGTGATTAAAAAAAATGAGCGATCAAAAAAAAAGTATACATTGCTAAGTGACTTAGCATATCAAGCATTAAAAGTACTATTGCTCATAATTCTGTAACAAAATACAACACTGATAGAGATACATTCTGGGTTCCTACGGACTCCCAAGAACAAAATTCAAGGAGTTTTATAGGTGTTTTCAAGAGATTTTTTTAAAATTCAAGGCTACACACAACACATGCGTAAATGGATACACCCGCCCGTTTTCTGCCCTTTGTCGACTTGATCAGCTGTTACTTTACACAGCAGAAAGCAGAAGTACTATTACTACTAACTGGAAAGTCATTTTTACACAAAAAACTGCTCAAGTCTGGAAAGTCAAATATGCACATGTATATCAAGCTGTTTAAGCTTCAGTTCTTTGTTCAGACTTTCATCAAACAATAGCACATAGTTTGATTAAAAAAACAAAAACAAACAAACAAAAAAAACAATGAATGAAAGTGAGGTGCAATGCTAAATGTCGCCAAATACCAGATTTTCCCTCACCACACTGAAATCCTTTGGCGATTTGACTATCTGGAAGCATTGTCTGAAAAAGCTGAGAATTCTGTTCACAAGAGTTGAAGCTTTGGTGTGAGTTTACAGTGTGCAGTATCCAAAGGATTTCAGATTTCAGCACGTCTGTCTTTGAGTAAAAACGAGTCCACTGTGGCTGATGAGCCCACACTGGATTCGCACACAGACACATCAGGATTTAATGGCGACACAACATACATGTTTGATGCAGCTGCTGCCTTATTGTTTGTAAGAACCTGCGAGATGGGTGCCACTGTTGAAGATTTGCTTGATGCGAATAGAGCCATGTGCTTTTTTTTTTCCTTTGCTGTGGCTAACCAGGGCACTCTCACCCATTGCTCGCACAGTGAAACTTTTTTTTGCAGACTGTGCAGTAGCAGGCATATTTGCTTTGTCTTTTCTCACCCAGTCAGAAAACTTGGGTTTATCCAACCACAGTGGTTGAAAGCACATCCCCCACCCCCTGGCATTTTCAAGCTTTTTTCATGAACCAGTGGTCACAAAGAATTGAACGAGCGGGAAGTGCTAAACCTTTGCACATGTGTAGAGTTGAAAAATCACCGTTACAAATATCCCCCTTTGCTAAATAGCAGATGACAATGCGGGTTTGCAACTGTGTTGCAAAAATTTGTTTAAAATTTTTTTTTCATCAACCTGAACGCAGAAAAATCAAGCTGCCATTTTTTTTCTTGCCACATTAACTTTTCATGAGCTGATGGCTTGATTTTCAAAGGTTTTCAATGAGGTTTGGTCAACAGAACCCCATTTGATTGATTTTTCAAGGGTTTTCAAGGCCTTGATATGAGCTCTCAGAATTCAAGTTTCGAGGAGCACAAAACCCTGTACATGTGTATAAATAACTTTCAATACAAATAGAGGTCTGCATTTCATACTGTCTGTAGTGATAAATGCACGCATTGCAGTCACATCTTTCTTGTGTTAAAAAAAAAAAAAAAAAAAGCTGCATTTTGCATACCACATGCGATAGTTTGATTAAAGCTATATTGCATCATACATCTGTGACACTAGTAATTAATTAAGAGAGAGAGAGAGAGAGAGAGAGAGAGAGAGAGAGAGAGAGAGAGGCAGAGACAAGAGCCCACAATTTCACTGACCAGCATGAGCTGCCTGTCATCCCCTTTTGTAACAAACTTTCTGATCATCGGAGAACCTTCGGTGTGTTCACTGTGGCAGCACTGGAAGAGCTGTAGGTTACAAAAAAATAACAAACACGCATCAGTTCAGGGTTTAAAACATTTGTCTATATAAAGGCAAAACTTACCTGGAACATTTTTTTGTTCACCGTTTTCATGCTTTTATGCTGATTTAATTTCTCCAAGATTCTGCCAGACATAGACTTGAAAAACGCCTTTCATCAAAACAGAAGAATGGTTTAAATAATAATTAACAAAAACCACCAATAATAGAGAAAAACCAAGAAAACATTTTGCAACACTGTTCTGTAGAAATAAACATCAAAGGACACCGATCAACCTGTTCAAGACAATGATGGACCAACATTTCCTAGGCGACAACCCCTGAGCAGCACCAACACTGCCCTACATCTGCATACTCACAACCATTGCTGATGAGCTATTGGGGCAATTTCCAACCGCTATCACAATATATGTAACACCCTGCTGCTTTGTATCAGCACAAAGGGGTGACAGGAAGTTTGCACTGAGCATACCTTAAGAGACCTCTTAGCTCATGTTATACATATATATATTTTCTCTCTACATATTTATACCTGTGTGTATATATACATTTAGTACTGATCGGTAGATCACTAGATGAGTTTGATCTAGTGGATGGAACACCTCAGAGCAGGTGATATGAATGGTTCTGTCTCCAAGATGGATTCCAGTTGTCTCCATATGCTAACAGTGAAGGATTTCATAATCATGATTACCCCGATTTTTCATTCTTATTTTGTTTCCCCCATCCCTTAAAAAAAAAAAAAAAAAGAAAAACTTTGCCACATCATTAAGGTCATGATGGGAGGATTGTTTTCCTGCACTTGTTTTTCCTCCCTACAAAATTGTTCGACACACACATAAACACAACTGTGACAGAAACAATATGCCCCCCCCCCCCCCCCCCCGTCTTCTTTTTCATTCAGTCAATTTAACAGCAAAACAAGAAACAAAAAGTGACAAAAAAAATTCAGTCTGACCTTGAACAGATGTTAGAAAAAAAAGTTTAATGTATGTATTACTGCATGAAAAAAAACAAAACAAAATAAACAAAAAAAACAACAAAAAAAAAACCCCACCACCCCCATATGCACTTAACACAATATTTTCTCAGTGTCATCATATTCTGTTAGCATTTTGCTCACAGTACACAGAGTAAGGAATCACTAGAGATCTTCACTGTAAGATCAACATATAATCACCTTACAAAGTGACCTTGGAATTTTCTGTGTACACTTGCACCTCTCCACTCCTCTCTTCATCCACATCGTTCTTTTGTTCTCTTTCTAACACTTAGCACAGAGGCAAGTACCTTTCGCCTGGCTGAGGTACAGCGGAAGCAGAACATTCGGACATCCTGTGTCAAGAAATTTTAACTTACAGGCTGCTGGATGTTACCTGTTCTCAGTCGGTTCAGTTCACAGAAATGAGATGCGAGTTCCTACAAAAAGCCTTCAAAGTTTTAGAAGGTCCAGGTGCAGGTGTTAGACTCCCCCAGTGGGCTCCGAGGGCAATGGCCTCAACTCAGAGGATCTCGGGGTGAAGACCCCAGGAGGTACACACACACAGTGTAATTACTGCTAAAGAACTTCAAGATATTTTTTTTTTTTTTTTTTTTTTTTCCTTTTTGTCATATTTTCATTAATCATATCTACAAAATATGGTGAAATCTTTTAGGTAAACAGGTCCGCACATGCAAATGGAAGACATTATCAGTGATCAAAACAGAATTTGTAAACCATCCATTTTTAACCGTCAGTACTCACCTGCTTTCCGTAGCCCTCTGTCTCCGGCTGCATCGATTCCCCGAAAAGATGGAATAGAATTTTCCATGGTGACGTTTTCCCCAGACGACAGCTCCGACTGCTGCGTGGTATTGCTACCTGGAGAACGGACCACTGGCCCTGACACATCTGACGCCAAAGACCGACAATCAAAGCCGAAGAAAGACTGCGAGCTTAAAGTGTCCGGTTTCACCACAGTCTTGTCACTCATGCTGGACGATGTGGCCACCGACTCCCAGTCTTCCTGGAATGAGGCGCTGTCATCACAAGCCTCTCTGCTCAATCTTATTTCTACAGGTTCTCTCAGTGCTCTTTCTTTTTGGAGAATTGCAGAGACTCGACTCTGAATCAGAACTTGATTCTGATGATTTGTGTTTGATAATATAGAACATTTCTGGTTCCATCTGGACACTCGTTCCCGTCTCTGAAGCACTGCCTTGATCAGACCTTTTTTTGATGTAGAGAGACTCTTCAGATTCTGTTTTAATTTCAGAGGTATTTCTTGTGGGGAGACTTCTTGGTTTTGGTGACTGACCCTTGGTTTTCTGATGTGACTGAAGCCCGGTTTGCTGATGTGAGTGATCCTCGCTTTGCTTTGATGTGAGTGATCCTCGCTTTGCTGACTGATCGCTTTGCTGATTGATCCTTGTTTTGATGTGACTGACCGTCTGTTTGCTGGTGTTCTGCTCCCTGGGATCGACTGGCCATTCCTTCCATTCAGAGACTGGCGCACAAATCTGAGGTTGAAGCCTTTCTCTAACCACAACACTTCCTGTGGCCTTTGACTCTGATCCTGGAGTCCTGTTCTTGAAGAACTTGCGAGGCCTGTCAGGTGTAATGCTCTCATCCTGTTCTCCGCTTGGACAATTCTGTGACTCTCGTGGCCACTTCGTCTTAACGTTCACTTTGGTTTGGGGTGGAACAGATTTGCCCCTTGTGCGGGTCTTGGTAGCTTTTAAAGCCGTCTTCTTTTGGGATTCTTTTAAGCCGTTGTTGATGACGTTTTTGATGGGTGACAAAGCAGCACGATGATTTAACATCTTTCTGTCACCTAAAACAATGTTTCTTTTCTCAATGTTTCTCTCAGATGTTCTGATAGGAACAGAATTGGAATGTTCAGTAGCAGGTGATTTGGATAATACCAGCTTTTTCCTGCTGCCGTAAAATGATTTGATTCTAAAGCTTGGTGACTCATCATCGCTGTTGTTAACCAGAGGATCTTTGGAAGGAGATGATGATGGACTCTCTCCTGTTAGGTTTTTCAGTCTTTTGGCTTTGGGCGTGTGACGGTGCCACCTCATACAGCTGTCTGTAAATAATTGTGACAATTTTTGTATACAATGTCTCCCCCCCCCCCCCCATTCATGATTGAACATAAAATAAGTCAATATTAAGAAAACAGACTGAAATAAGACAAAAAAAAGTACTTACATTATCAATCATTAAGCATGCAAATCGTTCTTTTTTCCTCGACTAATCTTGTCATTGTATATACACTTGTTTGCTCCTATAGGAACATAAAACTGAAACTAATCCTGCAAGTGTTAATGTACTAATGTATGCATATATATATATATATATATATATATATATATATATATAAAAACAAAATCAGTAACAATAAATTCAAGGATAAGTACTGAGCACCGTTCCAGACACTTACAGAGCAGCTAGGTGTTGCAACGCTGGGTTAAAAAATATTGAATTATAAACAAAGCTTGCTCTTATGTCTCAGATTGTTGAAATAGGGGGGTGGTAAGGTAAGCCTTCATATCTGCAGTGGTAGATGATTCTGCCTATCTGACACAGTATGTGCTTGAGTGGGTGAATGGGGAATAAATAAATGCTTCTCAAAATGAACCCCCAACAGCAAGCTTATAGAGCCCAAGAGGGAGACCATCTCAACCCTGGGAGAAAGCTCCACTAACATATAACTCCCATCTCAGATACCGTATATTCGAAACCTGATTGATTTCTCTCTCAGTGACCATGGAAAGTGGTAATTTGACTCCTATGCCTTTTCGGTTTTAAGAATAAAAAAGGCTGGTGTGCAATACCATAATATGCCTGTTGAGTTAAAAACTCAAAGAGGGGCCACTTAGCTGCTCGACAGTTGATTTCTCACCTTCAGCCTTACTGGCTGATAGCTCCAGGTGAAATGGAGATCTTGAACCAAAAAATGGGGGCTGACTGCATGCTGGATGGGTCAAGTCAAGTCAAGTCAAGTCAACTTTATTATCTCAGTTTTGAGAAATTAATTTGTGGTCACACACATTCACAAAAATAAATGAATAATTAGTCAGGTCACATTACCCATTTTCTCACATATGACACACATTCATATAAAGGAATTTGGATTTCAATTAAACATCTCCTCGGTTGATAAAATCAATGGACAGGGGAATAAAACTTTGTTTAAATCTGACACTTCTGCATTTAATCGATCGATATCTTCGTCCTGACTGAAGGTCATACTGATTTGCAAGAACGTGGGTCTGGTCACATGCAATCTTCTTCGCTTTACAAACAACACGGCACCTGTACAGCTCACTGACTTTTTTGTCTCTCACCAATGATTTTTCCTCCCACGTTCACCACTTTCTCAAGCGCATTTCTGCTCTTCACAGTCAACCCACCATACCAACACATAAATGAGAAAGTTAAAACAGATTCCAAGAAGCATGAATAAAATGTCCGAAGAATGTCAGTATTCACATGAAATGATCGCAGCTTGCGAAGACAATATAATCTGGTTTGACATTTTTTTTGGACATACAGGTTAGTGAAGGGCATGTGTTTGGAGCACCATTCCATCCACAACTGCCAACAGAACTCATACAAAGCCTATGTTCCCTGTGTTCCTGACGTCAAGACTAAGGCCTTGAGGTCCTGTCTGGACTGAGACTGACCTAAGAGCAAGTGAAGTCTGGTCTAGTACTGTAGTCTGCACACTTTGGGTGCAATTGGGTGCTTGAATTAGACTGGACTTCAATCAGCAGGGAGTGTGTAATGGCTAAAAGGTCGGGGTTACCAGGCTGAGCAGGCCACTTGGGACACAATCAGATCAGCTGGGGGCATTCTAGTCTGGATTTTCAGAGCACTTTGTACAGGACTGGAAAAGGAGGAATCGTGCATACAATTAGATTGCTCTAATGTCAGTGCATTCAGCCCCCATGTTTATGGGTCAGGAACTGGGGATATGCAGAGTGGTAGTATCTTGCCGAGTTTGGTCGCAGAGGTCCAGCATCGGTCAAAACCAATGACCCCCCATTTTCTGAAAATTAATCATGACAACAGACCACTCTGTTTAGATATTGTTCTTGGACCTACTCAATGCTCTGCCAGATGGATGTCTGTCTTGCCTGCAATGTACCTCACTGAGAGGGAGATGCCCTTATTGTGGCACCAACAGAAAAGACCGCACACAGGGAGAAGTTATAGAGTATGCCCCCCCCACCCCACCCGTCTTTCAAGTACCATACAACACAGTCATGTTGTCTCTGAACAGTCAAATGACTTTGCTGCAGCTTATTTCGTAAGGTTGGATTGCTCTGTGGACTGCATCAGCTCCAATGTGTTGATGTCCATTGCTGTTTATCCTGGGACCAAGTTCTGGTTGCATGCAGAATGCCCATGTGGGCTCACCATTCCCTGGTGGATGCCTCCCTGACAAGGCCACTTACTGTGTAGGGAGTGTGACTGGCATTTCCTGGGCCAGGGGCGAGTTGCAAATCTATTTGGCTGTGGCCCAGAAGAACCATTCCCCATAGCAAATCTCTGTGTCCCCCACAACTAACCTGGGATACCGTGTCTACACACCATTGAAGGAACCTGATAGGGCAAATGCAAGAGGCTAAAGACTCTGTTGCCCCAGAAGGGATGCGAGTGATGTAAATCAGGTAAATGATGAGCAAAAAGACGATGCAATTGGCTCATGAGTTGCTCTACACGGTCCAACCAGTCTGAATTTGGCCAGACCATCTTGAACAGCATGTTGAATCTCATTCCTATGAAATCAAATGACTGAACTGTAAGTAGATTGCACTTTCCCTGGCTGACTGTACATCAGGGGCAGGAACAGAGTTCCAATGTTCTGGAGGTGTTCTTTCCAACACAGACTGGGACCGCACTAGTTTAAATCACATGGGGGGAGGGGCTTTTTTTTTTTTTTTTTAAAACATGTCACTCATCAGCCAAGTGCAGCATCTTTAACAATCTTATTCTTTACTAAACTTAAAGACAGAGAAAGAGGGGAGGGAGAGAGAGAAGAGAGAGAGAGAGGGAGAGAGAGAGAGAGAGAGAGGAGAGAGGGGGGGTCCTTACACACACACACACATATATATATACATATATAATACACACACACACACACACACACACACACACACAGAGGACTGTCTAACAACAGTAATTATACATGATCATCCATGCACAAAATCTACCTTTTCCTCTTTGGTCTTTGTTCTTGCATCAGTCTGCGCATGGTTTCCCTTGACATGGACATAGTGCTGCCTGACCTGGAAGGATGATGATAATAGTTCCAATTTAATCTGGTAAGATAACATTTAACCAATGATTGCGTTAGGAATTTTGCAGACCAGTCCCAACATTTTACTGTACTGTCAGTCAACAGCCAGCATCAGAACTAGTCCCATATAGAAATGAAAATCAGTGACATATGATACTGGTACACTGAAAAGGGGCTCCAGGATAGGCTTACATCATCAGCACACACCACAAATCTGTTTCTCTAAATGCCTGGGCTTGTATTTCATCTAGATCTAACAAAGTTGACTGAGACTTGAACCTTGACACTCTCCACACCGTCCGTCTGGTTTGCTCATTTAATGAAAAGGAAAATATTGATTTTTTGTTGGTTTTTAAATCATGGAAACATTTTCACATCTAAGACCACCAAACATTCAATGGCAATTAACTATGGTAATGTTTTTTTTTTTAGGAAATAAACAGCAGGTGTATTTGAATCAATGTAAAAATATAAAAGTGTGATGTTGGCTTAATGTGACCGAACATAATGGTTAAAAGCTGCCAAGGTATGGATTTGAAATCTAATTTGAGCGTGATGCACACACTTCTTGAAAACTAATGTGTATGTATTTTTTCCCCATTCAGATGCAGTCTCTCTTCTCATTTAGCTGTTGGACCCGGCATAAACAAACTGGTACCTAGGACCAGCAGCTAGAAAAATCTTTCAATATTCTACTTTTGCAAACAGTATTTCACTGGTAATTACGATTAATGCAATCACTGGTTCACAGATTTAACAGATATTCATGGATACATACTGATACAGGTGACACAGAAGCATTATTGGAAGTATACACTGTGCAAAATATACACACTATGTAACATATACAATCATCTAAATACTCTCTACCCATTAATCGAGATATGTTATAAACTTATATGCTAACCAATCTTTGGGGGGTAATTCTGATTTTTTAAATTGAGGCCATTTAAAAAAAAAAGAAAAAAAAGAAAAGAGAATATTTGTACTGATGTTTTTTTCAAAATGCCATTAAAAGTACAGTTTCTTTTAAGCAGCACCTACCTTTGCCCAACAAATGTTAGAAATATTATGGAACCTGTGTGAAACTTGTTATGAAATACATGGGACCCAAGTTAAAAATAAAAAATATTGCACTCTGAAAATCTACAAAGCAGAAAAACAAAATGTGTTTTTGGTGCACTGTAATCATGATTTGAGACAAACCACAGTAATCCTCCAAGAGTTAGAATGAACCTTCCTAGAAATAATGTGGACAAAGAAAAAAATGCTCTATGCAGTCTAAGACAGCAAGACAAAAACTGGCCAGCATATAAGTTAGATCCTGAAAATCTCAAGAACTACAAACCTGTCTAATCTCCCATTTCTTTCAAAACTGATTGAAAAAAGTTATTCTTGCCCAACTGTCTGAACATCTCTCCGTAAACAACCTCCTGTACTGAAATCAGTCAGCCTACTGGGCTGGTCATAGCACCGAGACAGCGCTTCTGAAGATAGCAAACGATCTCCTCACAGCTCTTGATGGAAACCAAGTTTCTCTATTCTCTCTCTCCTAGATTTGTCTGCTGCCTTTGATACAATAGATCACTCCATTCTCCTCTCAAGACTCAACACTTCTTTTGGGTCTTTCTGGTTCTGTCCTTTCCTGGTTCTCTTCGTATCTCTCTGATCGCACACAAACTGTTTCAGTGAGTGGTGCTAAGTCTCCAGCAAGAGCACTTCAGTTTGGTGTCTCTCAGAGATGTCCTGGGACAGTTTGTTTGTGCCCACACACCCAGCCTCTCTTGGCCATTATCAGCAAAACACTCTCTCCTTCACCATAGCTTTTCAGACTACAACCTTCTTCTTCTTCTTCTTCTTTATTTGAGTGTCCACCTTATCCTGTTGAAGATGCTGACACTTTTTGTGTGTATGACCATTTTTTTATCCTGCTATTAAGGCAGCCATACTCCAACTTCAGGGAAGGTGCATGCTATGTGTAATGTGTCATCCATACCAACGGCCGAACTAGCCTTCTCTTCTGAAAATTGGTGATGGGATTTTACGCGTGTCTAAGTTGTTGTGTGTGTGTTCACATATGTAATCTAAGTTTATAGTGTCATTCTAAGGACTATATGGGGACTGGAGTCAGAACCAATGTTAACTCCATGGGAAAAATCCCCCTGTACCGAAATTCGGACCCATAACCTCAGGATCACGAAGTCCGGCACTCTACCAACTGAGCTATTCCAGCCCCCCAGCTGTATATCTCTGCCCATCTCAGTCAGCTTGATCAAATAATCTCCTCTTTAAAGCATGCATTTCTGATGTTAAATCATGGATGCACAATAACAAACTACAACTTAAAGCAAAGAAAACTGAAATAATAATAATAATAATGAATACTTATATAGCGCCTATTCTTGGCTAGAGACCAAGCTCTAAGCGCACTTTACAAACAATACGCGTTTACACAACGGGCTGCCTACCTGGGTAGTGCCGACTGAAGAGCTGCCAGCCAGCGCTTCATTCAGTCGTTTCCCGTGTCATCCAGTCAGTATCGTTCAATATCGATCACTCATTTCCTTACTTCCTTCCTTCATTCATTCCATTTCTTATTCAGGGTGCATGCTATGTGTAACGTGTCATCCATACCAACGGCCAAACTGGCTTACTCTTCTGAATGTTGGTGATGGGATTTTACGTGTGTGCAAGATGTTTTGCGTGCGTACACACACGGAACCTCGGTTTATAGTCTCATTCGAGGGACTGTATGGGAAATGGAGTCAGAACCAATGTTAACTCCGAGGGAAAAATCCCCCTGTACCGAAACGCCCCAGCGGAGGTTCGAACCCGCAACCCCAGGATCACCAAGATTACGAGTCAGGCGCTCTACCAACTGAGCTATTCCGGCTCCCCAATAATAATCCTCACTGCTTTGAAACACATTATCAGAACTCATTATCTCCCTTGTTCTATAAATGTTGAAACGATATAAATCTATGAGTGTCTGTTCCTAACCTCAGCGTTACACTTGACCAAATTCTCTCTTACAAACAGCATATATGAGATATATCTCCAATGTGTGCAAGTCCTGCTTCCTTGAACTTTGTAGAATCAGCTCAGTTCACCGCTTTCTCACTCAAAATGCCCTGATGACTCGAATCTGTGCTTTTGTTCTGTCTCAACTTGACTATTGTAACTCCCTCCTTGCTGGTTGTCCCTTAAAGTTCATCTCTAAACTTCAAAAAGTTCAGAACAATGCCGCCCGTCTGAACTCCCGCTCCTCTAGATCTGATCACATATCAACAATTCTGTCATCCTTACACTGGCTCCCAATTCAGTCTCGCATTGACTTAAAAGTTCTCCTGGTTTTCAAATCACTGAATAATCTGGCTCCCACCTACCTCTCTGACCTCCTTCATCTCTATATGTTCTGTCTCACAATTTATGCTCATCCCACTGATTCTCGTCTGCTTTGGCTTCCCTCTGCTCGCCTGAAAACTTCATGCCAACAATCTTTCTCTTACCAGGCACTTGCTGCTCTGTGGAATGGTCTGCCTCCTCTGCATAACACCGACTCTTTAGAGACTTTTAAAACCTCCCTAAAGATACACCTTTCCCCTGGATTGATTAACGATATCCACTTGTCTCTGTGCGCGTTTGCTGGTGTTGACACACTGATGTGTGTATGTGTGCACGCGCGCATGCGTGTGTGCACGCACGCGCAATTGTGTGTGGGTGCAATTTTGAGTTAGAATTAGTTAGTATTTTATCATGTTTTCTGAAATATGTACTTTGGGCTCTTGCGAGGTAAAGCGCTCTATAAATATACTTTTACATTACATATATTTGGAAGATCTCAAAATACCACTACAAGGTACTCAAGACATGCAATACTAACAAATACTCTTTTTCATTCTTTTCAGGAATTCATCTATTATTATCAGACCTTGAAATATGGTAAGGTAAGGTAAAGTAAGGTAATGTTGCTTATAGCCCAGCCAACTGGAAAGGACCATATCGGGGCTGTCACCATGTTGAGTGAAATATGGTACCAGGGAAGGTAACACCAATGAAAATACATTTAAAAGGTCACATTTATACTGAGAGTGACCCTTCGAGGTGTGGCTCAACCAATTCAAGACTGAAAATCATTCCAAGTGATCCAACACACCGTTGTTAATCTTCCAAAGGAAGTTGTGATGGGGCGAGATTTCTAGTAAAAACCAGCCTACTCCAATAAATCATGATCCAACTCGAAGTGCATTGTGTAAGTTAACATTAACCATTGCCTGACTAAGGCATGTCAATCACCCTGTCTAGCAAGAAGTGAAATTTGGGAACTAATGGTTTGTTGTGATTTCACATCCCAGCCTTGATGCCATTGCAATGGCTGTCAGATTACAGCACATGACTTTTTATTCTCAACTACAACAGGCCCAGCGATGTGGAAAAAATTGTGCTGCAGCCTTGGTGTGATTTGCCACTAGTTGCTACTTTTAAAAGCAAATGTTTTACCACACATCGTACAATGCCTTGCTGGACCGATATTATGCTTCTTTTTCTTGTTTCTAATCCAAGGGAGTAAGCCTAACACCAGGTAGTTTCAAATAAGTATCATGTTCAATACTTCTCAGGCTCGTGATGTGCCAGGTTCAATATGTTCCAGAATACAGTTCAGGTTATAAAGGTAAGTAGTGTAGATGCGTGACCAGGTGAGAGACTAAATTTTTTAGTAACTTCTGAAATCTGGGCAAGAGCCAAATATGTTGGGTCAAGTGATTTTTCTCCATTAACTTGCCTTATTCGGTGAGTGAAAAAAAAAGTTTACTGTTAATACCTGAAGTATGCAATCATCAAAGAATATGGTCGTTTCATTTATCTTGACCAAATTTATACCAGCCGAGTAAAATATGGCAATATCTATATTCATTCCTGTGTGTTATTCTGTTTGAAACATGGAAAAGCAAATTTCTCAACATGTGTATTTTCCATACTTCAAGTAGAAAAGTATATGGGAATAAATGTGGATATAACCAAAGACAGAATCTAAGGCCTTAGTTACTGTCAGTATGATGAAGAAGGCACCACCAAATCTTGAGCTTATTACCGATGACCTTGCAGTGTGCTAATCTCACGGCTGTCACCACCCGTTGGCTTACAAAGTGCATGAGCATTGCAGCTGCATGTCCCTGCTGGTGCCTGCCACAGAGTTACTTCTAAAAAATGTCATGTATCCCAGCCACCTACGGTGGTACTGTCAGGAATTTTCCAGCATTCTTGTTGGCCAGTGCTCAACATTATGCACTTCAATTCCTTTCAGCCGCAGGTCAGTGTACCCTATTACCTTCATTTCAACACACAAAATCCTTGTAAATGGTTCACTGCGTGACTGGGGTTCCCTAATTTAACAGAGTCCGATTTACCACTTTTATGTGTGTCTTAGCAAATTTTAACCTACGAAGCAAACGAGGGGAAGGGGAGGGGTGAGTGTGGCTGGACAATCTCTTAAATTTTACTGTTTGACGGCAGAGTTTACTTGCCTAAAAAATACGTACCTCTCAGATGTTCTGTGACTTTTTTGCACACTTTCATTACTTTCAACTCAAAGACATGACCGTAAAAACCTGACAGCATTTAGTTCCTATCATTCAAATTGTGATTCAGCAGTGGTATCTCTAAGCTCTGCTTACTATGGGAAGGATAGCCAGAGAATCGAGTTGTGGAAAATGGAGGCCACCTCCACTTTTGACATCACCCTTTGAAATTTCTACTTAGTATGGCTGCCTCATTTAGTTACTTCCGTACAGGTGTGCCAGTTACTTCACACCGAACTATTTTACAGGCTGCATTTATTTGTTAAAATGTACCTACCACACAGTTCAATGTTAGAAACAGCAGATGATTGCATGTGCAGCACGCTACTGCGCCCAAAATGTGTTGATATTTGCCGCCACCATGTGATCCAGAAATGTAAGACAAATTCTGATTGGCTGCGTTTACTACGGACATTGTCGGACTTTCACGTTTTTGTTCAACTTTCGTTTCTTCGGAAAGATTAGTAGGGACGCAATCACTTAATATATCGAATGCTTTTATATTAATGCAATTTTACAGTTACAATTGTTTTCCTTAAATGGAACATGATTATAACGCAGGCCTCTCTGCAGAATTTACTACCTAATTCAGGGACACTCATTCAATCCTAGGTGGGGTGAATTGTCCGTGAATGGATAACGTCCCCTTTACCGGTACAGAATGATTACAGGCTTTCAGGAAATTCCCAGAAATGAAAAATTGAGTACAAAATCAAAATGCAATGATGGACAGATTTGTGACGGATTTCCTCATCTGTTGATTATTACATGTTTCATCAAAACGCAGAAAAACTTCTTACCCTATGTTATACAAAAGAAAGCTTAATTTTTTTGGAAATGTGAGCAGGTGTTATCACCGGCATAATAATGAAAATAATCTAAAACTTGCTCAGTTTATATACCTTATTACAAATAATTCCTAAATGCTGAGGCAAAAAAAAAAAAAAAAAAAAAAGTTAGCAAAGAGGAATGTGTAATTATCATGATAAGACAGTAAGACTAGTTACTGGTCAATTCGATGCGTGACGATTAACCCAGGGACGACGAAACAGAATACGAAGACTGTATGGAACAAAATTTTCCCATGCTGATGTTTTTACACAGAAATGCTGATGTTTTTACACAGAAATGCCGTCCCTTTTAGAAGTGTTTGTAAACTGGGAATTTATGTGACAGCATGATATCAAAATGACCGTGCACATGATCATGATCTCAGATAACCGCTAGGTTTAATTGTTCATACACCGTATACTTTGTTGCATGTGTGTGAGTAGAGGGCGGGGGAGAGGGTTGGTGGTGGGAAGATGGAGGGTGGATGGGTGCGTGCATGCATTCGTATGTGCGTGCATTTGCGTGTAGTCATAAATAGCGCATGGGTTAGGAATGTGTGACAGTGTGACAACATACACACAAAACTATTTGTGGACAGTAAATGTGGGGTGTTGGGGCTTTGGTGAGGCAAATTTGCGTGAAGGTTCTTTTCCTTGGTATGGAAGCAGGCAGGTCACGATAATCCTGTCTGTGCCCACCCCCCCCCCCCCCCCCTCTACCGCACTCAATCACACCCCTTCTCTCTTTAGAACTTTTTTTTTTTTTTTTTAATTGATTCACACATGTGAACAAGTCAGCCTATGCAATCGTGCAGCTTTTTGTTGACCGCGCACATGCTTGTGTGCTGTGTGTGTGTGTGTGTGTGTGTGTGTGTGTGTGTGTGCGCGCCCTGCGCCCCGCGCGCGTGTGTGCGTATATGTGTGTGTGTGTGTATGCGCGAATGAAATTTGTGCGTCCGCTGTAAACTTTTATACTGGCATTATCTCAAGTACAAGCGTGAAGGCGATCAAATGTGGCAGATCTGGTTGATTTTTAGTTGTTGTTGTTCATTTGGCTGGTTCGTTAGTCTTCTTTAACTCTCATAGTGAAATGGTCTTCGCGCAGTGAGTTAAGGTTGCTAGAATTTTCTGGTGTTTTGAATATTTTCTTTCATTTCATTCTTTTATTTGCTTGTTTGTTTGACCAGCTGATCAGTCTTGATACTGTGTTGTACAAGATTGACTTGTCCATCTTAATATTGGTGTTTTTCTCTTTATTTATCTGTGTTCAAATGACCTGTATCAAGCGGATGTAGGACACTGACAAGTGACATCAGTTTCTGACGTATTTTTTTTGTTTCCTCTGCTTTAACATCTGGATTGTGCCTTTTTCTTTGAACAGGAAGATGTAACTTTTCATGCAGAGTGAAAAAACAAAGACCCCCCCCTCCTCCCCCTCCCCTCAAAAAAAAAAAAAAAAAATCCTTGCAGAAGTACTGATTTTGTACAAGCAACAATAATTTCATTGCAGGTGATTGTATATTTATTTTAAAACCCCACCATGGGATGCGACTGGTTAAAGAGCTATGTATTTATGTCACTGTTTTGTTATACTTGTCCAAATGCGTGTGCATGCACGTGTGTGTATATATATATATTTATATATATATGTGTGTGTATACATATACATGTGTGTGTGTGTGTGTGTGTGTGTGTGTGTGTGTGTGCGTGTACGCATGCGTATGTATGTGTGTGTGTGTGCACATGTGCCTCAGTGTCCTGGACAGAGGAGAGAGAGAGAGAGAGAGAGAGAGAGAGAGAGAGAGAGACAGACAGACAGACAGAGAAAGAGAGAGAGATGAGGTTGAGGAGCAGTTCATACAGGTGTTGGATATGATTGGGGTGGGGTGATCAGCGGTTGAGTTACTGAGGTGATGGTTGTGGTCTGATGATGGCAGAGAGAGAGAGAGAGAGAGAGAGAGAGAGAGAGAGAGAGAGAGAGAGAGAGAAGACAGACAGAGAGTGAGGGAGAGACAGAGAAAGAGACAGACAGGCAGACAGAGAGAGAGAGAGAGAGAGAGAGAGAGAGAGAGAGAGAGAGAAACAGACAGACAGACAGAGACAGAGAGAGAAGAGAAAGCACACAGCCTGGATTCATTCCGTATTTTGTTCTTTATTTTGTAGAAATATACATGTATAGTACACAGGTAACATCATTTTCATGCTCACATCAGGCAAAATTCAAGAGGAGATAATACAAGAAAACCAACAAACATCACAATGATATGGAACATCGCACTGTCATTAACTGTTACATGTTATCATCATCATTCAGTTTTTTTTTTCCAGTCACAAGAACAGAAAGCGGAAATGGCATAAACCAGAACTACGTTTATTTATTTATCGCATTAAAAATAATGTCGAACGTATTTCACAGGATAGGCTGTCTATGTTGGCTTACATGATTACAGCATGTTCAATCAGTATCGCTTACATGATTGCAGCATGAAAAAAGGTAACATATTTAGAAATGAAAAATATGATCAACAAATGAAAAACCATAAGTTATAGTAACGAAGACTGATTTAAGACAGTATGATTCACTGACAAGAGTGATTAAATAATTCTGTCCATTTGAGAGAGAGAGAGAGAGAGAGAGAGAGAGAGAGAGAGAGAGAGAGAGAGAGAGAGAGAGAGAGAGATGATTAGAGAGAGTTCTGTGATTGTTGAGCTGAGCTGTCAACTGTCAACTGTCACTTAAACCCATCTGGTATTGCAA
This sequence comes from Conus betulinus, assembly GCA_016801955.1. Classification (NCBI taxonomy): domain Eukaryota; kingdom Metazoa; phylum Mollusca; class Gastropoda; order Neogastropoda; family Conidae; genus Conus; species Conus betulinus. Next base: position 90,917 of record JADBJO010002407.1, read on the forward strand.
ACAGACCTGTCTTTTCTTCCCCTACTACCTCCCACTACCTCCAACTTCTCCCTCAAGAAATGCATGCACATGTGCATGCACGCACACACACACACACCCACACACACACACCCACACACACACACACACACTGACCCACTCATACTCAGACATATATACTGACAGGCACACGCTCACACATAGCAACCCCATCCAGTAATACAGGCTTCCTCCAAAGCTGACAATGAAGACGACAAAATTTGACTGTTTACAACAACTGAAACTTCCAATATCTAGATAGAGATACAGATAAACAAATAAAATGTGTTGCAAAACACAAAAAGGCGAAAACTGATTGCCATTCAAATCACAAAAGGAAATGAATTACACAATATACATAAGGAAAACTGATAAAAGGATGTTGCATATTGCTTAGTCTACTTTAGAATCAGGTTGAGAAAAAAAGGTATGTCTAGAAATATACTGAGAAGAGAAATACAGGTCAAGCTGTTTTTCATGTAATTGCCAACTTAAAATCAATGAAAGATGAAGTATATTTCAAACTTACACTGGAAACCACGGATGAAATCTACAATGTTCTGTGGGAAATCAAAATAACATCAGTAGAATCTGCATATTAACAACAGTAACAACAATCAAACACATTTTTTGTGTAAACGCCAATTCAAATTTCAAAATAAGATGAATCATATTTCAAATTTACACGGGAAACCATGGATAAAGTCAAAAATATTCTGTGGGAAATCAGAATAACGTCAGATGAATCTGCATATCAATAACAATAAAGATGAAAAACATCCACTTGAGGCTAGGTAAATAACAGACTGTGATTACAGAGCCCAGCTGACCCTAAAGGGTCTCTTCAGGGCTGTCCCAGGCAGCAACAAAGTCTCATCCTACAAATGCAACAAACTAAAAGAATATGTAGAAACAGACAGCGATGAATTAACACATTGTTAGGTGAATCGTTGACATCCATATGGTGGATGACAAGGCTGTGCTGATGGTGCCAGCCTTTCTGCTTGATTTATTGACCCAAAATGAAAAAAAAAAAAAGAAAAATGTTTAAATATAACCAAGCCAAACCAAACCATACAAAAGAAGTTAGTTTCAAAGAGAGGTGACTATAGGCGGAAATGGAATATATCTGTCGGAAGAAGACCAAAGAGGTCGAAATGCATCATGCTCTGTCTCGTAATTTGTTTGTCCCTTTTGTCTGGTGATAATGATCATAATTTTTTCTTAGACATATTTGAAACAAAACGAAAAGACCATTTGGGCAAACAGACACTGCAGAATAGGGGGCCAGTATCTACTTCAGAGAATGCTAGCATTTTCGTGAACTAGTCACCAGATTACACCCAAAAGGGTGGCATTAGGATGTTATAAATTGTGACCACAGAAAGAAGTATGAGAGACTTCCTAGAATAAAAGAAAAATAATGGGTCACAAAAGAAAGGCATAAAAAAAAAACACAACTACAACAAAACCGCATGACATGACAAAAACAAATAATGAAGAATTTTAAGTAAATCTGCCAGACAACAGAGTAAAACAAATTTCGAGACAAAACATGTGTTTCAACCCGCCGTGTTAGGACTTCTTTAGGCACAATAAACATTCAGGACAATGAAACAAAGAATGAGCAATCACTTATCTTCTTGAATTTGGCACAAGTGATCGCTCGTTCTTTGTTTTCATGTCCTGAATGTTGTTTTTATCTCGCTTGAAGAACACCTAAGGTGTTGGAACATGTCGTTTATTGTTTTGCAATTTGTTTGTCAATGACATCTGGCAGATTTACTATAAATTATTTTTAAATTTTTGTTACATTTCTGTCTGCGATCACCTCATTTTAAAACTAATAACATGGATATCATTTTTATTGAAACAGCAAAATGAAAAAATCTGCACTGTGTAGCTGACACTGGTACATCTATACATACAATACACAAACACAAAGTATAAACTGTACAAACAATGATGAGGCGACTGTAAACAGCATACTTCAGAGAGCGAGTCTGAGCACATCACTATTTGGTGAAACGTTAAATCAACACTTTGAAACAAAATGAGAGCATACTTTAGAGAGCGCATATGAGCACACCAATATTTGGATGAATGTTAAAAACAAAAAAAATTAATCAACAGAATGAGCAAGCAGGGTATTCTGTATAGAAGTCATAGCTGTAAATTTTGCCATCGTGAACTAAAACCCATATTTTAAATCACCATCGTAAAATGATGACTCAAATGTCAGCAACTTCAAAGGGCGGCTTGATTCTGTCACATGGAAAAAAAAGGAGGGAATCTTAGGCATCTTGTACGTTTCTCCGTGGGCATGTCATTTGCTGATAAAAAAAATAAGACCAAGAACATGCAACAGACATTCAAACTAGCATGTATCCCAACTGTAAGGAGGTCATAATAGTGTGGGTCAAAAAATAACCCCAGCATCCCTTGTTTTATGTTGCTCCAATAGATTTTTCTCCAGACATTTTGCAGTCTTACATGAGATTTCAGTGTGGCATGATTCTCGTCTCTACACACATGACCACTATGACGTCTGGTTGGTTTTTTCTTTGTTTTCTCAGAAGCTTTAAAACAACTTATTGTACTGACTCTCTTTTTTACACATCCCGGACAGCGGTCTCACTCATGTACACACACACACACACACACACACACACACACACACACACACACACACACACACACACACACACACACACATGCATACTCAAACGCATTGTCGTTTTCACCACTGTTTCATGTCACACAAACACTAACAGGCACATGACATTGTATCCAAAGCCACACAAAAAAAAGTTATATAAAAGTCAAACAAAAAACACCTTACTGTGCTACACATTTGTTCAATTAGTCTTGGTGGTCAACCTACAAATAATCATAACCATGTTCTTGGGAACCAAAGCAAGAGTACAGCAGACAGGAGGGTAAAAGAATCTGAAGACTACAACAAAAGAGAACAGGAGAATGATGAAGAAGTCTCAGACTGACCAAAGCATTCATTTCTACCATGCAACTGACCACATCTAGAACCAGTGCATGTGCAAGTATGTAGGTATTCACATGCACTTGTTTCAAAATCATTAATACAATAAATCTGAGAGACTAAGTTTTCTTTTGGCTCATGCTGGAAAAAAAAAAATTTGCATCAGAAGATAAAACATTTACAGTTTGATCTCCAACTACCATCATTCATATGTATTTGTTTTCAGAATTATTCTTTAAAAAAATTTGAGAGGCTAAACTTTATTGGCTCAGGCTGGAAAAAAAAAAAAACATGCATCAGAAGAGAGGTATAGTTTTATCTCCAATTGCTGTACAAAACAGGAACAGTTATATCCCTAATCACAGTCAATGGGAACTAAAGAGTAAACAGCGTTGAGCTTGACCAACACAGTGTGAACAAGGTTTACAGTGTTATTTTGTAGACAGATGCACATCATGAAGTCATCATGCATACAATTTTTTTTTTTATAAATGATGATGTAATGAATCAACATTTTTTTGCTCTTTTTAGATAAATGACAATGTAATAAATCTAGATCATTTTCTCTTCTTCTTCAGAGGCATACCTTTTCTTTATTGAGTATTTCTGGTGGTCTTCATTTACACAATGGTTTTTGGTTTTGGTTTTTGAGATAAATGATAATGTAATAAATCAAAAAATTTTTTTTCTTCTTCAGAAAGATTTCTTTTCTTTATTTAATATTTTGTTGCGGTTTTATCATCAGAATGTCAAACACAAGCAACTTTAGTCATTTCTTGTTCAAAAGCAACAGACAGGGTCTACGACAGCACTAGAATTCACTCTGTTCTGACTCGGTGAGATGATCTGAGCCAGGTCCTGTAATGCAATGATGAAGTCACTTTAATGCGGTTCCCGACTGACAGTCCCTTTTTTCTATGCTGAGTATCATCTCCCAAAGTCTGGCTTTAGTACATATATTTCATCATATGCATATGTTTTCTGGCTGGCTGTATGCTGAAATCAGTATTTCAGCAGAAAACCCATTTCCTTTTATATATAATAAACAAACGAAACAAAAAAGTCTATATAGACACAGATGATAAATTTATCTTCAGAAACACAATGAGATAAAAGAGGCGTGCACTGCCTTTTTCAGGTGTATACACTTTACCAAGATGAGGCTTATTTTGTCCACATCCCACCTCTGTGGGGTGCCATATGTTTTTTTTTCTCTGTGCTTTGGTTGTGATCTGTACTCTTTTTACCGGCAAACAAAAAGCTTGAGCTAACTGTAGTCCCATGACAAACCTGGTACGGATCTGTATAGTGGGACAGAAACAGCTCTGAAGTAAAGAATAAGATATGATTGAAGAAAAGAAAAGAAAACCAAACAGAACAATAATTAGAACAATGGGCGTTGTGTTGCAAGAGATTTAAAAAGTAGACGGGATGAGTGCACATGGGGCTATGGACCAACTGCCTAACGAAACAGGATTCTGGAACAGTCTGAACCACAGATGGCGACGCAATGTTCTGTGGAGGAATGCAGCTCCATCTTGCCTATCAAATAAGTGTAAATGTGTAGTTCCATCTTGCCTACCAAATAAGTGTAAATGTGTAGTTACATCTTGCCTATCAAATAAGTGTAAATGTGTAGTTACATCTTCCATATCAAATAAGTGAAAATATGCAGTTGCATCTTACCTCTCAAATAAGTGTAAATGTGTAGTTCCATCTTGCCTATCAAATAAGTGTAAATGTGTAGTTCCATCTTGCCTATCAAATAAGCGTAAATGTGTAGTTCCATCTTGCCTATCAAATAAGTGTAAATGTGTAGTTACATCTTGCCTACCAAATAAGTGTAAATGTGTAGTTACATCTTGCCTACCAAATAAGTGTAAATGTGTAGTTACATCTTGCCTACCAAATAAGTGTAAATATGCAGTTGCATCTTACCTATCAAATAAACATAAATGTGTAGTTCCATCTTGCCTATCAAATAAGTGTAAATGTGTAGTTCCATCTTGCCTATCAAATAAGTGTAAATGTGTAGTTCCATCTTGCCTATCAAATAAGTGTAAATGTGTAGTTACATCTTGCCTATCAAATAAGTGTAAATGTGTAGTTACATCTTCCATACCAAATAAGTGTAAATGTGTTGTTACATCTTGCCTATCAAATAAGTGTAAACATGTAGTTGCACCTTGCCTATCATATAAGTGTAAACATGTAGTTGCATCTTGCCTATCAAATAAGTGTTAACATGTAGTATTTGCATCTTGCCTATCAAATAAGTGTAAACATGTGTAGTTGCATCTTGCCTATCAAATAAGTGTGAAAAATATGCAGTTCCATCTTGCCTTTCAAATAAGTGTAAATGTGTAGTTGTATCTTGCCTATCAAGCAAATGTGTAGTTACATCTTGCCTACCAAATAAGTGTAAATGTGCAGTTGTATCTTACCTATCCAATAAGTGTAAATATTCAGTTCCATCTTGCCTTTCAAGTAAGTGTAAATATGCAGTCACATCTTGCCTATCAAATAAATGTAAATGTGCAGTTACCTCTTGCCTAACAAATAAGTGTAAATAAGCAGTCACATCTTGCCTATCATATGAATGTAAATATGTAGTTACCTCGTGCCTAACAAATAAGTGTAAATAAGCAGTCACATCTTGCCTATCAGGTAAGTGTAAATATGCCGTTACATCTTGCCTATCAAATAAGTGTGAATATGCCATTACATTTTGTGTATCAAATAAGCGTAAACATGCCATTACATCTTGTGTATCAAATAAGTGTAAATATGCCGTTAGATCTTGTGTATCAAATAAGTGTAAGTATAACTGAAGTTTCAGATTCAAGAATTTCTTTTTTTTGTTCATTTCTCTACATTAATTTGCTGGTTACATGATTTGATGGCTCTCCACATTCCGAAGTAAAACTTAATGAGAATACCAGAGAAACACCCCTTCATGTCTAAGATCCAGTTCTTCTTTTAGGATCTTAGTGGTACTGAATTAATTCATGCTGTCAAGACAAAACAAAACAATGAATCATCCACATTTAACACTTTGCTTACACAATATCTAATCATAACAATGGTACTGCAGTCATACAAAATGAAATAAGCCAACTTTAGTGAAAAAAAAAGTAAAAAACCAAAACAAAACGAAACAAAAAACTCCAACCTATACTGGTTCTATCAAAAGCTATTATTCTAAATTAAGTAACTGACACTTGAAAAGCAAAGTGAAACTGGATTTGGATTTCTTCACGTTTTGCATGTATGCTTCCTAAATATACAACACAGACAATAAATTGTCTCCTAAAAGTCTTCATGGAGGGGATAACCATCTCAACAACCAACCCATCAGAAGCAACCTTAACATCCAAACAAAATACTAGCCACTACACGGGGATGCAGCTCTCATCAAAATGACTCTCATAAACATGTCTATCAGATTCAATGTATGTTTCAAATCCAACACAAAACTGTAAAAAAATGCTTCCGGATACTAGAATAAACTGCAAAATTTCTCAAACAGTGGCAGTTATTAACCAGAAAAAAGTGCAGCACATTGCAAAAAAAAAAAAAACCCCTTACAATTGCCAAACAGCTAGACTGTCCCAATAACATATACATTCTTAACTTTGCATGATGAATTAATGCAGAAAACACATGACCAGAATCTGTGTTCGGTATTCCTACAAATGAGTATGGCTCTAGTTCTGACTCTGATGTCTTTTTTTTCTTCTCTTTCTCAGCCCTCCCCCATGTTTTTTTTTTTTGCTTTTGTTTTTGGTCTCTACAGCAACAAAGGAAAGTTGAGCGTACAGAAAGTAGCACATCAAAAAAGTGGACACGTACTGTCGTGAACATGTTAAAGCAGCAGCGCAATTTACCTCCCTTTGAGAGCCCCCCCCCCCCCCCCCCCCCCCCCCCCCACCCCCCCCAACCTCCCCCCCCCCTCCTCTGCTTGACATCTATGGTTTTTTTTTTCAGTACTTACTAAAACTATATAGTTTCACCAGGAACTGTATTAGTTCATTCTGAATGAAAAATGTACATGGGTGTTGCAGATACATCGTACTGAACGAATACAGATTTGTTCAGTTTACGTGTAGAGCCTGACAAAAAGACAGAACAAAGCAAACAAACAAACAAAAATCCAAAGAGAAAAATGTCATATTCATGCATCTGGAAGGAGCTTGATTAAAATGCAACACAACTTGTGAAAAGTCTGTTGGCTCATATAGGCAAATATGGAATGAAAATTCAAAGCAGAGGCTGATCTTGAGAGGCTGAGAAATTTTACAGTGTACTTTCTTCATAAAACATACCACTTAAAAACTGAACTGCCCCAATGTACACAAAGCTTGTTAAAAAAAACATGACAACAGAAGACAGTGTTCTCACAATTAGGTAATCTTTTGTCTTCCAAAATGTAAAAAACAGTCAGAGACAACTAAAAAACAAAAACAAAAACAATAAAAAAGCAAAAAATCAAAAAAAAAAAAAAAAAAACCAAAAAAGAAAAAAAGAAAATCAAGTTTATGTTGAAAATATACAACGTAAGATGGCATTCCCAGGATCAGAAAGAACTTTGCCCTTTGAAATGTTAAAGCAGTCAGAGATTTAAAAAAAAAAAAAAAAAAAAAAAAAAAAAAAAAAAAAAAAGAAAAGTATAAGGAGGCAGGGTGTGGTAAAAGAGGGACGGTGGGGAATGCAGACAAAAATGTTTACATTTACCGAAAGTCGTTTGTTCCTGATCTAGAGTCTTCACAATACCTCTGCAGTGCTGCAATGCTAAAAGAAAATCAACTAGCAATAGCACAACTCTGTAATAAGCTGTAGTCAAAACATCTGCATTTCTTCTGGTAAAAATAGGAAGAAAGAGTTGACCTGTGATTACCGTGAGTTTAATTTTCCTCTTTAACCTGAACAGTAGTTTGAATCTCTTTCTCTCTCTCTCTCTCTCTCTCTCACACACACACACACACACACATGACTTGAATGCATGAGGCCATCATCAAAAGAATTCTAAATTCTCTGTCAGCTGTGGCATTAGTTCCAAAACACTTTCATCAGTAGAACAGTTTCAGAAACAAACTCCAACACGCTTTTTTTTTTTTCGCTTGTTTCTGTCATAACAAACAACAAGCTGTCAATGTTTAAGTAAACAGAATATTCGGTTGACAATAGCAAAGCTTATTTTGGATTGTGATGTCATTGTGCAAAAATAACACAATTTCCTGTAATAGAAGCCTATGATTTTCAACACTGGTACTTGATTTTCAGCACTGGTTCATCAAAAAAACCAAAAGTTCATTCTCTCTCAGCCATAGTTTGGTCACTGAATTTACAGTTAGAAAAGTTTGTGTGTATGGCAGAAACACAAATATCTATGAACACCTGTCTGACTGTCTTAAGTGATTTGTACTTTATCAGGTTTATTTGTTCACTGTTTCTTACCCTTTTGTTTCATTTCATTTCAGTTTTCAAGTGAATTTGAATATTCTACCTACTGCTCACATTGTTTGTCATTCTGGTGATTAATCACAAACATACTGGCCCCTGCCCCAGACCTTTACACACACAAAAAGAGACAGGTAAATACACAGCTGGTCATCCATGACCAAAGTTCAAGCTGTCAACAGAACTAACATTTGTAAAGAAAAAAAGCCTTCATATGGTATCCGTTTCAGAATGGTATCCGTTTCACAACTGCAAAATATGATACTGCGGGTTGTAACGAAGAAATGTCATTAAAGTGACACAGAAGATCAGACAAAAATATATGTGTGTATGTGGATTTGCCTGATTTTTCTTCATCACAACAGAGAGAGAGAGAGAGAGAGAGAGAGAGAGAGAGAGAGGGGGGGGGGGGGGGCAGACAGACAGACAGAAAGAGAGAGATAGAGAGAGAGAAGATCAGGAATAACCAATACATTGACATCCTTTTTGTCACGTAAAACAAAAAATAGAAATAAAACATGGACACCACACACACACACACACACCCGCTCACACACACACACACACACTTACTTACTCACACAGACATGCCGTACATGTACAAAACATACATATTCATGCATGGCACACATGCATAAACAATGCAAATATTTGCGCTTGCATGAGTCAATTATAGTATTAGCACAATACATCTAAAATAGCAGAAATTTTGTGTATTTCATTTGCCAAGATTGTATGCATATATATGTGAGAGCCATTTAGTTTTTTCTTATAGCAAATACAAATGTTAAAAATCAAAGTCAGCATGCGTATGAAAAGAAAACTGCTATACAATAATGTAAAAATTGGCATTGGATATCAGAGCAAAAAAAAACCAACAACCCCTAACACTGGTACATTGTATGTATTTGATCTTTATCAAAAGTAAATAAATCAAGGCTTTCTTACAGTCTGTAGCAACTTGTGACAAAATACAGTTCAGCACAACATTCAATTGTTGCACAAAAAAGGGGAAAACTTAAAATGATACAAACTGTATAATTCTGAAGTCCTGATATTGAAATAGTTCAAATAATATAGGCCATTGTGCCAAACAAAAGAAAACAGAGTACCACATGAACAGAACAAAATTGCATGAAGTTACCATGAACGTGGTTCAGAAATGGTCTTTGGAATAAGACCCCTGATGGAAGAAGGGAGAAAAAAAAATGTTTTAGAAGATATATACAAACTGTGTATGCGTCTTCGCAAACTGTCAAGAATACTAGTCCTCAGATCCTTCCCTCTCACACCCTAGTATCCCCCACTCCCCCCAAACAACATTTAACCTTGTCTTTTTCTTTGGAACTGGTTTTTGGCAAGGAATGCAAGAAAGCGCTGGAATATTCTGATGACAGTTAAGTGTTTGCATTTCTTCTTCACTCAAAAAACACATGAACATTTATATTTTTAATCGTTTACCATCATAACTGAAGAGAGAGTGAAAATTGTTTGAATCTAGCTGATCCAATCAAAAACAGGATGAAAGCATAGTGTTGGATCTGTTTACAATGGTTGAAACATATTTCAATGGAAACTGGAGTAAATCTGACAGATAACAGGGACAAACAGATTACAAGACAGCACAAAGCATTTCCACCTGAAAGTTCTTCTTTTAGGCAAGATAAACAACACTCAGAACAATGAAAAAGAAGAACCGCTCTTTCTTCGTTTACATTGTCCTGAATGTTTGTTTCTCTTGCCTCAAGAAGACCTACAAGGTCGAAATGCATTGTTTTGTCTTGTAATCTGTTTGTCACTGTTATCCAATAGATTTGCAGTCATTTCATTTTAAGATTTTGTTTCAATCTCTGCCTGCAGTCCTCTCACTTCGAAACTTAACAAAAGTTTGGTTGAAATTGTGTGTCATGGAGACACCACCATGACCCACAAAACGCTACAAGCCATGACTTGGAAAAACTTAACAATGGTGCTTGAGAAATTTCTGTAGAGCTAACGTTATAACACAGCTATATATTTGTCAGTTATTTCGATGGGATATCACATCACACTATTCATTCTAGTAGTATGTTTTTATATTTGCATCATCTTAGGGATTTTACTAATATATGTGAAGTGTTGGGAGGCAATGGTTTAACCCAAGTTTGAATGAACGAATCAGAGCCAAAGCTTCCAGTTCTCCAGACCATCGTTTGAACAGAGTTTGTGAAGCACACTGTTTCATGGGCAGGTATAGTATTTTGACTATACCAGAACTCACAACCTAGCAAAACAGAGTTAATTAAAAAAAAAAAAAAACGATATTTGATTCATCGTTCATTATTCATGTGTGCGCACACACACACACACACACACACACACACACACACACACTGAACTGTCGTCAGGCCTCCCTTGCTAACGCTATCACCATAACATTTCATGGTACTTGACAAACTACGACCCAAAGCAACCAACCACTGACTTATTTTTCAACATTGCCTCATGTTTGAAATTCAGACAAAATTCTTCAATTAAACAAAGACACAGGCAAGTAGAGCACAGAGTCTTGGTTAGGAGCTGAACATCTGTGAGGGCGCCTTTTGATTATGGAAGTTAGACATCCGACATCCATGGCTCAGGATAGCTGATGATGATGATGATTTGCATTTCCCCATCTGCAACAGTTCTGGGGGTTGATGTCTTTGCAGAATGTATGATGGGGGGAATCTCGCATGTGGAGGAAATACAGTAGAAACCATTATCACATCCCAGGGTCACCTCAAAGGGACACATTCACAGGCAGCGTCATGTCTATAGAGTTCACTAACATTCCTGTGGACACTAAAACACAGATTCATAGCATCCTCCAACCCCCATCTCTCACCACCCCCCCTTACTTCCACAACACACACCACTGACACATAAGCATGATCACACATAATCACAGAATAGCGAGTAAGCCAACATTCTTGTGAGGCAATTGCTCTCGTAGATATATTCACTAGACCCAACATTTCTGTGAGGCAGTTACCCCTGCATGTGTGTGTGTGTGTGTGTGTGTGTGTGTGTGTGTGTGTGTGTGTGTGTGTGTGTAAGCATGTGCGCGCATGTATATGCTATCACCCC
>JADBJO010002407.1:107500-117500 GCA_016801955.1 Conus betulinus
ATGGAGGAAAACACCCACCCATCTCCCTCCCCATTTTCATCTTTCCCTTTCCTCCCTCCCAAATGCATCCCCCCCCCCCCCCTGAAAATGCCCTTACAATATCAACTGAACATATGCTTATACATCTACACTCAGATAACACCTCACTGGCTTGCACACCCCATGCTTTTCTTCTGAGCATGACATTTTTTACAAAACAAAAGCTAAAAAACAAAACAAAACAAAACAAAAAAGCAAAACAAAAAAAAAAGAGCTAAAGAAAAGAAAAGAAAAGAAAAGAACAGAACAGAACAGAACAAAACAAAAACAAACGAACAAAAACACACAGAAAAAAAACTACCCCCCCCCCCTCCCCCCAAACCAGACAGACATCTAACGTTCGCACACCTTGAGCCAGATGAGACTGACAGCACCAGTGGCAGCCATGATGGCCATTTTGGCCAGAAACAACAGCAGGTCACCAATGCTGTTCAGCGCCGCCACCCGCAGGGCGTTGCTCACCAGAATATGAAATGCCTGAAATAGAGGACATCTTTAGCTGGGCATGGAGACGTGAACAATGCAAGACGAGAAACATGGGAGACAAATGCCTGAACACACACAAAAAAAAGGAAATCTTTAGTGGGGCATGCAGACGTGAATGATATAAGATGAAACAAGAGGAGACAACTGCACTGTGCCTATCAGCTTTTGGGAATTTGGGCAAGCAAGGAACTTAAATCTTTAGCAGGACTTGGAGACATGAACGATACAAGATGAAATAAAGGGAGACCATAATTGCACTCAGCTTGTCAGCTTTTGGAAATTTGGGCCAGCTAGGTAATTTCCCTTTTCCACCTAAAGCAACCAAGAAAAACATAGACATACTTTTTATTTTTTTTTAATTTTTTTCTTTTTATTCTCTGGATATATATATATATATATATATATTTTTTAAAAAAATTTTCTTTTTATTCTCTTTTATTCTATATGGATATATATATATATATATATATATATATATATATATATATATATCATACACATTTGACATACACATTTTCCACAGTACAGTAAGAGTATACGGATAATATATCAATGCATAAAAAAAAGCATGTTGCTTCAAATGTACATTCAAAGACATGCCAATTCAAATATTATGAGAATTAAAAAAAAAAAAAAAAAACATATACATACTTAAAATATCAAAGAAATGAGTAGTTACGATGAGATAAAATCCATTCACTTCACGAAATTTATACCGTCAACACACACTTAACAAGTAACAGTGAACACTGTTTTGACCGTTCGATTTGGCCAAAGACACACAGAGAAAAGTTTCACAGCTCATCACTAGACTAAAGATCTCTCCACAGTAATCTTCATAATATATGCTTTAAAACTGAGTCTTCAGAGGTAGTAGGAGTCTTAGCTGGAAAATCAATTCAGTATCAAGACAAGGCCCACAGTCATATGGTTTGGGCAATTCGGCTGGGAAGCAGAAGGCAATAAGTCTGAGCTATTCATTGGGATTTTTACAACTTGAAAACCATCTTTGTCCACCCACCCAGCAGTAGACAAAACCGGTTTTCCTTACAGGGAAGGTGGGAGTCACGGAAGGAGAGGGTTGTGCTTCACCTTCAAAAGGTTGTGCCCTAAACATGGTGGACCTCTAAAGACCGCTACCCTATGGAACTCTCAACCTTTATAGATCTTAAGTATACATGAAAAAAGAACCAGCCGCTGTGGAAAAGTGGTTAGTGCCGCAGGCTCTTGACCAGGAGTTCGATTCCCATCAGAGCCATGCAGGATTTTTCTGCCCTGACTGGTTCTTACCCAGCGTTGAGTTTGCTATGGGCTCAGTTGGGAAGACTGGGACCACACAGTCGAATTTGATCCACTACATGGATGCGTCCCTGAAAGTGTTGCTCGAATTTCCTGACCACCACTGCAGGTGTCTGTATCTCTTGGGCCTGGTTGATGCTGGGATACAATATGAAAGTAAGTGTAGAGTACAGCCCTGTCATGCAGTCTCAGACCAGAATGGATATCCATAGCATCATCTTAATCATCCTCATTCTCTTCGACCAACGTTGATCAATTTACATGTTTCAAACCTTCTGCTTAGTGTTTGACTGATAAAAAAAACTAGAGAGGACAGTCAATAGTGATGGTGATAGATTACCTTTTTTGACGATGAACAGAAATTTCTGCCACTGACAGCTGCAGCAGAGAAAAATATCACACACACACACACACACACACACACACACACACACACACACACACACACACACACCTGCATAAAATATCAGGTAAGCACAAGTACTTGTGAGTGTGAACGAGTGTGAGTGCATATTTGTGTGTGTGTGTTTGTATGTGTGTGCGTGTGTGTGTGTGTATATGTGTGTGCGTGCGCATGGGTGTTCATGTATGTGTTTTTGTGTGTGTGTGTGTGTGTGTGTGTGTGTGTGTGTGTGTGTGTGTGTGTGTGTGTGTGTGTATGTGTGTATGTGTGTGTGTGTGTGTGTGTGTGTTCATGTGCATGCGCACGCACTTGTGTGTGTGTGTGCAAGCATGTGTGTGTTTGCATGCATGTATGTTTTGTGTGTGTGTGTGTGTGTGTGTGTGTGTGTGTGTGTGTGTGTGTGAGTGTGTGTGTGTGTGTGAGAGAGAGAGAGAGAGAGAGAGAGAGAGAGAGAGAGAGAGAGAGAGAGAGAGAGAGAGAGAGAGAGAGAGAGAGAGAGAGAGAGAGAGAGACAGACAGACAGAGACAGAGACAGAGATAAACAGACATATAGATACACAGACAGGCAGATAGTCTGACAGGCTGAGACAGAGTGTGTAAGTGTGTGAATTCATTATTTGTACATTTACTTGAAATTCTTCATTAACATAACTGACATCACCAATCAGTCTCATTCCCCAATATATATCAGAAAAGCGAAGTGCAACCAAATTTCAAAAAGTAGATTAATAAACTCTTAAAAGAACAGCACTCTAACATCCCTATCATTTCCCCCCCTTCCAGCCACAAGCACTTTCAATGACAGGGTAAAAAAGATTTTTTTTTCAAGAACAGCAACTCTAACATCCCTATCATCTCCCCTTCCTGCCAAAAACACTTACCAATGATAGTGTAGGCATTGGCGCTGAGATATTTGAGGCACTTTTCCAGACACCAAAGACAGCAACAACAGCATTTCGTGCAAAAGTCAGCACAGCAGTTGTCTGCTGTTTTTAACCTGGTAGAAAAGAAACGGAAGGAATGAAAATGGGCAACATTGTGAAACAAAACGAATCGATCAATAAAGGAAAAAAATCTTGAAATACCCACACCCATTAAAACAGAGAGAGAGAGAAAGAGAGAGAGAGTGAGCGAGAGAGACAGAGATAGACAGAGAGAGAGAGAGAGAGAGAGTGAGCGAGCGAGAGGGAGAGTGAGGGAGTGAGGGAGGGAGAGAGAGAGAGAGAGAGAGAGAGAGAGAGAGAGGAGAGAGAGAGAGAGAGAGAGTGCACGCGAGAGGAGGGAGACAGAGAGACTGACAAAGAGAGTAAGCGAGACAGACAGGCAGACACACAGACATAGAGAGACAGATAGACAGGCAGACAGACAGAGACACAGAGAGCAAGAGATAGAGAGACAGAATGACAGAGAGAAATACAGCCAGCCAGCCAGACCAGAGAGAGAGAGAGAGAGAGAGAGAGAGAGAGAGAGAGAGAGAGAGAGAGAGAGAGAGAGAGAGAGCAAGAGAGAGAGACAGACAGACAGACAGACTTTGGCGCTCACTTTTTGTGCAGGTACATGAGAAACATGCGGGGCAGCTTGACCAGCGTGATGACCAGGGACCCCATGGCCACCGACCCCATGTGGTAGACCAACAGTCGGCCGATGGCGCACAGCAATGGCATGCGTAATCGCCTTTTGTTCCTGAAAATTACCATCGTTACCATGGTCATCCCCATCGCCATCGCCACTAACACCGTGGCCATGACAAACCTTATCTCTCTCCTTTCTCCCATACTACACAACTGCTATTGCCATTTCATCACCAAACATGGTAGTAATCCTCTCTTTATTATTTTTTTTTGATATTTTCATTATCATCATATCATCATTATTATTTTATTGCTATCAGGATGATTATCATCATTGTTACTCCTTCAGACTCACACTGTCTGCTTTCTGATAGCCTTGTTTTCATTCAACGTCCATCTTGCGCCGAACTGGAGAAAGATAAGTGATTGCATGTTCTTCATTTTGGTTGTCCTGAGTATTGTGCGTCTTGTCTGAAGGAGATCTAAGACGTTGAAACGCAGTTGTGTTTTGCCTTGTGATTCGTTTGTCTGCGTTATTCAGCGGAGCCCCGTATAAATACGTTTTAAAATTAGTTTTGAAAATGACTCAGTTGCAAAGTGAGGCAACTGCAGGTGGAAATCTAAACAAATCTTAAAAAGTGTATGTATATCTCCGCCAAATATGAACAAACGAATCACAAGACAGAACACAATGCGTTTCGACCTCTTAGGCCTTCTTCAGACAGAAAAAACAACACTCAGGACAACGACAATGAAGAACGAGCAATCACTTCTCTGGTCAAATATGGGCGTTTGAATCCTGAAGAAGACCTAAGAGGTCGAAACACGCCGGGTTTTGTCTTGTGATTCTGTTTGTTCATTTTTGGTGGAGTTATTACATACACTTTTTAAAGATTTGTTCTGAAAATAAGGCAACCCTATCAGAACATCACATTCCAGGGAATGCTGGTTAGATTAGTGTGATTTTTTCAAAGTCAAGTATGTACAAATGCTCATGTGCATACGGATATTTACATACATACAGGTACACACAAAACTCTTAGGAGGAAAAAGTGCATGTTGTCCTTATAGACAGATATTCCTCTTGTGTACACTGGCCATAGCTTCACTGTCTGTTATGATTAATTATTTCATGTCTCTTCCCATCCTCTTCCATCTCTGTTCATTTTCTTTCTGATTAATTCCTTCAAGTTTCCTGTACCCTCCCCCCCCCCCCCCCCCTTTTTCCCTTTAACCCGTCCCATTCCCTCTCTGTTCCTTCTTCTTTTCTATCTTGTTCATCATTCCTTCTTCATCTTCTTATAGATAGCTCGAAAAACAACAACAAAAAAAGCAAATGCTTTCTTACTAAAATGTTTCATATGAAATCAAAACTTTGAATATGACGTGCATACACATAAGCTGTACATCTCATTAAAAAAAAAAAATTGTTTTCACTAATTCACTTCATATATTCAACTATTTGGTATTCTTTGTGTTGATGAGGACAGAGAAGTAGAATCCAGCGACAAATGTTCTCGAAATATAGCTATCGTATGTCGATCGAATATCCTCAGTTGCAGCTGGCTAGTTCCTGTACGTCCCTTTCTGGGACAAAGGCCCAACGACAAAAACAAACAAACACAAAAAGAGAACTGTGTGCTTGTCTGTCACCCTAGAAAATAAAGATCATCATGGTTATCATCATTATCTCTCTGATATCAGGCATACAGACACACACACACACCCACCACTGCCACTACCACCACCTCCTCCATCACACCACCACTGCCACATTCAACAAAACCCACTACCACAACCACCTCCATCACCACTACCACCACCACATTCACCCAAACCACTACCACAACCACCTCCATCACCACTACCACCACCACCGCCACATTCACTCCAAAACACTACCACAACCACCTCGATCACCACCACCACAACCCATCACCACCACCACCACTAATCTCCTCAATCACCCATAACCCCCCCCCCCCCATTACCACCACCCACACCATCCACCACTACTATCACCACCACACCCTCCATCACCACCACCACCACACCCCCCCATCATCCACCCCCCACCCCCACCACCAGCACTACTCCTAGTGACCTGACCCACCGTGTGAAGTACCACTGGGCCACTGCGCTGGAGACGACGAACTGCTGGCAGGCGACGATGAACTGGCTGATCCACAGCAGCCCCGCCAGGTGGAACCACCAGAAGTAGCTGACCAGCTCGTGCTCTGTGTATCGGACAAAGCCCAGCGGGTCAACGGTGGCTTTCTCTGCCAGAACACACACAGCAGGATACATGCAAGGGGGGGTCATTCCCCCCGCCGCTCACCCCACTCCCATGACATCCAGCACAGATTTCGGGGGGGGGGGGGGGGGGGGGAGCTATGCAGTGTGCTGAAGATTTGGGAGGAGGTGGGGGGGGGGGTGAGAGAGGGAGGGAAAGATGAGAAGGGGGTGAAAGAGAGAAAGAGAGAAAAGGAAGAGAGAGGGGGGAAAGGGAGTGGGGGAAGAGGAGAGAGGCGAGGGAGACGAGAGAGAGAGAGAGAGAGAGAGAGAGAGAGAGAGAGAGAGAGAGAGAGAGAGGAGGAGAGAGAGAAAGGAGAAAAGAGAAGAAGGAGACAGAGAGACAAAGAGAGGAGAGAAGGTGTAAAAGGAAGGGGAAAGAGAGAGAGAGAGAGAGAGAGAGAGAGAGAGAGAGAGAGAGAGGAGAGAGAGTATTGACTTATTTTTCATACTTGGAGAGAGAGAGAGGAGGGGAGAGGGTAGAGAGAGAGAGAGATAGAGTGATTCTTTATTTAAGAAAGGTGAAAGTAGTTGCACAGTCATTTTTCATACTTGCTGTTCTATTTTACTAAACTAGAACAAGAGAGAGAGAGAGAGAGAGAGAGAGAGAGAGAGAGAGAGAGACACACACACACACACACACACACAGAGAGACCAAGGCCGAGAGAGTGAGAGAGAGAGAGAGAGAGAGAGAGAGAGAGAGAGAGAGAGAGAGAGAGAGAGAGAGAGAGAGAGAGAGGGAGGGCAGACACAGACAAACAAATAGATATTTGGGCAGAACAAAGACAGAAAAAGTTTACTGTTTACTTAGAATGGTCCATGCTTGAGAAAATGGTTTAAAAACATCTGTCATGGCTTTCATTTTTTTTATTTTTTACTTTACAAAATATGGAGAGTCTGGAGAAATTTGAATCACCCCCACATCCCATATATATCTATATCTATATATATTCTCCAGAATTCAAATGACAATATCCCTGACAAGAAATTCCAGTTGCATGCTGTAATTTTTTTGTCCTTCATTTTCTTGTATTTCCTTCCTTTTCGTCCTTTTTTTAACACACATGCAGAGCTTGAACAAACGTAGAAAACAAAAATATAATGCATGATCCAAATTAGATGCAACAAAGCACATTGCCCATGTCACTTCCACTCCCTTCTTTTCAAGGCAAAGAGGAAATTCTTATTCTCTGTTTTTACAGGCTCGCGTGCACACTTTTACATGCACACATACTTACATACACACAAATCTTTACGCTCTCTTCGCAAAAACCCAAATCAACAAAACTCACTCTTGTCAAATTTAAAAGAAAAAATTCTAATATTCTGCCACAACCAACAAATTACAGGACAAACACGACTCGTTTCGACCTCTTTGGTCTTCTTGTGGCGAGACAAACAACCTGAAGAAGACCAATGAGGTCGAAACACATCATGTTTTATCTTGTAGACACAAAAGGAACAGACAAATTACAAGACAAAACAGACGCGTTTCATCCGCTTTGATCTTCTTCAGGCAAGGTAAAAAATTTAAAGAAGACCAAAATAGATTAAAACGTGTCGTGTTTTGTCTTGTAATTTGTTTTGTCTCTTTTTGTCTGGCAGAATGTTGATAATTTTTCTTTCCACCCTCAATTTTCAACAATATACCTCATATCAGAAAAAGAAGATAGATATGAAATTGAAAAAAACATGCCAGCCCCGTACAGAATGGTCTCTGAAGAACTCAACTGGTACAATCATATTTATCTTTCTTGGAATAATCCACAGAACTTCGTAAGTGTTTGGTTTTTTCAATCAATTTATATGCAGTTTTTTATAATATGTAATTTGTCAAATTTTGCTGGTGCTCATACATTGTTTATACCAAAAGACAAAAATAAGACAAAAATAAAAATGTTAAGAATTTTTTTTGGGTCAAATTTGATTCAGTTTCCGGCAGCAGTCACCTCCCTTTGCGACTCTTCAAACCCCCTCCGCAAGCCACGCCCACTCACCTGCCGTGCAGAGGTAGGCAAGGACGATAACCCAGTAGACGAAGAAGAGGAGGAGGAAGAAGAAGGTGAAGGCGGGCTGCATCACCATCATGGGCACCGAGGCCACGCACCTGCCTGCCTCCCGGAACAACGCCGTCACCAGCGACACGTGTCGCCTGTTGGCCACCAGCACTGCCAACAGCAGCAGCTGCACACACACACACACACACACACACACACACACACCACAGATAACATCCCTTTACAATGCAGGATGCACACCAAAAATGAACACACCAAAGCCTTGCATAAGGAGTCGAGTATTTATAGGCTGGCGCAACCAGATTATTTCGAGAATTTCTATTGTGTGTGAAAGTTGATTTTTCTTTTCATTCATTCGGCCATCAAGGCGACACGCCACGTGGTTCCAAGCAGACAGATTAAAACAAAAGGAATAGGACTATTTGGGCACTTGGCGCGCAAAGATAGGGTCACGCATGAGAGCAAAGTGACGTCAAGTAAGGGAAAGGTCATGTGTTTGAAGATTGTGATTTTATCGGTGACCACCACCACCACCCCTCCCCTTCACCAAACACGGGAAGTAATTGGTAGGGAGTTGTTCTTTTGATCGATTATCAGTTTAACATTAAATACGGGCTCAAATTATGGTTGGCCTCAAAATGTTTGCACGGACTATATAGTGTGTTTTAGGGCAAACACCTAATTGTGGCATGTGCCAGCAGATCCTGACACACACACACACACACTAAGGGAAAAGTGAGAAAATATAAATAAGACACAGTGGAATCTCTGTGAAAATGACCCTCTGTGTATGATGACGCCTTCCTCACGCCAATAGAAATTCTTTGACAGACCATCTGTCTCACATTGTGATATTATGTTTTAAGCGTGAGACACAGGGGCAAAAGCGTCAGCTTCGGAAAAACAGAGCAAGCACCACCTTTCAGCCTGGGTCATCTCAAGTCTGCCCTGTCCACACTGGAACAGACTATTCAATGCGAGGATCGGCCTGATCAGCCTTCTTCAGACACACACCACCACCCAGTGATAGCTGAAATAGTGGTCGTCTTCACTCGCGAAGGACAAACAACATACTTTAAGTATGTTGATGATACTGTGTCTTGTTTGTTTATGACCTGCCCATACTCGGGACTAGTGATCAGACCCCTCCACAGTGCATGATGACTGTCTGTCTGTCTTTCTGTCTCTAAAAATTTAAAAACAAACTCAAAACAACAACAACAACAACAAAACCCCTAAAATGATCAGTCTTTGACAGTCTAATTCTTTACTGCCTTGGAAACCCATCGCTTTTCTTTCTGACTTCCAACTAAGAGCCACTTCAACACACACATACACACACAATACTCTTGTCTCTCACTCACAGACGTGCACACACACACACACACACACACACACACAGAACACACACACACACACATACTCTTGTCTCTCACTCACACACACACACACACACACACACACACACACACACACACACACACACACACACACACACACACACTCGCCCACTCTCTCTGTGTCTCTCTCTTACATTCTCTCTCTCTCTCTCACACACGCACACACACACACACACTCACTCTGTTTTCTTACACACACACACACACACACACACACACACACACACACACACACACACACACACACATTCTCTCTCTCTCTCTCTCTCTCTCACACACAGATTTTCTCACACTCTCTCTCTCTCGACACACACACACTCCCCCCCCAGTGCCCCTTTTTTTTTAGGTTCTGAACGCTGCGAGCCCTGCTCACCGTGAGTACAGAGGCGACAACGGCAAATGTGAGGAAGGCGATCTCACTGTTGATGTCCACCTCCAGCAGCGGCACGCTCAGCTCCTCTTGTTTGTCCAGCGTGGATTTGAACCCTATGT
>JADBJO010002407.1:122500-125000 GCA_016801955.1 Conus betulinus
TACCCCTATCAACAGTATCCCCCATGTTCATACCCCTATCAAGGGTATCCCCCATATTCATACCCCTATCAACGGTATCCCCCATGTTCATGCACCTAGCAACGGAATCCTCAATCGCCGTGTGTACAAGGTAACAGAGGAATTCTCTTCAGTACCCTGTTCATTCAGCCTGAAATGGAATCTTCACTGCCACCCTCATCTTCCCCCTCCCTCTTCTTGTTCGTACAGTCAGCAGAGGAATCGCCTGTTCATACCGGCAGCAATGGGATCCCCCCCTCCCTCCCTCCCCGAAATCCCTATTCACAGAGTCAGCAATGGAATCCTCCTCAATCCATGTGTTCGTAAAGCGAACGATGGAATCATCCTCACCCTCCCCATCCCTCCCCCCCTGTAGCCAGAAAGAGAATCTCCCTCCATCCCCGACCTCAAATTGCTAGCCATGAATTCCTCCTAAATACCCCTGTTGCTATAGTTAGCTCCTCAACCTCCTCCTGTTCATACGACTTGCAATGGAATCCTCACACACAGACACACACACTCGCCCTATTGCTACAGCTAGTGATTCAATCCTTTTCAACGCCATCATTCATACGTTAGTTGTGGAATCTTCATAAATGTCTTTGCAAGTTGTGGAATCTTCATAAATGTCTTTGTTCATGTTGAGCTAGCAATGGATCCCCCCCCCCCCCCACTCTCCCTCCCCGCAACCTCCTGTTCTTTTAGACAGCTACGAAATCCTCTCCCCAACTGTTTATACAGCCGGCAAAGGAATATTCCACCTTGCTGTTCACAGAGCTATGAAATCACATCATCAATCTATCGGCTAGTAGTAAAATTCTCATCAACGCCTCTCTCTCTCTCTCTCTCTCTCTCACACACACACACACACACACACACACACACACACACACACACACACACACACACACACACACACACATGACAGAGATCCTCCACTATTTCCCTCTTTACAGAGCTGTTAATGACCCCCTCCTCCTCCCCTCCTCTAACCGTGCCTTGAAGCACTCATCACTGCCGAAGACCATTGCTACTTCTGCCTTAAAGACAGAGTTCGAGGTCACAGCAAAGGTTTAGAAGTAACCACAGTGTTTGAACAGATGAAAAATCGATCTGACTCTGTGAATTTTTTTTAATGTGAAAAAGATTATTTCATCCAGGAATTTGGGGTCATTAAATAAGTTCCATAACACATGTCAGCAAAAACAGCAAAATGATGCATGACTTGTGGTCACCTTGTGTTTCTACGCCAGCGGTAGGGCACAATGATTCTGGAGTGAAAAGTCTAGCAGACGACAAGGAAAATGAAGGGTCATATGGATCGTGCTTCCACAGACGAAGAAACGAACATGAGACCTACCTCAGAGTTAGGTATGGTATGGGTCAAGGGCTGGACTGTGCGATGAATTATGTTTTGGTACTGGCTGACACTGTGACCAAAACAAAACGCCAGGTGCAGCTTTGAGTGTAATAAAGAATACAGAGCGTTTTGGGCCTAAACTGTAACCGTTGACTCAGACCAAATTAATGAAGATACACTGGCGGCGGAAGGTGGGGCCCATCTTCCCTTCCCTGTAAACCTGTCAATCCCTTTGGCATGAAGACAAAAAAAAAAGTTCAGAGTGAGTGTAATAGAGAATAAATAACGTTTTGGGCTTAAACTGTAACCGTGGTCTCGGACCAAATGAAGATACACTTGCGGTGGAAGGTGGCCCCAGCTTCCCTTCCCTGTAAACCTGTCAACCCCTTTGGCAGGGAGACAAGTAAACAGAACACAGCCACCTGACTAAAAACACATCATGTGATCTAGTTTCCGGAGACAACAGTCAGTGAAATGTGTGTTGCTATATGCATCGCAAACACGCAATGGGATCATGTGTTCTGGGTGAACAACAGGAGAGGCTACAGGAGTGGAGGGGATGGAGAAGGAGAAGACAATAAGGGGGGCAGGTGAGGGGGGAGGAGTGAGGGTGAGAAAGCACAAGGATAGGACAGGTGGAGGGGAAGGGGGGGGGGGGGGTAGGGGAGGGATTGCGTTTCAAGGCAGGGAGTGATGTTAATCTGATCACTGTCGTCTAGAGGAAATAAACTGTGCTTGAGTGTGTGTGTGCGTGCGCGTGCGTGCGTGTGTGTGTGTGTGTGTGTGTGTGTGTGTGTGTGTGTGTGTGTGTGTGTGTGTGTGTGTGTACGTGCAAGCGACAGAATCCCCTTAACGCTCCTGTTCATATAGCTATCAACGGAATCCACCTTCACACTCCACTTTCCACACACCCTCCTCCATACTTCATCATCACACTGCTCTGTCCATACGGCCAGCAATGATATCATGCTTATCATTCATGCCCAGTATCGCCCCACCTCCCTCCTCCTCCACACACGCCTTCCCTCAATGTCTCATCATCCCCGCTGTTCACACAACCACCAATACATTCCTTTGGTTAAACAGCATTATATCCCCCCCCCCCCCCCCCTCTTTCTCTAC
>JADBJO010002407.1:132500-135000 GCA_016801955.1 Conus betulinus
CATATACACATGCACACATTATGTGCACGTTCGCAATTACTTCCATACACATTCACTTTTTTTTTGTGTGTGTCTAATATCACGAATAGTGGATAGACGTTAAATGAAAGACACACACACACACACACACACACACACACACACACACACACACACACACACACACACACACACACTGACCCAGGGAGACGAAGCAGAGGGCGATCATCTCCTGCCAGCTGGCGTACAGGTCGCCCAGAATCTTCTGGAAGACGTCGGCCTTGTTGAGGAAGGCGATGATGTTGGTGGAGATCCACTGCGGGAAGCTCCTCAGGGCCATCGGGATACAGCGGTTCAGCAAAGGCTGGCTGCAAAACGGCAGCAAAGACAGAGAGGTAGATAATGTTGCTTATAGCCAAGCCGACCGCAAAGGGCTGTCGCCGCGTTCACGTCAACTCTCAAGACCTTAAAAGTCAAAAAAAAATAAAGCTCGTCCAACCTTCTAAACACACACACTGCAAATTTCGTTATGAATCCTTCTTCTGCCAAATCTTTGATCAGGTGTTGAAAAAATGTTGATCTCTTTAAGAAATTCGAAGATCATGGGGGGACACACACACACACACACACACACACACACACACACACACACACACACACACACACACACACACACACACACACACACACGCACACGCACAGAGACAAAAAAAACACAGACAGACAGACAACCACACACTCGAGAGTCCACGTATTCTGACTTGCTCTGGGATTAAGAAGTTACCCCCAACAAATACGTGATGTCCTCTATACCCCGCTGACACACACATCCATCCAGCCCGTTGACTCATTCCTCCCAACCTAAAACCACGACCACCGCACCCTGATCTTTAGCAGACAAAAGAGCTGTGGACCAGGGCTCTGCCTTGCCGCTGTCGCTGGTCAATTGTAAAAGGAATTTAAAGTAAACCCACCAGTTAACAGGGACGACAAACAAACCGCAAGACAAAAACACACGCGTTTCGATCTTAGGTCTTCTTCAGGTAGGACACACAACGTTCAGGACAATGAAAAGGAAGAACGAGCAGTCACGTACCTTCTTTTCAAATTCGGCGCCCATCACAAGAGACTGCTCGTTCTTCGTCTCCTAACACACAGCTTATTTCACTGTCACAGACCTCACCCCATCGCAAGCAGTTCCACCCCATTGCAACCTACCCCGTCCCACACCAGTCTACCCAGTCCTCTCACAATTCCCTCCCTGTCATTTCAACCTTCCCGATCCCATTACAACCCATTCCATCTCACCGCCACGTTTTCACCCCTTCACAAGCCATCCACACCCCACCACAGCTCAACCCATCCCACCACAACCAGTTCCATCCCATTGCACAGCACACTTTACCTCGTAACCCACTGCATGCCAAACAATCTGCTCCACCCTATCGTAACCAAGTCTACTCCATCACAACCTACTCCACTCAACCACAACCGACTCCACTCAACCACAACCTACTCCACTCTAACACAACCAACTCCACTCAACCACAACAACTCCACTCAACCACAACCGACTCCACTCAACCACAACCTACTCCACCACACACCTACTCCACTCAACCACAACCAACTCCACTCACCACAGCCAACTCCACTCAACCACAACCTACTCCACTCAACACAGCCAACTCCACTCAACCACAACCTACTCCACTCAACCACAACCGACTCCGCTCAACCACAACCGACTCCACTCCAACACAACCTACTCCACTCAACTACAACCTACTCCACTCAACCCAACGAACTCCATTCCAGCACAACCTACTTCACTTACCACAACCTACTCCACCTGACGACCTTTCCCTGCTCTTCCCCGTAATAAGCACCTCCAACCTATGACAATCCACTCCAACCCATAACAACTCACTCAACCCTACCACAACGGACTCCACCTTGCCACAACCTCCTCTACCTCAAAACATTCCCCCCCCCCCCCCCCCACAACGAGCAACTCCCACCCTATTAGCACAACCTACTCCACCTCATCACAACTCTCTCTCCATCCTACCCAAACCAACTCCACTCCACCACACCCAACCCCATCCTCCCACGACCTAGTCCACTCTGTCACAACGTACTCCATCTCACGACCTTCCCCCGCTCTTCCTCACAACACGCAGCCCCACCGTATCACCACCACCCACTCGACCGACTTCAACCTCCCCCCATCCACCAACTCCTCCCCCCCCCCCCCTCCCCACCTCAACTCACCTCTCGTAGACGGGGAGTTGGGGGCAGGGCCCGGCCTTGCTGGCGTTGGCGTGGAAGTACTGCACGGTCTGCAGGTCGTAGCGGCACAGCAGGGACCCCGTCTGCTCCGAGAAGCGGAACACGTCCTCCCGCGTGTTGAGCTGCTTCTCCGGGCACTGGTTGACGCACAGGGACACCGAGTGGTCCGGGTCCTGGGCGTCCATGAAGAACACGTACCTGTGGGTGGAAGAGGAGGGGGGGGGGGGGG
>JADBJO010002407.1:140000-142500 GCA_016801955.1 Conus betulinus
ACCAGCACTCTGCTGTCACTGCTGTGTGGGTCATAGAGAACACACACCAACCAACACTTGTGAAATACCCAATGTTTCATCACTGTTGTTGAGATAACAGAAAACACACCAAACCACACCTAATGTTTCATCACTTTGTTGAGATAACAGAAAACACCCCCAACCAACACTTGTGAAATACCCAATGTTTCATCACTGTTGTTGAGATAATAGAAAACACATCCAACCAACACCCAAAATACACCCAGCACCGAGCGTTTCTGCCACTGCAGACTGAATTACATCCAACCTCAACGAACCCTTACACACATAGCACACTACTACTACGGCTTTTGGGATTGTACAGAACATCCTCACTAACACCTGGAACAGACCTAGCACTGTGATGTCATAAACACCTGCACCAACGCCTGAAAGCTACCTAGCACCATGTTGTCTACAAACACCTGAAACACATTCAGCACTATGTTGTCACAGCCACTGGAACTACACAGACATCCCCACCAGCGGCTGAAACACACCCAGTATCATGCTGACACGGCTTTTGGATCATGAAGATCCACCTACCACCACCTGAAAGACACCTGGTTCCTCCTCTCTCTGTGTCTCTCCTTCTCTGTCTCTGTCTCTGTCACACACACACACACACACACACACACACACACACACACACACACACACACACACACACACACACGCACACATATGTCCTGGTTTTTGGGGTTGTACAGAACATCTGTACACCTTAAACACGCCCATCACCATGTTAATGGCTTTTTGAATTACACAGAGCGCCCCAACGAACATCTAAACCACACCCAGCATCATGTTGTCATAGCTTTTTGGAACGCATAGAAGACCTCCATAGACACTTGTAAGACACCCAAGCACCATTTTGCCATAGCTCTCTGGATCACGTGCCCCCCCCCCTCTCCCCCCCCCCCCCCCCCCCCCATATACATAAAATACGCCTAGCGCCATGTTACAATACCACCAAGTACTGAAACCATCCAGCGCCATGTTGTCATGGGTTTGTGAATTGCGTAGAACACCTCTGCAAACATCTGGAACACACCCAGCACCAGGTTCTTCTCGATTTCTGGATTTTACAGGAAATCCCGACAAACACCTGACACACAACACTAGGTTGTCATACTCTTGGGACTACACAGAACACCCCAAAGCACGTGGAAACACTCCTGTCACTGCTCTGTGAATCATAGAGACCCCCTACCCCCCCCCCCCCCCCTCCCTTGGAGCATGGGCGACCATGCCAAACCAGGCGGGTCCCCGTGTGGCGGATAGGGGGATGCCCCCCATATGAGGGTTAGCTGCGATATGCCTGTTCGAATAAAGTCCCGGACCAACTGCCGATGTTCCCAGCAGGATGGGGCGGGATATCTTTGGCACTGTTATCTCCACTGAAATATCCATATATCCAACGACAGGAGCATCATGCGATCAAGAGCAGCGCTATAAGCGTTATTAGTCCTGGAGAAGGACACCCCAGTGAACAAACCATCTCCAGCGATGGACAAATAGCTGAGTAGACTGGACTCGTCAGCCCAGTAAAGCAACCAGTTTTAGGAGAGCGTTCACTCTGATAAAACAACAACAACCCGAAGTCGTATGTGCTGCTCCTAACTTATCAGGGGCATAACGGCAGCACAACCCATCTCCACTCGCACGATAGAGACCCCCCACCCACACCCTTTCACACATATCCATATCCACAAACATCTGACCATGTGACCACTGTTTGGATGACACAGACACAGAACACCTGCGCGAAGCGCCTGAAACAACAAGCAGCACCATCTTCATGGTTGTCTGGAACACAGAGACCATCATCCCCATAAACGACTGAAACAACACCCCGCGCCAGGTTTCTCACTGGGTGTGTTGCATGCACACTCCGCACAGACGCCCTGGAGCACATCCAGATCATCCTCATGGCCGTGAAGATCGCAGACAGGTCCCTGCACCCCCCCCCCCCACCTCTTACTCTCCTCCCCGAATACACACAGGCCTGAAAATGTATTCAGATCACCTTTAAACTTGTGTGGAACTCAAGGCAAAACCCACCCCTATCCCATCTCCCTCTGTCTCCATAAGCCCTGAGAAAACTTCCAGACTATTCCCATGGCTGTTTGGATCACAGAATTTCTCCTTCCTACCTTAATCCCGATCCCACCCACCCTCTTCCGCTGCCTTACGTGTACACACACACACACACACACACACACACACACACACACACACACACACACACACGCACGCACGCACGCACGCACGCACGCACCCACACACACACACACACACACACACCTGAAACTCATACACGTAATTAGCTTCAGTAAGAACGTGACCAAGTTAACAGATATGAGTCTGAGGCACACAAACACCTGATGCATCCGTTTTTTTCCCCCGCCTCAACCCGCATATCTCCACACCTAAACTTAGAGTGGCAGGCGACGTGTCAGTCTTTTCATTTATATGC
>JADBJO010002407.1:145000-155000 GCA_016801955.1 Conus betulinus
ATATCACATTTTAATAACCCACAGAGACCAAAAGGAAGAACCGAGACGGAACGTCCCCCCTGTGTGTCTGTAGTAGGGGAGAAAAGGGGTGAACGGTGTGTGTGGGTACTCCCAGTGGGAGATTATGGCAGATGAGCTAAAAAAAATAATCTATCTTTCTGTCTTCATGCCTGCCCCCCCTCCTCCCCCCCCCCCCCCATCTCTGTCTCTTTCTTTTTCTGTCCTTCCCTCTTTGATGTTTTCTGTTCCTCTTCTTCTTCTTTCTTCTTTGTCTTTTCTTCTTTCTTCCTCTTCCTTTTTTCTTCTTTTTTCTTCTTTTTTTTTCTTCTTCTTTCTCCTTTCTCCTCCTCCTCCTTCTTCTTTCTTCTTCTTCTTCTTCTTCTCTCCTTCCTCCCCTCCTCTCTTCTTGTTCCTCCTCTCTCTCTTCCTCCTTCTTCCTGCCCTTCTTCAGATAGAAAGACATAATCAATTTTCTCTCTCTCTCTCTCTCTCTCTCCCCCCCCCCTCCAGCCCCACTCTCTCTGCCCGCTATCCTTTCACCCCTTTCGTCTGAATTCATCCTTCCTCACCCCCCCCCCCCCCCCCTCCCATCCCCTTTCCCCAGACAAAACGCAACTTGCAGTGTCTGTCAAACTCATCGTGCCCTTCTCTGTGGCACGCTCTTTCAGCCGTTAGATTTGTTTATGTCGTCACTGGAATACCTGCACCTTCCTACCCCACCTCTCTGTCTGTCTGTCTGTCTATCTGTCTCCCCTCCCCTCTCTCCCCCGAAATTCCTCTCCCTCCCTCACTCGCTCTCCCTCGGTCTGTCTTTCTCCGTCGGTCTGTGTATTGTTTCTGTCTATCTGTCTGGGTCTGTTTTGTTTATCCGTTTCTGTCTGTTTTTTTTTTTTTAAAATTCTGTCAATCTCTCTCGGTCGGTCTGTGTATCTGTCTCTGTTTCTTTCTATCTCACTGGGTCTGTCTGTGTATCTGTTTCTGTCTGTTTCTATGGGTCTGTCTGTTTTATCTGTTTCTGTAAGTGTTTTTTTTCCCGCCTGTTTCTGTAGGTCTGTGTGTTGATCTGCATCTGTCTGTTCTTTTTGTCTGTCTCTCTAGGTTTGTCTGTTTAACTTTTTCTGTCTCTCTGGGTTTGTCTGCTCTATCTGTTTCCGTCTGTTTAACTTCTATCTCTCTGGGTTTGTCTGCTTATCTGTTTCCGTCTGTTTGTTTATCTGGTTTTCTGTCGGTCTGTCGGTCTCTCTCTGGGTTTGTATGTTTATCTCTTTCTGTCTCTCTCTCTGAGTCTGTCTATCTGTTTCTTTCTGTCTATCTCTCTGGGGTCTGACTGTTTATCTGTTTCTTACTGTTCTTTCCGTCTATCTCTCTGGGTCTGTTTGTTTCTGTCTGTTCTTTCTATCCATCTCTCTGGGTCTGTCTGTTTATCTGCGTATATATGTGCTTTCTGTCTACCTCTCTAGATCTGTTTATCTGTTTCTGTTTGTTCTTTCTGTCTACCTCTCTAGGTCTGTCTGTTCATCTGTATCTGTCTGTTTCTTTCCGTGCATCTCTCTGGGTCTGTCTGTACGTTTATCTGTCTCTGTCTGTTTCTTTCCGTCTATGTCTTTGGGACGACGCAACTGTCAGCTGTCGTAAAAAAAAAAAAAAAGCCAGCTAAAACGGATCGTAAGTGCACCCACAGCATTAGTTATATTTTACCTGAGGCGGACGCACGCACGCGTGCACGAACGCGTGCGTTCGTGCGTGCATGCGCGCTTGTGTGCGTGTGAGTTTATGTTTTATTTTCATTTTTTCCCCTACACTTGGGTCCTGTTTCTGCCATCAGAGAGAGGAAGTGTCTGTAAATTGTTGCCGTTGGCTGAACGTTGTTTGCGTTATTTTGAAGTCGGCCTGTCGACTTTCCACCTCATTTTTCATCTTTATTGAGTGTTTATTTTGATCTATTTGATTTCCTTTCTCGGCAGAATATCACAACAGAAAGACACACAAAAAAGGCACAGAAAACGAATGCAAACATAAACAACAGAGGAGCAAATGCAACAACAACAGCGCATTAACAACAACAACAGCAACAACAACAACGGCAAAAAAAACAACAAAAAAACACCACCACCACTACACAGATAGACAGACAAACACACATACACCCGCACCACGCACGCATACACGCAGTCCCTCTTCTATACTTCTTGTTCAAGGCAAATAAAGACATATGGTGATCGTTAGTTCACAAAATAACATTGAAAAAAAAAATCACCCAAAGCTACCAACCAAGCGAAGAACGAACGAAAGAACGAACCTGATAACCCCCCCCCCCCCTCCCCTCCCCCTTGCATCGCCACAACCATAGCAACCATTCCCTCTCCCTTCCTCCCTGCTAAATGTTTTATTCATTCCAGATTAGTGATTGCTCGCTCTTCATTTTCATTGTCCTGGATGTTGTTTATCTATCCCGACGAAGACTTACGAGATCCAAACACGAGTTTCGTCTTGTAATTTGTTAGTCCATGTTAACCGGCGGATTTACTTTAAATCAATTTTCAAAAACTTTGTTTCATCCATTCTTTAAATGCCAGAAAGCTGTTCAAGCATTTTGTTGATTACGTATGACTAAGACGCCCCCCCCCCCCCCCCCCACTTCCCATCCCGCCCTTCTTCCTTCATTCCTCCTAACCAAACTTTTGTTTCTAAAACTGGCTTTTAATAAACCAAACATAAGCTTATTGACACTTACGTTCACTCGCACCGCGCAAATAACAAATGGTGATAAAAAAGGAGATACCATTATTTTTTTCTTCAGGATCAGAGATTTATTCTTGAGGTGACCTGAGTGATAATTTTTTTTTTTTTTTTTCAATCCACAGTCATCAGTTTTTTTGTCTCTCATCCCCCCCCCCCCCCCCCTCCGTTCCCTTTACCGTCTCGCACTGCAATCCACGTGTGTGTGTGTGAGTGTGTGTGTGTGTGTGTGTGTGTGTGTGTGTGCGTGCGTGCGTGCGCGTGCGTGCGTGCGTGCGTGTGTGTGTGTGTGTGTGTGTGTGTGTGTGTAAGAGAGAGAGAGAGACAGAGAAAGAGTCAATGTGTGTGTGTGTGTGTGTGTGTGTGTGTGTGTGTGTGTGTGTGTGTGTGTGTGTGTGTGTGTGTGTGTGTGTGTGTGTGTGTGTGTGTGTGTGTGTGTGTGTGTGTGTGTGTGTGTGTGCATGTGCGTGTGTGTGTGTGTGTGTGTGTGTGTGTGTGTGTGTGTGTGTGTGTGAGTGCGCGCGCGCGCGCGTTTTTATTAATGCATTGCATTACTTCGTTCAGTGTCCATCCTTAGAAGACACAACAGATTTACAGATTGTCTAGAACAGTGATGTAAAAACGAGATGAGGTTCACTGTTTGCAGATCCACCTATATTCTTGTCTTTTTCAGAAGTCGGAAGGAATCAATCACAGTTCAACGAGTGATAAGAATGCAGATGTATCTGGATAAAACACTGAAAAAAAGGCATGTTTCGATAACACTAGCACAGTGGATATGTTTTAACATCATTTATATGAAATATAAATTCTTACTATTATTACCATTACCGTTACTATTGTTAGAATTATCATCATTATTACAATACCAGTGTTAGTATTATTATCATCATTATTACCATACCAGTGCTATTATTGATACTAGCATCATTACCATCATCATCAACATCATCATCGCCACTAACATCGTTGCCACGACAACCATGCTGTTCGGCAATCTTCTAACCCTGGTCTTTCTCTCATACTACAACTGCTATTGTCATATTATTACCAAGTGTGGTAAGCATATCTTTACCACTTTTTTTTTCAACATTTTCATCATTATCATTATTGCTGTCAGTATCATTACCATCATTACTATTTCAATTTGCACTCTTTCTTTCCCAACGGCCTCGTTTTTGTTCAACGCCCATCTTGCGCCGAATTTGACAAGATAAGTGATTTGCTCGTTCTTCATTTTCGCTGTCCTGCATGTTGTTTACTTTGCCTGAAGAAGACCTGAGAGGTCGAAACGCGTCGTGCTTTGTCTTGTGATTCGTTTGTCCATGTTGTTTGGCGGAGTGATTTCAAACACTTTTTCCAGATTTGTTTAGATTTCAGCCTGCAATCGCTTCACTTTGCCACAAACTATATTTGACGAGCCGAGTCTTCGGTATTACCAAAGGCGCCAATGTTGTGCTCCCAGCTCTAGAACCGCACGGGAGATAATCGGTATGGTTCAGCGACGGAACTGCTACATGCTTCAACCACACAGATTCTCGTTCTTGACCAACAAGTTTGACACAGGGGCGCCCCCTCCTTTCTCTCTCCGCTACCCGCCTCATTAGCATTGAGAGCTGTCATCTGGCTTTTACACCCACTTTATTACATCTCTCTCACGCAATAATAAAGACCACGCACAATCTGGCATCCCTAGTATCTCACACATGTACTGTTTGTACTGACAAATACAGACGTTAATGCTCTTCGCAATGCTCGTTTACTTGTCAAAAGTTCATCCGAACAAACATCGGTTAACTGGAGTGTAGTTAAACGTGGGGCCGGAATAGCTCAGTTGGTAGAGCGCCCAACTCGTAATCCTGGCTCTCTTTGGGGTTGCGAGTTCGGAATTCCAACCGGATCTTTTCGGTAGGGGGGGGGGGGGGGGGGGGGGGGGGGGGATTTTTCTCCTCGGAGTTAACATTCGGTCTGACTCCATTTCCTTACAAAAAAGTCCTTCGAATGAGACGATAAATGGAGGTTCCGTGTGTGAACGCGTGCATAACATCTTGCACACACACACACACACACACACACACACACACACACACACACACACACACGTAAAATCCAGTTTTGGCTGTTGGTATGAATGCTAGGTAAACACTCATCAAAAGAATGAATGAAAAAACCGGATGACTGATATTCGACTAAATGACACGGGAAACGATAGAATGCAGCGCGCTAGCAAGCAGCTCTTCTGTCGGCACTACCCAGGTAGGCAGCCCATTGTGTAAACGAGTGTGGATTGTAAAGCGCTTAGAGCTTGGTCTCTGGCCGAGGATAGGCGCTGTATAAGCACTCTTAATGATAAATGAAGCTTTAATGTACACCTTTCGTTCCACTTTCTGTCTTTCTTTCTGTCTTTGCCAGCCCATTTTATGAATCACTCCCCACGGTCAACTCTTCTTTTCGTTCTCCGTTTCGTTTTTTTTTTTTTGTTGTCTTTTTCGATTTTCAGATTTTGCCAATAACCACAATGTTTTATAATAGTTATTCGTGACATGAAGTTAATTCAAAGAAAAAAAAAAGTTATAAACAAGACCATGATTCAAAACAGATGAACCCCGAAAACCCTGGCTATCATCACACCATACAAGGTACATCAAGCAGATCAGGACAGACCACCAGCTTCTTTCTCGAGGACTCTATTGATGTAGGTGGTCACAAGGTTAGACTAGTATACTACCCTCGTTTTTTTTTTTCTTCAAGTGAACCGGCGGATTTACTCTCTGTGCGATGTGCTCGGCAGCTGGAGGGTGGTGTCTTCTGCCGGTGGGTTCTGCAGTCATGAAATACGGGCTGGTACACCCATGGGGATACTATTTCAAGGCTGTTATGAGTTGCATCCTGTAGTCTAATTTACCTCCGTTCAGGAGCAGTTATGTTCCTTGATTTCTTAATGGAGTGTCCTGCGCGTGCCTGTACCTATCGTCAAACACAGCGCAGGCCTCCAAGGGTGGTACAGGACTGCTCAAAGGCAGGTGAAGACAGTGCTTCTCTGGGTCCTCCCCAGCACTTTGGATTCTCTCTTGAGGGCACATAAGACCGTATGGCGAAAGCTTGGCTGTGTCTGGAGTGACAATGTCTTCATCTGTCTGTGGGCAGGGGTGGTTGGATCTGTGGGGTGTGCTCGACAGCTGGAGGGTGGTGTTTTTTCGCCGGTGGGCTCTGCAGTCATGAAATACGGGCTGGTACACCCATGGGGATGCTACTTTAAGGCTGTTTTGAGTTGCATCCTGTGGTCTGATTTACCTCTGTTCAGGAGCAGTTATGTCCCTTGATATATCTTAAGGGCGCGTGCCTGTACCCATCGTCAACAAAGCACAGGCCTCCAAGGGTGGTACAGGACTGCTCAAAAGGCAGGTGAAGACAGTGCTTCTCTGGGTCCTCCCCAGCACCCTCGGGTGTTTTCTTTTCTTCTAAACTCCTTTTAAAATTAGTATACGACCCATTCAGTGATCCGCTTCGACTATCATCACACGGTGTGGGATAGCACGCAGACACACACACAGGTGCTTTGATAAATAGTCAAAATACGAATCAACGTTTATTCGCTCTGTCAAGAACGTACACAAGCGCGCGCACACATACACACAGAAACGCGTGCATCGATAGAGAGTCGAACACAAATTAAACACCTCTGCTTCTGTCAAGGACGCACACGCGCGCGCGCGCACACACACATACACACAGCACC
This sequence comes from Conus betulinus, assembly GCA_016801955.1. Classification (NCBI taxonomy): domain Eukaryota; kingdom Metazoa; phylum Mollusca; class Gastropoda; order Neogastropoda; family Conidae; genus Conus; species Conus betulinus. Next base: position 151,479 of record JADBJO010002407.1, read on the forward strand.
CCCTCTACTCCCCGTCCAACATCTCCCCTCTCTCCACACACACACACACACACACACACACACACACACACACACACACACACACACACGGCATGGCAGACTCCGGTGCCGCCAAAGGCATTCCCATGCAATGTTACTGTGTCCGGGTTTCGCCACAGAACACCCTCCCCGCCACATGTAGCCAGGCGCTCTGACAGGACATAAACACGGCACGTGCATCAAGTCATCCCCGCTGTCAGCTGTGTGCGCACCCTGTCAGTTTGCGTTGAAGGCAAACACACGGCACAGGCCACACGCCACAGTTAAGATCTTGCACCAAATCATCTCCACATAATCCATGTTAGTTTCAATGGGAGGTGACTGCAGGGGGGGGGGGGGGGGGGGGGGGGGGGGGGGCTGAAAAACACAAATTTCAGAGAACGTCTTGGCGAGTCCGCCCCAAAACAAGGACAAAAAAAAAAAAAAAAAAAAAGTTACAAGACAAAACACAACGCGTTTCGACCTCTCAGGTCTTCTCCAGGCAAGGTAAACAACATTCAGAACAACGAAAACGGGAGACCGAGCAGTCACTTGTCTTCTCATATTCGGCGCAAGATGGGCGCTGAATGAAAACGAGGCCCATTGGGAAGGGGACAAAGGGAGTTCATAATGATGACAATAATAACAATGATAGCAATGATAGTAATGATAATGATAATGATGACAATATGAAAAAGTAAACAGAGGATAATATAATGATAGTAGTGTGATATCAACAGTGGCTATACATACAGAAGGGGAGAAAGAAAAAGGGTGATAGGATAGTCGAACAGCATGGTGTTGGTGGCAATGGTGTTAGTGCCGATGATGATAATAATAATAATGATAATAATCGTATTGATAATGGTAATAGTAATAATAATAAAAAAAAAACTAACAGTAATATTAATGCTTATAACAATTGTGACGGTAACAGTAATCATTGTAATAGTAATAACACTAAAGTAAACGGTAATGAAAATATTAACAATGAGAGCGTTTTGAGCCCTACCACGAGTGTAAGCCAGCATTTAATGTTAAACTGATAATCGATCAAAAGAAGAACTCCTCCTCACCAACTACTGCCCTTGTTTGAGGGGGGGGAGTTCACCAATGACATCACATACAATCTTCAAACACATGACCTTCCCCCTTCGTTGACGTCACATTTCAGGCTTTTGCACTCACCCGTGACCCTACCTTTGCACCTGGTGGTAACCCTCCCCCTTCCCCTCCCCCCACACACCAAATAGTCCCATTCCTTTGATTTCAATATGTCTGCTTGAAACCACCTGGCTTGTACCTTGATGGCCATAGGAAAAAGAAAATGAGGAGAATCAACTTTCAGACACAACAAAGATTCTCAAAACTGTCTCGTTGCACCAGTCTATAAATACTCGATTCCTTAAGCAAGCCCTTGGCGCATGAAGTTTTGGTCTGCAACCACAGCAAATGACCCTCACCCTGACAAGGGCAGACAGAGACAGACTGACACTCGCTCTGCGCTCACACACTGTTAGTGACTTCGACAGAGGAGAAAACAGAAAGGGGAGCGGAGCGGGGGAGTGAAGAGAGAGAGAGAGAGAGAGAGAGAGAGAGAGAGAGAGAGAGAGAGAGAGAGAGAGAGAGAGAGCTGGGAGAGGGAAGGGAAGGGGAAGGGATGAACGTGTAAATGATGATTATGATAGTAGTAAGAGAGAGAGAGAGAGAGAGAGAGAGAGAGAGAGAGAGAGAGAGAGAAAGAAAGAAAGAAGAGAGAGAGAGAGAGAGAGAGAGGAGAGAATACGAACACACAATAATAATAATGAAAACAACAACGATAATAATAATAATAGCAATATTGATAATAACGATAATGATCCAAACGCACACAGAAACCAAGATCATCTAAAAAAATATTGACCCCCCCCCCCCCAAGCAAATAAACATTAAAAAAAAAAAAAAAACTCGCAAAGCAATCAAAACAAAATACAAAGGTAACAGGAAACGAATATAATTAAAAAAAAAAAGAGGAAAACATTTTGTATAACACATACACACAAACGCTTATGCGCGCGTGCACGTAAACATACAGAGAGAGAGAGAGAGAGAGAGAGAGAGAGAGAGAGAGAGAGAGAGAGAGAGAGAAGTATGGTGTGGTAATGTTGCTTATAGCCCAGCCGACCGCAAAGGGCCATATCAGGGCTGTCACCACGTTGAAATCAACTCACAAGTCATCACCCCCCCCCCCCAAAAAAAAAAAAAAAAAAAAAAAAAATCACACATCTCTCAAAATACATCTTCTTAAAACGCACCAGACACCAGACACTTCGTTAAAAATCTTTCTTCCGCAAAATCTACGATCAGATGAAATATGTTAATCTCTTCCAGAAATACAAAGATCACATCAGGTCGGACATCTCTACATAAAGTTTTCATGGAGTCTGCTGTAAAGTGTTTATATGTCTCACATCGTGCAAGTCCCAACACTCTAAAAGAATATGTTTCACTGTGAGTGGTGCATGACATGGAATGCACCACGGAGCTTCTTCACCTTTTGAAAGATAAGAATGGGCGTAAAACGAGTGGCCTGTATGCACACGGCACAAGACTGTTTGTTCTTTACGGCCGCCGTGGTAACATAGTAAAAATTCTTTCAGTTTTGGACGGATTTTGAATAGTTTTGTTGTCCGTCTGCGAGTTCCATTCCATTGTTTGTCCTCCAACCTTCTATTTTCGCATAAAAATTCTTTTCAACGTTTTTCTTCCCTCCATTTTTTCTGTAAGGTGGGCCCCCCATCCTCCTCTTTTTCCCCACTTGTTTTTTTCTCTTCAAGTAACCACAACTCTCGCACACCGTGCAAATCTGTATGTTCTGTTACTGATGGACATTCTCAGGTGGACTTTTACTGTTTGGGCGTTTCATGGAAAGCGTCACAGTTTATTCATTATTATTCTATTGTTTGGTGTAGTGACACAGTCACGAGGTGTATACGAAAAAAAAAAGAGAACGCGAAGGAAGAAGTAAAAGACAGAAAGAAAAAAGGCGATGGGAGGAGAGAGAGAGAGAGAGAGAGAGAGAGAGAGAGAGAGAGAGAGAGAGAGAGAGAGAGAGAGAGAGAGAGAGAGAGGAAGTAGGAAGTAAGAAGATACACGCAGACTGACTTCACTGTTGAGTTTCCCTCGCACCTGAAAACTGAGATTACTTTCACTATTGAGCCGGCAAGTGAACTAAACGAACATGAACGTCACGAATCTTGACCTGTTGGTCTTTTCCCTCGCTGGGCGAAGAACAAACCTACCATGGAAGTAAAGAACTAATGGGATTAAAAAAACAAAAAAAAACAAACAAAAAAAAAAAAAAAAAACCGCATCTAAAACAATTTTCGGTCATTATCAAATACACTGACAGCATTCCAAAGGAACGAGCTTGTGTGTGTGTGTGTGTGTGTGTGTGTGTGTGTGTGTGTGTGTGTGTGTGTGTGTGTGTGTGGTGAGAGAGAGAGAGAGAGAGGAGAGAGAGAG